>JAPZDV010000001.1:1680256-1695338 GCA_029814665.1 Acanthurus lineatus
TGGAGTTTGTTTTGATGGCTGTTAGAAACAAGCAGTACCAAACTTAATTTGTTGACCTATTCGTTGGTAATTATGCTAAATACTGGTGCATGTAAATGGTAAGCATGTCATTTGGTAAAAGCCATGCATCCCATTTCTAGGCTGAAGTGGTTGATCTCAACAGGAGACCAGTCATTTCGTTGCTTTCACCTTAATGTGGCAAAGTATGTGATTGAAGACAATGTCTCTGGAGCAAATATTCACACACCAATGAAACAGCCATCAGAAGCAATTTGGGGTTCAGTACCTCGTCCAAGGACATTGCAACATGCAGCCCAGAGGAGCTGGAGACCAGACCAGCGACCTTTTGATGAGCAGATGACCTGCTCTAGCTCCTGAGCCACAGTCGCCACAGAGTAACACAACTCATTTACTGCCAGTGTTCACAGTTCTGACCACAGCTCGTTTCTCTCCCAGCTAATTCTGTTGTTTACTTGCAGCAATGAGGCTCATGTAATTGGGTAGGCTTTCCTCTGGTCTTTATTTTGATAGAGTACAGCAAAAGACTATGTTTCTGCCTGAGTTGTGCTCCTTTTTTTTCCCATCCTGTATATTTTGCAACAAGTGGAGGAGCAGTGCGTTCTCATCAGGGCCTGAAAGAGCCTTTGTTTGGCTCTGAACACCTGGGCAGAGTTATCTCAGTGGTTCAGACTCTCCCTCCCCTCCCCCCTCTCTTTCCCCTTCTCTCTTTCCCTCTTTTTCTATCTGTCCATCTTTTTCAATCAGAATTGTTCCCTCCTACTCCCTTTCCCTCTCTCCCTTTTGCGCTGTGTGTGTGTGTGTGTGTGTGTGTGTGTGTGTGTGTGTCTGGACGAGTAACGGACAGGCATGGGAAAGTCCTTTAAATATAAAGAGAAAGCAGCATGAGGAAGGAATGAAAATTTCAGTCATATTCAAGGTCAAGTTTGATTCCAGATCAAGTTAAAGAAATTCTCAATTAAGTCAAGACGAGAGACCAGAGTTGTGAAAAGTCATTTTCAGAGACTCCGCTGTTTGTTTTCTTTTAACCATGAAGACAGTCATTCATTAATCTCAAACAAGTAATAAAAATTTTTAAACCTAAAAATTCTTAGTAAATGTAACTAAATTAATCAAATAAAATTTAAACATATAAATGAAATTATTTCCTCTTTTCTTTTACAAGAAATAACTTTTATTTGCAACCATGACTCATTAATGTCTTTGACCAAAGATTAAGTCATCTGTGTCCTGAATTAATGAAATTAACTGATTAAGTTCCTCAAATATTTATCATTTGCTTTTCTCAATTTCTTTTATTTTAATATTTGACTGACTACATTTGGATCTTTGCTGCATTAAATGGTACTTAAGTTTTCAATCAATTTAATTAATTCAAATTAAATTTTCATTCAAAATAGACTTTTTTTCTTTTAAGATAGTAAGTTGTTGTGGAGTGTACTTTATTGTTCTGAAATATTATAATTATATTACGCTCTTGGAATTAACAAAAATATGACGGTAATACAGGTTTTATTTAGTATTTCTTGTCGTATTTATTTGATTTGTGTGATTTAATTTTAGTACTGCTGGCTGTGAATCAAATTGCTACTCAGGGATAATTAAGACATATCAAAGTACAACCTCAGGATTTATCCTATCATTTAAACCTCCATGACTCAGACTTTCATTAGCAATGTAAGATTTAGAAAAATAAATACATAAAATGAATATATATATATAGATCAAAAAAAGTTATATGTGTATAAAAACATAAAGAGAAAGTATGCAACTTCAGTTATTTAACAGCTCAGGGCTTTTTTAGGACATATATGTATCTGGTTGTCATGGGTTCTGCAGGCGTTCATAACATGGACAAATGACAAAGTTTTTTTTTAGCACCTCTAGCGTTGTAATTTTTATTTTATTTCAATTGTTATTTTGCAATCCATAAAGCTAAACCACATAAGTTATGCTGTTATTTAGAATCCTTCTTATTGAAACTGCACCCAACAACTCAAAGATCTTTTTTTTTTTTGTCTTTATTTTCAGTATTTTCTCCTGACTGAGAACTTAAGGCAAAATATATGACGCTGTGCTTTTTACATAAGCTGCTAATGCTGACGATGAATAAAGTTCTCAAAAGACATTATTATGCAATTGGCATTCTGGGTAGTGATTCTAATTGGCCTTAAATTCTGCTGATGGTGAAGACTTGACCTTCATTAGAAGGTGTGCAGTGCCAATTAGTCTGAGCAGCCATGCCTGGAAGAAGAGGTCACCTGGCTTCCCCTCCCATGACAGGGTGCTCACCTAACTCAGTCAGATGGAGGGTCAATTATTCACTGTACAGTAGATTTTAATTATCACTGTGATCACACATCGGATGGCCTTGTAAATTTCAAAAGGCAAAGGACGCAATAGTAATTACGAATAATGTAATCTCATTTCAGAGCTCAAAATCTCATAGAGCACACAAAACGAACACTTCACTATCCAGATCAACCCTATGCATTTTCTCATATTCTTTATTTGTAGTAAGTAAGTAAGTAAGTGAGTCAGCGTTATCAATCTGCTGCCGAAAAACAGTCAGTGATAAATTCACCGTTTCCTGCTGCTGTTTGAAAAACTAATGTCTCTGTTAGACGTTGTAATAAGTAATTACTCCTGTTTGAGAGATTCGGATTTTTTGCTTGCGATTGATCCTTCAAACTGTTTGAGCAATCAACTCATCCCCCCCCCCAGAGCAGGTTCCTGCTTATTTGCATCGGTCTGAGTCCACGATTTGCATTTCATATTATTTTCCCTGACTTATCCTGCCAAGCTTTTACTTCCCTGCACCCCCCGACACACAGACATACACACACACAGAGCTACACACACATCTTATCCTCTCTCTCACTCTTCTCACTCTGAGTCTCTCCCTCCTTTCAATCCCTTTGAGTCCCTCTCTCTCATTATGAAGTGTTAGAAAGTTGCTGAAGTGAGAAATCAGCCTGCAAAAGCTCGTTGTCCTAATTAAACTTTGACATAAAGAGTGACAAGAAGCGATGAAGGGGAAACAATAGCAGACTGTGTATGAGTGCAAGTCCAGCAGCAAGCAAGCAGCTTTGTTCCCAAGAACAAAAGCATTTGTTTGCATGTATTCAGCTCCATTCAACTTCACCAGGCCCAGGTGCAAAAACCAACTTTGCGAGGAACATCACAACTCATAACACCTTTGTACGGTTGACGAACAGCCTGCGGTCGGTCCAAATAGGCCAACAGAAACAGATCAAAGCCGTTGTGTTGCGATGTAAATATTGTGCAGCAGAATGAACTCAGTCTCATTACTTTCATTGCTTGGACTGAAACACACAACTAAATAATTAAGTTATGAAATTTTACTCCTGACACTCTCTTTGTTATTATAGGGGCCTCACCCACAGACTTTGTAATGCATGCTCACCACCATCACACCTAGTAGAAAAAAAATAAAAGTGTCCAGAATTTATTTGCCATTGTCACTGACTGGTAATAGTAGTTATTACCAGTTATTGTCAACTGTATATATGAAACTAATAACAGATAAACGTGGATGTGCCATATGCTTCCCATCGTCTAGCATAAAACAAGTCATTTATACAACATATGTTGCATGTCCTCAAGGTTCTGAAAGAACAAGAACACCCTTAGATAAGGGTCCTTAACTGTTCACAGGGGCGGAGTTGGGCTCTCCTCAGCTGCTTTGTGAGGAGGGAGGACCTCCACATTCTTATAAAAAGCCTGTATGTAGATGGGCTTACAGTGTTTGAGTAGACAGAGCAGACAGACTGGCCCTGGACTGTACTGCTAACCTAGAATGGCACAGAACGGAACTACAGCAAATGGAGTGGCCAGAGAGATCCCAGCTTTGCCTTTTCCTCAGCCTGTCAAAGTCCAGGATATCAGATACACAAAGGTAAGAGGGTTCTCCATAAAAGTTCAAGCAGGTTTGATTTCGTAACTGCCATCACATTCAAAGTATTTACTCTATTGTTTATTGTGTTTTTAGCAAAGCTATGCCTTTACAAAAATATCCTGCCTTTTAATTCCCACAGATTTTTATAGGGAATGAATGGGTCACGTCCAGCAGGGGAAGAACATTTCCAACTTTTAACCCAGCAACAGGTGTCAAAATCTGTGATGTGGAGGAAGCAGACAAGGTAAGAAAGCATCAGTCGCAGCTCTGCTGTTTTTGATTTATAATATGATATTATCAATGATTAATTATAGAACTTAATGCAGGCCTAGAGGACATGATGTAACACTGAATAAATATTTAAGAGAAAGCATTTGCTGCTTTGCTGCTTAATTGCTTTTGCTCGAATTCCATGAAAAACCTTTTGCCAGTAAATGTCTATCAGCATAAGGTTTTTGTGTCTGTCAGGAGAACTATCTATAAAACACAATGTTAGTGAAAAGATAATTAAATAGAAAATAAATTATGTAGAAGTCTCTATATAAATTATCTATACAACAGTGTATGCCTACTAAAAGACCTTTACAGTGCTGTTCACCGCACGCCAGGGTAAATTTCTGAAATACAATAGAAAAACCATAACTCTATTGCCAATACTATCCATGTTCTTACTGGAGCTGTTAGAAACAATTTTTCTGACCCTACTAACAGTTTACTTTTAAAGCCACGTGCTGTAGACTAGTTTTGTAGTGTCTGTAGAGAAGAACAGATCCTTTAGAAGATTTTACTTTTGACAGTAACTTATGTTAGTTTTAGGCTATGTGAGATAATTTTGTTTCAGGAGAGATCTGAATGTGTTCTGAAATCAATCATCCCGCTTTACTCTGCCTACTTTTTTCCTACGTAGGAAGATGTGGACAAGGCGGTGGAGGCAGCCAAGGCGGCCGGGCAGAGAGGCTCTCCGTGGCGGAGGATGGACGCGTCCAGCCGCGGCAGGCTGCTGCACAAACTGGCGGACCTGTTAGAGAGAGACCGGCTCCTGCTGGCGGTGGGTTCATTCCCAGAGCTGTCTGTGTGCAACACACTAATGTTTTTCTACAAACAGCTGATGTGGAAACAACAAGATTTGGGAAGTTAAGGGCCCAACGTTCAGTTCTGCATTTAGGGTACAAAATATTCGTTTCACAAAAGGTTTAAGTGGATTTTCTTGAAAATATGATAGTTGCTCACAGTTAAATGAGATGAATTTAAACTGGGGGTTTTAATAGTAAACTTGCGCGTGGAGCTCATTATTATTGGTTAGGGGGGAAAAAAACATTTCATCAAAACTTTCCGGACTTGAGTCGACGTGGTATTTACTTCAAACTAAAAATTTCAAAGCCTGATTCACTGGAGCCAGATTACGTGGTACGTAACATGATGACAAGGGGAGGAATTGAATTGTTCAGCGTAATGACAAAAGATTACTGCCAATCAAACACAGCAGATATTTATAAAGACGCCATCATTCAGACAGCTGAAATCATAATTGATTTCCAATATAGGAGAATTTATAAGCCAAAGTATTGCTATAAAAGTAAAAGTTAAAGTCTTGCATTCAAAATTTCAAATAATGAGGAGTACAGAGGCATTATGAACCAAATCCATTCAGAATTTTAAATAGGATAATTACTCATTATGTGGTGTAATGGCATCTGTCAGAGATATATTATTATGCAACATAATATTTAATTAATATTCCTCGTGTTTAAACTTGTCAATTAATGTCCCCTAAAATCTGCTATTGATGGACATGTATCCAATTATTTTACTGCAGTTTATTCAGCTATAGTCTCTAACAATTTATCATATTTTATAGTCATTTTAGATCTTTTTTGAAAAATATTCTAATCTGCCTTGTCTATACCTGTCTGATAAATGAAGTAAACACTATAATATCTCTCTCTGAAATTAACTGCATAACTAACTAGACTAACATAAAATAAAATTACTCAAGTAAAGAACATTGTAACTTGGTATAGGTAAGTAACTTTCCCCCTCTGCTTATTTTTATTCTTTATGCAAAGAGATTTTATTTTCATGAATCATTTATTTCTGTTCATACTGGAAAAAAGACTGGCCGGATATTCCCGTAATGAGCAGTCTCTGAAGTACAAAACTAACCCATGCTCTATGTTTCAGCTGATTGACAGTAACAGGCCTTGTTAGCATTGACTTCGTTCGTTGCTGTTGGTTCACATGTTATTCATAATAACAGATCTTAATTATAGGCAACAAACTTATGAGCTTTTTCTGCAGCCGAGAAGGTCCATGTTTTGTCATCATATGACTTATTTATTTTAGGGATTGGCCTATATTATTGAATGACATCATGACATTGTGACCCCACCCCAGTCTCTCTTTGTCTCTTTGTAACGATTGCTGGATATTACTTTCCTTTTCTTTCAGATATTGTTTGGAATGAAATCTTTATTGCTGGGCCGTTGCACCCTGTTTGGTTGCCAGCTTGCATTGAGACTTAGATCTGTAAATGAACCCTTACAGATGTGAGTGAAGTAATAATAGCAGATTGCATGTGACTGCAAATTGCAAACATGCTCTGAAGTGGTAGTGAGAATGATATATGGCTAATTGGACTAAACTCCTCGCTGTATTTGAGGAAATAAGGACCAGATTCAGAGCATTTAATTGTACAGCAAAGTGGTACAGCGGTTTCAGTATCTGCAAGTGCTGCAGAGCCTTATTTTCTATTTTTGACTCTTACAATGAAATAACAGTAACTCCAGTGAAGGTGGCATAGATGTTGGATAGGAATAGGCTACGCATTCAAACATGATCACTATTATTGCTTCACAAAATCAATTATATACTTAGTTTTAAATGCTTGGCACATTGTCATGTATTTATCTTGTATATCGCAGTTGACCATTGTGACTGAGTCCCACTGCTCCACCCTAGTTGGATCTACAGATAAACTTCTTCGCCAGCTATGTCCGTTTAATACAATTCCTGCCTTTGTTTAGCCCAATATTAATTCACCTTTATTACAGTAATTATTATTATGATATCTGGAAACAACAAGCATAACATCATATTTAATGACTAGTAAATTGCGTAGCAGAGGAATAAAACAGTTTGTCGATAGCCAAAAGTGATTTTTTTAATTTCCAAGGGGTGTTGTCAATGGGCACTGACCAAAAAGTCTCTGGATGCTATTTTACAGATCTACAACAAATCAGAACGACAAAATGTGTGACACAGAGTTGAGAATAGCATCAGGTTGATGCTTTTATGGTTTTCAAGTAGAAAAAATGGCAGCTTTATCACAATAATTTTCAATCTAAATAGAAAAAACAGTAACATAATCTTATTATAATTCTTATATTTGATCAGTACTGCTAAGTTTGGCACCTCAACCTCAGTTTTATGAGTCTGTTGAGTGGTTCTGGAGAGGTCTGCAAAAAGCGTATCAGAGCAGCAAAACCTGTGACATGTCACTTTTCAAATCAGGACCAATAACTCTTCTCTGTCAGTCACCATATCGAACTCAATCCCATATGAGCTGAACGGCTATGACTAGGCAGACACAGAACAGGTCAGATAGAAATCTGTGTGAATGGGGAAGGGGGCAAAACCCATGTGACAGAGCAAGTAAACCATGAGCTCGACAGATACTTAATCTTGTTCCTGCGCTAGCAATAAACTATGATTACCCTTTGAGTCAAAGCTACATAATTTGGCTTTTTCATGGAGCCTGAAAACTTGTTGTCCAGTAACATCCCTGCATTATTTATTTTACATACAACATTTCTTAAGAGAAGTTATTACCTTGCCAAAATGTGTAAAAAAAAAAAAAAAAGTCAAGAAAATGTATTTTTCAGTGATGCTAGTTTCCCTGATTCTTTAGACCCTGGAGACTCTGGACACAGGAAAGCCCTTCCTGCAGTCCTTCTTCATTGACTTGGACGGCAGCATCAAAACTCTTCGTTACTATGCAGGCTGGGCCGACAAGATCCATGGCAAGAGTCTGCATGTAGGTGAGTGTGTGTTCTTCAACTTTTTCAACAAACTAAGCTATGGTTGACAAAGACATTAAATCCCGTGTGTTATCAATTAGAGTTGAAACATTCAAGAGAGGGAGAATATTGAAAACATCACATATACATATTAGAAAGCAGGTAACCTAGAGCAAAAAGTGTAAAAAACGCTGGCAAAATATATTGTATATATGAATGCCTTCATACTTGCATTGGTGTCCACTCAGGATGTGTTGCATAGGTCATCCACATGCTGGCAGAGCTCAATTATTAATCACATGTCTGAAAAACAGATTTAAAGGCATGTCCTTGTGACAGTTATGTGTTTAAAGCATGAGTTAGATGGAGCCATTGAATAACTTTATTGTTTGTATTATCTGTAAAAGTAGTGACTGACATGACTGATCAGAGCTGAGTCCAGTCAAGTCAGAGAGAAGCACACTGAGCGCCAGTGGCAGTGTTTGTGGTGACTATTACTTTATGCTCTCAAATGTATTATAGAATTAATTGTGTAATTATAATTTGTTCTCACAAAGTAGTTTTTTCTTAGTTCTTGGTAAAAATACTCAAAATGGTTACATATAAATGCATAAGTTAAGTATGTAATTAAGAGTTATGAAGTTAGTTTCCAGCATGCATTAGAAACATGGGGGAACTTTTTTTTACATGTCCCCTCAGGGGCTCTGTAACCAGTGCGCTATTTTGAAACAAGTTAATTACTAAAGAGCAAGTGACTTGGCCTGACTCAGGATTGTCCTCAGCCCTGGGTGGTATCTCGTCCAGCCTCTTAATACTTCCCCCCCTTGTCAGATCCTACTTTCCGTCTCCTTTGCTTCTGCGGGACAGCAGATAGACAAAACACGCTTGCCTTTTCCTCTCGATTAGATGCCAATAGAGTGGTGAGAGACGAAAGGCAAGGCAGGACAAAGGGTAGAGGAAGAGGCTGAGATAGTAATCAGTGAGGTGCAACAGTCTGCGAGGATTAATCAGTGTTGGCTCAACGCCTTGCCAAGTCGGCTGCATCTAATCCCCACTTTTGTATTGGAGCAGTCTCACTACCAGTCATCAAGACGAGACACATGGCTGAGTTGTAGTTTAATATGAAAACTGCATAATCACACATTGGACTGCACACACTGTAAAGTGCAGACTGGGATTTGAGTTTTATAAATATGTTAGAGTGATACATCTACTGTATAGCTTTCTAGTTTTACTGGATGTAAATGGAGCTAAAGTGACCATTTTTCAGGATAAGTGAGGATAGACTAAACACTGTTGTGGTGTGGAAGCTTCAATAATGGCCAAAATGTACTACTTACTGACAAAAGCATTGAAAATGTTAGAAAAAAATTAACAAATGCACATAGTTAGTGTCTATCATGAACTACAACACTGGCTGCTACAGCACAATAGTAACAGTTAGCTAACATTTTTAACTTTGTCAGTAGACAGACTGAAATTCAGACAGGAGAAACTTGGGTAATTATAAAACCAAAAGTATCTGAACTGGAATTTGGTAAAAAGTTTAACTTTTGATTTCATTCTTTCTTCTTACGAGAAGTTCTTGCTCTTACACAGCTCTTGTTGTGACAGTGGCTGACTCACATTACACTGCAGACATAATAAGTGGCTGCCGGGCTTCTTTCATTTTCAGTTTTACTGAAAATCCAGCTGTAACATCAGCATAGCTGACATTCCCACGGTCAACTCATCCACTTCAAGGATCAGCCATGCCATAATCTAAAATAAGAGATAAAAAGATTTGGTTTAAAGTAGTTTAGTGTATTTAACATTGTAAGAAGCTGGACATTAAATAACAAACAACTGTTAAAGGGTAAATGAGCTTCAGATAATCTCCATCCAAAAACCTGGCTCTGTCTTTCACTTTCTCCATGGTTTTTATTTCCTCTTGTTTTACCTTCTCAAGAAAATTTTAGTACAAGAAATCTCCAAATTCCTGTACAGTCTCTCGTCAGGTTAATTGCCACATTCGCGAGGCACTGAAAGCTGTTGGTTGAATATGTATTCAACCATTTTAGAACTGATGAACACAAACTATCGACAGCTTCCAAAGTAGGAAACTGTGATCGAGCAGTATTGATTGCCTTTTTTGGGTCACTGATTTTCAAAAAACTCAAATAAAATGAAATAGGTCATTCGGCTAAGTAGTTCAGATGAACTCTGTTGTAATGAGATAAAACATCCAAAAATAGTTTCTGACTGAAAGCATTAATACAAGACATAATGCTCTAACATCAGCCATTTTGAAAAACCATACCAGCTACTGCAGATTACTGTAGCATGTTACTTTGTAATACTTCTTCTGCCGCTGCTTATTAAAACTGAAGCAGTGCAGAGGGACACTCCTGCCTTCCTATTAGATTTCATATTTAGAACCTAAAGTGCATTTAGACGGAGAATTTCATGTGTCAGTTTGGAGTAAAGAGTGTTAACATAACAGACCTACATGCCTCTGATTCTTATGTTACAATGGTAGCACTTCTTCCCAATGCTTTTGTATGAGGGTCTCTCCCATTTATTTCCTAATTAAGTGCATGCAACCATCACTAAGCTGCACCTGAACATGGACTCACCCAGTGACGCAGACATATAGGCAGCTGAAGATGAGTCCTGTCATGGGGGAGTCTGTGATCAGTCACACGCTGACCAGAGAAGGTCAGGGTGTGGGCAGGGAGGCTGAGTTTGTCTGCTGAGTCACATCGACAATCATACAGTACAACTTAACTCACATGCAGGGAGTGTTAATCTCACTGATGGGCATGGGCATGAATGTAAAACCGGCTTAACCATTTCATTTCACTTGATTTTTTTTTTTTACAACCTATGCTTACTGTTTTTGGGGTTTTTTGGGTTTTGTTGTTGTTGTTATTGTTATTTTGCTTCTTTTAAACAAGCATCTTTATGTATGGGCTTGTGATTTTTAAAAAAAAATGTTCAATTTAACATAGGTCTTTTAAAAATCTTGCAAATTAAATGCCAGATTACATTATTTGCCCATATCTGATGTGACGCCCATATCAGCAGAACGACATCATTTGTCTGTGCCTTCCAAAATAATTACAATTTACTTCTGGAAACCAAATGTGTTTGAACACTACAATAAAGGTTTGTAAAAATCTTGGATTCAAGATTAAGTGATTGAGACTGCAGGCAAATTTGCTTGTTATGGTGGGTGTTGAAAAAGACAATGAATGAAAAAAATGCAAACTCATTATTTTTTTCCCAAGAGGTTGATATCAAACTGATCTTGGTTCAGTAAACTGTCACTGAGAAGTCCATCAGATGGGTGGCGGCAGTTTACTATCCATGAGCTGCTGCTGACAGGCCGAAGAACGAACCAGTAGATTAGAAAAGTAAAACAACTGTAATCATCATGCCTGTAACAGTATCCAGTCCCATTGTCTGGCAAAATATGACAGAGTCTGCATCATACTAAAACTCAACATGTGTGTGACGTGAAAGTAAAAATCATTTCAGCTAACTTTTGTTCATCTTCAGTGGCTTAACATGTTATCCTGCCAGAATGATGCACAACTGCACACGAGATACAAGCTCTCCAGTGTTTCCCATTAGTCACTAATGGTGTGGTAAACAGTCTAATGCACTGCTGCTTCAGTAAAGCATCTCTCACTGCCAGTGTGCCACTCCCTGCTGTTTGTGTGCACACTTACACACATACGCAAACAGATAATGTTACTGCATAAGTTATCATAGGTAATTGACATTAACCCAAAGCTTGCAAGGTAGGGTACTGTAATGTGACCCCCTTCATGAACAATGTTGAACTCTCATACACCATGCTCTGTGGCTGTCACAGCAAAGCCGTGCTGCAGGAGCTAAAACACTTTCTCTCCAAGTGAGGAAACAAAATATTCACAACACTAAATCATATTTAGGGTTTGTTGATAGTGTTCAAGTGATTGAACTCATGCATTGTGTAAGAAACATTCATCCTTAAAAAAGTTGCTGGTAGTTGGATAGTGAGTTAAATGATTGTTTCACAATATTGTTTTCAAGCACGCTTCATTTCTTCATAGATGTAAACTCACTTTCAAAGTGCACCTAAATGAAGCATTTTAACTCTAAATTGTATAAAACTTACCTCTGGAGGAGCATGACCCTTAAACCCCCTAGAAGAGGTCCAAGGTCCCCCCACCACAGTCTTATGAAGTCTTGTGGGATACACGGGTGGCATCACTGCTGGGTGTGGTTTCAGATCCGACCAAGCTCGCCCAACCACACCCAACAGTGATCCTGGCTGTGTTCGGAGGTGAAACCAAACTTTTAACCAGTGAGGACAATGAGATGCTGTTGTTAAGCCTGGTCTTAAGTTACACTTGAACTACATGACAGATATTTCTACACCAGTCTAAATTTACGTGTGAGAAATTTGCTTGAAATCCAACTCTTGGTTGTGTTTCCTCTGAACACCAAAGAGGCCATTTTGTGCAAAGGAAATAATTTTTTACGATTGTGTTGCTCGCTCGCTGTTACTAATGAGCATTTGACCATTAAATTTGAGTCTTAAATCTTGAGAGGTCAGATCATTAGTATGTAATTGTCTCTCACCTATTGGATCAACATTAATTGTACAAACTGAGTCACAAACACTGCAGAGGTCTCAGTACTAACAAACACACCGCCAGTTGCTCAAAGCCAATTGCTGCTAATAACTGCATCGTGCAAAATCTGTGCAAAAAAAAACAAATGACACAAATGTTTTGTGTTTTTGCATCAGAATTCCAGTCCCGACCCTCTGTGCTATGGCCTCAGAGCCTTGTTTTTTTTTCCAGCCTGTTCACAATTTTTTTTATTAATAATTCAATATCAAAGACAGCTTTTTTTTCTAAGTAAGGGGTTCCCAAACCCTTTTAGCTAGAGACCCAAAAGAGAAACTGGTGTCTCCTTAGGACTTAAATTTACAAAAAAAAATAAGAAATAAACCACTACAAACTGTAAATTCTAAATTTATGAATAGTGTTCTCATCACAAATTTAACACAGCAATAATCAGATTCAAGTGGAATGTTGAGCTCCTTATCAGCTCATAATGAACCTCATAAACTTGCTCTTAAAAATAAACAGCAATAAAACTACAAAAAAAGCAATAATGCAATAACGTAATATCAAACCAAAGAAAAACAAGATGTTCTCTTTCTTTATTTCAGAAAGAAGAATTCATGCGTTACCATTAGTTTGCATTCTATTCTGCTAACTAAAGACCCAGTAATTTTACCATTTTAGGTTCTGACCCTAAGTTTGGAAACAGTACTCTAAGTTATTACAAAAGTGTTTGTTTGTTGGTTGGTTGGTTTTTAAAACAAAAATAACCTAAAACTTATTGATCAACTTTCTTGTGCAAACATCCACTTGACCCCAGCTTACGTAAAATTTCTATTGATATGTTAGAGAAAAAAAAAATCTTTGATGAATCATTGCCTGAATAAAATTCATCACTCAGAGTTCAGTTGATCAAACTGATTGTGCTTTTTCCTTCTTTTACAGATGAAAGCTTCATGTGTTTAACCAAACATGAGCCTGTTGGCGTATGTGGAGCCATCATTCCAGTAAGTCCAGAGGGGATCTGGTTTGAATTTATTAGCAATAATGTTGCAAATAGGAATTCTTATTACTGTTTGTATTACTTTGGCTTGGTGTGAAATGGACTTCTGTGAAAAAATATACACATGCACATACACTGGGGGATGATTAAGTAAAATAATTTAACATATAATGTTGTTTATACACTGCTGCAGTGTGTGTGTGGGTGTGTGTATATGTGTGTCTGTGACCGTTCTGCTGTAATACAGTCTGTTCTTAATAAGCATTCACAAAATCCAACACATTACACAATATCTTATTTAAAGCTGCAGAGTATAGAGTCCAACAGACTTCTGCACTGTGGTATGCTTTAAGGCTCTGCTCGGGTCTGGCTTACTCAGTATCTACTTATGGATAACAATTCATATACATGTTTTTTAAGAATAGCACTGAGAGTTGGAGGTATGCTGTGACGTTTGGGGACAAAACATTGTTCTTGTTTGCATTCTCGTTCAGAGACGGGAAGTTTGGATATCAGTTTCATCTCCTCGATTCTGCCCAGTTATAGATGGAAGCTCCAAGCAGCAGAGCTGAGCTGTGTGACAATGTTGGCGTGCTCTCTGTCACGTGGCTCAATGAGAATTAAAAAAAAAAAAAAGCCATTCCAAAACAGTCAACTACATAAGTGTGAAGAAATATTCTTGATCATCAAATATATTCTCTTTAATCACAGTTTGAATTTAAAACTTCTTTGGTGTATGCACTGGGTGTGCAGCTCTCATTGAGATGTTTGGTCACCATATTGGACATGTTATCTGTTGCTTAATACATCCAATGATTGGTCATAAAAACTATCAGAAGGGGGAAATTTCTTGTGAAGATCTTTCCGACATGACAAAACAACTCCATTAGTGTCATACTAGCTTGTTTTATTTTCTCTAACATGTTAAGAAACAGTATGGTGTGGGTCCTGTCCTGACACTGTGAGTTTTAGGGTTGCTGGGAGGTGTGATTTTTTTATGTGAGTATAGCACTACAACACCTTTCAGTAAAGAGGTGTGACTGGATGGATGTGGCGAGAAAGTGTATGACTTTGACGCTGGAGACAGTTTTGCACAGCTTTTCTTTGAACAGTTGGCATTGTTTTGATTTTAGGAAAGTCTATGGTCATTTACTAGCCCTATAAGAGTACATTTTTTTTGCCAAAACTTAACAAAACCTTAACTGCATTGGTGCTTTGATGGTCGTATGTAATTTGGAAGGCCATAACAAATAAAACTTTTTAAGAATTTTCCTTTTTTTCCAGTCAAAGAAAAAAAAATCCAGGTCTATCTATATACTAGATCGGGGGTGTCAAATGTATGGCCCATGGGCCGAACGTCTAAAATGCTATCTCTATAAAAACGGCTAAAATGCTATTCCATCTAAAATTCTATCCCTAAATTTTAGGGATAGCATTTTATTAAAAATTTCTAGTTCATGTCTTTTATGCATTTTTTTACTTTCAAAATTCATCCTGTGGGCTGGATTGAACCCCTCCAGCGGGC
>JAPZDV010000001.1:1703557-1717916 GCA_029814665.1 Acanthurus lineatus
CGATAAAGAATCGAATCGTTAAGCAGTATCGATAATGGAATCGGAATCGTAAAAATCTTATCAATTCCCATCCCTACTTTAGCTTCACATGAAGAAAGTGTGGTTGATTACTCAAACTTAAAATTTGCATAAATTATGGGACATTTTAACTGAAAAATGGCAAATGTAATTCTTTACAGAGGATGGAACTTAAGCATAAAATTAAAAGTTAATTATTTAACACTAATTTTAATCGGTCCATTACTTTTCAAGTAGATTTTGTCGTATCTTTCTGTTATTGTTCCTTTAGTGCAGCTGGCGGTGGAGGAAACCCAGAAGGGAGCTTTTTATAACCAGGGTCAGTGCTGCACAGCTGCATCACGCGTCTTCGTGGAGGAAAGTATTTATGAAGAGTTTGTGCGTCGCAGCATAGAGAATGCCAAGAAGATCTCAATAGGAGACCCATTGGATCCCCAGACATCACATGGTCCACAGGTAGGAACGCACAGTCAACATCACAGACTAAGTCACAGACAGTCTCTACTACTTTCATCTAAATGGTAGATGTGTTTGTGCTCTGTGAGATTCTGTTCCCACCTTTGTTAACCTTTGCCTTGGCCTGACACAGCTTTCTGAGTTTAGCTGTAAGATTAACGTTTACGGTTGTTGTATCCTCACAAAACTGATACAACATGTCAAATCAGTTCTTTAAAATCTTGATCATTAAACTGTCTCCTCGTTCTGTCCACTTGTGTGACTAATGTTGTTTCCAGATTGACCAACAGCAGTTTGACAAGATTATGGATCTGATAGAGAGTGGGAAGAAGGAGGGAGCCAGGCTTGAGTGTGGAGGAGTAGCTGTCGGTGAGAAGAGCCTCTTCATTCAACCCACCATCTTCTCCGGGGTTAAAGACCACATGCGCATCGCCAAGGAAGAGGTAACAACTTGTTCCAGTGTTTTCTAACTAACCTGTCACAGGGAGGCAGGGGTAGTGGCAGCGGGTGAAATTAAAGCCTGACACCCTGTGGAACAATGTTTTAATCACACCACACAGTGCTAAGAAGCAGGCTACACTGATTTTTATTGGGGGGGAAATAGGCGTTCATGGTCCTGATGTTAAATAAAGTTTATTTATACTCTGTTTCAAATACGATCTTGCTGAGTCATAGTTTAAAAAAGAAAAAGACGCACTGCTTTGTAGTGCTCTGATAGTCTCTTAGAGCCATCATGGTTCTCGTCTCATCACCCGCTAAGCAGCACTGGCACAGAGACCATGCTGTGACTAACTTTCCCATTATGTGGTACTGACATCTAGTGTTCACTTTTGGAACTTTTTTAAATCTTGTTTTTTTTTAAATTGCAATAAGATAGAAGGAGATGAACTTTAGAGCTCTCACTACATGCACATGCAGTTCAACACTATAAGTGACTATTTAGGAGGACTGACGTTAAAAACTTTTTGTGTTATTTCTGTTTGAGTAACTGAAAATTGCAAGTCAGCACTGTCTGAGAAAATGGATATCTCTTTTCTCTTTTCCTCACCTTGATGTAAGAAGGACACTTCTTATGCCTCTTTATGCCTGCATGACCCTGTGGACCTCCCTGGCTGAGCTCTTTAGACGGAGATGGTGAAGGCAATATAATGGCAAACATAATATAAGATGGTGCTGACTGGCTGAAATACCACACATTTGATCCTTTTCTCTCTGAAACTCTTCTCTTGTTGTTGACATCATATCATCCACTTGCATCAGTATTGTGACTGTGTATAACCGTCAAGTACCATTTCAACCAAAGGGCTAAAGACCTATCCCACTGTATGTATTCTCCTGTCTGAATTATTAATGATGGAAATAACAAAGAAAATATACCTGCCTCAGATATCAAGATATTGACTGTTCTGTACACTGAACACTTTTTATGTATTTATATATCTAACGTAGTTTCAAACTTAATCCTTTCTTTCTTCATGTTTTTTCATTTTGCAAAATCAAAGTCAGAGGAGACAGCAAGCAAAAGGATTTCATTGCACAGTGTGTCTCGAGTCTCTGTAAAAGTGTCTGGTCTTTACTTTGCTTTTACTTTTCCTTCTCAGATCTTTGGTCCAGTGCAGTGTATATTCAGCTTTAAGAGCCAGCAAAACGCCATAGACAGAGCAAACAGCTCACAGTATGGCCTGGTGTCAGCAGTCTTTACATCGAGCATGGACAGAGCTCTGTCTGTGTCTGCAGCCCTGGAGACTGGCACTGTCTGGTAAGTTCCTATTCACAGTCCCGACAGCAGAGGGATGTATAGATGGGGTTTCCCTATTCATTATCTATTTTAAAAAAGAAGGAAAGATTAGGCAGTGTACGAGTCGTCAGTGGCTGCTACATGATCATTTCAAAGATCCGCAAGATTTTCAGTGTATCTTTCTTGCTTAATTTCTGCTTTTCATATTCACACAACAACTGTTATTAGAAACAAAACAAAGACAAAGAACATGCTAGGTTTATTCCTCTTGTCACTCAGTATCTGTAGCATAATTGAAGTCCTTCCAAAAAATACATTTGCTAGGTTTACAAAGTTCCTGCTATCAATCTTGAGTTTGGAGGCCTGAGGAAGTTTTTTTCTTTCAAGGCACAACTGAGTATAAAATAATGTAATTTATCAGGTGCACTGAAATGTTAAATTTGACTCAACAAAATATGAACACTTCTAAAATAAAATCAAATAATGCATTTACATCCAAAGCCACAACTGCATCGTGTATGACTTGAATGTCCCCAGCTTTACCTGATTTTTTAAACCTCAGCTTTGATCACACCAAAACCAAGAGTACAAACACATGCAGTGTTGCGAAGCTTTATTTTTCCAAATGACCAAATGACTCTTTTCACTAAGACAGATTAATTTTCCTTGTTTTTATTAAATAAATTATGTTCTTTTTGTACCCTAACTTTAAAACTAGGGCTCTTTCCCAATTTCTCAATTGAGTATCCGTGACCTGTTAATATTTCAGAAATGACTAGATTAGAGAAATGAGCAGGGGGGCATCATCATAACAAACTTTATACACTGAATGTTTCTGTATAAAAAAATGGGGAAAAAAAGCCACTTTGCAATTTCAATACTCACGCTAGTTCACACCTAATACAGCTACCACTGTGATCACTTACCTGCGCTTACAGACTGCAATCTGTGACCCACATCATGGAGGAGTTGCACAGTGGGCAGTTAGAAAAACTTGCTTGTCAAGAAAAAATATCTTCATACAAAAACGGTCATTTTTCATTCCTGCATGTGCACAGATTTCACAAAACAACAACAACAACAAAAAAGAAAACTTTTAGCTGTGACCTTTAGGGAGTGTTATGAGCGTATGACAGCAGTGGTGTCTGGGTCTTGATGCTCTCTTATGTTGGTAAAGGGATGAATTGATTTAAACTAAGTTAGGCCATTAAAAAGTCTTTGTATGTTTCATGTCAGGTCTGTGCTCTCTCTCCCTCTCTTTGTTAAGGATAAACTGCTATAATGCCCTACATGCCCAAGTTCCCTTTGGAGGATACAAGATGTCAGGCAATGGACGAGAGCTGTAAGAACTCTGACTGCATATTTTATGTTCTTAGCTTGTTGCTATTCACTGTTCATTCTCTAAACTGCCTCCTGTGTTGCCTCCCCCCCTCAGTGGAGAGTATGCCCTGGCTGAGTACTCGGAGGTCAAAGCAGTGACCATCAAACTGAGTGAAACCCTGTGAGAGGAACAGGAGAAAGTCCAGCGCTCTGCACTTCTCTACCATCAGGCCACATCACAGTTCTCTACAACGAGCACATTCCCTTCATCTTCAGGGTGTTAGGATTAGAATTAGGACAATATGACACTATGGCTATGCCGTTTCTATGTTTAACTGTAGGTGAGGATGGGGTTTTGCTCAGCACCTTCAGTATGGTCAATATTTACAACTGGTAATGCTCTATTCCACAGCTTTGTATTTCTCTGATTGAAATTAGTGAGTGATTTGGTACAAATGTAATAACTGAAAAAAATACATAATATTCATTTGGTACGTTTTCAGCTAATATTGAATTCAGTGTAATTGCTGGTTTCACCCACAGAGCACAGCAGATCAAACTGAACACACGCAAAAGTGAAATTAATCTGAAGTTAAGCATTCGATTTAACAAAAATTAAGAGTGAGTTTAACAGTTATTTTAGAAAAAATGACCTAAAATTAGCACTAAACTTGAGTTTTGTCTCAGAAAAATACAGGAACTAAAAATATTTCACTCAAAAAATTCGGGCATTTCTCTGACACATCTCTAGAGCCGCAACTTGTGGCCTGAATCAGTGGGCGGAGTCTGCTCACTGTAAGCTGTCTCACCTTTGAGTGTTGAGGTTGACTGTCTCCTCTCCATACAAGCACTTATCACCAAATGACTGCAATTCTATATGAGATGACACCTGAACCATCATGTAGCTGTAAAGATCCCCGTTAGTTTAACTTGTTTTTTTTGAAAAATTACTCTTTCAGTGCAAGTTTAACTGTCATGGTCCTTCAATGAACTACAAGACATCAATCAGTTTTCTTTAAGCTAAAACTTTAAGTCTTTCACATAAACCGCAGGTGATGTCACTCAACTTTGAGTGTTCATAATTTTTCCAGGAGTTAACATAATAATTTTTTCCCAGTCTAATCCAGTCCTTAAAGCAGATATGCATATCAATACCTAATAATGGAGTAATTAAAAGTAATTATGCATCAACAATAAGGTTTTTGTATATCGATTCCACTGGTCTTCCTGCATGGGACAATGTGGAAAAGTCGGAGAAAAAAATACTGGTTATTTCTGTAGTTGCTGAGTAGCTGATGTATGCTGATATTTTTTTTAAATTCCAAGTTTTGGTTCTAACCTGTCGTGTCCTAAAATGGATGTTTACTGTGCTGAGAAGAACGTGCCTTCCTTTCAAATGCTGGAAGCAACTCTTGTACCAGATATGGTAACATTTACTTTACCAGAAACATTTTTGTACTGTGACAGCAACAGTTTTACCATTGCATGGATAGTGTGAACCTTAACATTTTTACCAGCACCTATGTTTGAGTGTTGATTATATCACCCATGGGAAACTATTGTCTTTGCATTTTTATCACATTAGTTTTGTATTTAAATAGATATTCTGAATAAAGAAATTCAAACAAACTTGTGTTTTTTCTTCTCAAATATAGATTTCTTATTTATAGAAATGTTTTTTTTTTTTAAATAAAAGATAACCTAGTAAAGTTGCTTTTTTTAGCAAATAATGCAATTCCAATGACTGCACACACACACATACACACCCTTTCACACAACATCTCTCTGTAACACAAACCTCCCTGTCACAACACCCTGCCATGAATAAACAAACACTGTGAACTGAGAGCATGAAAACACATTTAAAAGTACATGTTCACACTTAGTACAGCCGCCTCTGTTTCACATATCTACTCCTCCCCCCACGGGAACTAAGGGGCTGTTTACAGGACAAAGCTTTGTGCATGAAAGTTTGTTTTTGATTCAGCCCTTTTTTGGTGGGCCCTAAAATCTATCAATCTTTTGAAAACAATATTGCAGTGTTTATTCTTTTAAAATCACCACCCTGGCCATTAACATATAAACAGGCAATTAAAATTTTTGTGTACTGATTGAGGCAGAGGGGGACACAGATATGAAGGACCCACAGGATGACCTAGGTTCATATATATTCTCCCTCGTTTGAAAAGAGAGTTAACCAAATGCATCCAAGTTGTGATTAAACATTCTATTTAGACAAACACAGAGGACATTTTGCATTAAGACACTGTCGCAGTCTGTCCTGCAACATAAGGTCGTGTGTCCTTTTCATATATATATATATTTTTTTGTTTTCTGTTTTATTTTGGTCACTTACTTCTTGTCTTGGTTCAGATCCACTTCTTGTCAATTTTCCCACCTGTGTGGTTGCCAGCCCCACCCTAATGAGTAGGTTGCTAAGAAGTTGAAAGAAGTAAGACTTGCTTTATGTCACATGAGGCATAAAACTCAAAGATCTACTTAATAATAAATAGTGTTACTTTCATACATTTGAAAACTCTTGTACTGATAGCAACAGTACCACAAAACCCAATAATGCCTCTGTCAGGACCAGCAATAAAATGAGTTGCACTAAAAGAAATACACCACAGAAGAAGAAAAGAATCTCTTATTCTGGCTCTGGAGACAAGGTGCCCAGAAAAAGAAAAGGAAATACCTCCAGAGACAAAGAGGGCACCATAAAAAGGCAATAGATTATAACCTCAGTGTTTAAACAAAGCAGATCATTTCTCTGCTCTGAACTATGTCCACCACTGTTGTTATTTGCCAATTTTTTGTAGCCTACTACATGTCTTGCATGGAATATAATAAAGGCCTAGGAAAAAGTGTACAAAACAGGGATTTTTATCAGGAACTATAAGTTTGATTACTTGCAAACATCATTCATGTTTGCATCTCTATTTCTTATCATCAGTTATTTGCTGTTACTTAACAAACTTATTTGCAGTTCTAAATTGTGGCTACCGGGTTTTATTTTGAAATTTATATCTGTATTTTTTTTTTTTTTTTAAAAACTAAAGTGGGAGTTTGAGCATTATTTTGAAAAAAAAATAAGCGGAACCGCCTTCGCTGTCCCCTCTGACTTGACGCTGACTGCTGGATTGGAAAATTTGCATCGTGGAATCAGGAAGTCCAGCAGAACTTTTCTGTCAAAAAGCAATCTGTGTCTGCCACTGCTGAGAGGTTTAAAACCGTGAAACTCCCTCGTGATGCTCCCTGGACGTGTCCAAACATGTGGTGAGTCGGCAGAAAGTAACTGTTGTGTCATAATGTTTTGTGTCTGGTGTTTTAGCAGCGGCTATGAGCGCGCAGCAAGTGCTCACGTTCTGCCTCATCTCGTGCGTGACGTTGTCAGGAGAGAAAAAAAAAACAACCAAATCTGTGCTTGAAGCTATTCGGAGAAAAGAAAAGAAATATCAAGTTATGTTTGCATTAAATCGACCAAAAGAGTGTATGATGCTGATCCAGGCTGACATAAGGTGGGATGAGGGACAGTTTTCAGTGACTTTTATTTTGTTAGCTTGTTTAAAAAAAGGCTTCTCAGCACTCACTGTGTTGTCATCCTCTCTCTTCTGGTGCTGGCATTCAAGGCTATAGAAAAATCTGACGTCTAACACTCAAATGCATGCTCACATACATACACACACAGTGTAAAACACACTTTGCTATATCTTGATATCTTGCAGAAGCGAGTAGTTTAAGGATGAATGTTTAAAATGTCCAACTTTTTTTTTTTACATCCAACTGCCACCACATCAGCTAAATGTCCTGGATCCAAAGGACACTTGGCCAGTTGGAGGATGCGGGCAACACAGAGCAGGAATGAGGTCCAGCATCACTCCTTGCTATGGTTGTTTTTTCACACTGTTCTAGAGAACAATATTACTTGAACTTTTCAGAATGCCTGACATCTGAAACATATCATCAATGGCACCAGCCACTGCATGTATAGTATGCGACCCTGAAAGTGCTTTTCCTGTAAAATAACATGGTGGGAGGGAAATCTTCATAGATCCCATTGCTGTTAAACTGATGTGAACCACTGGACTGTTGCTGCTAGCTGATTGTCTGTGTAAAAGCTGAATTGTCCCGCAGCAAGACACTTCGGCTTACAGCATCCAGCAAAATGAACTTGTTACACTGCCAAGTTGATTCAATCCAGCCTTCTGCTTTCTTTTTGAGACATGCCTGTCATGAGATTGCGTATTACATAGCTGGATACAGTGGCCCGTCATTGCCATCTCATGCCTACACAATAATTGCCGGTTCAGGGTTCTCATCCAGACCCAGAGAATATCTGTTACAAAGGTGTTTTGCAGACAGGTAGTGTGACACTTTAGTGTAAACTTCATCACAGGCCATCAAATCCACAGTGTCCAGCTTACTGCACGCAATGCAGGCAAACATAGCTCATGTTATCCTCACTAAAGGAACCTAAATGAATATCTACATGTGTGGTCTACAAGAAAAGACTTCTTACTTCCTGCAGCAGCCAGTAACTCTTTTACACTTTACCAAACAAAGCCATCACTCTGTGAGGTCAGGAAATACTTTTAAGAAGGTTAAAAACACAATGAAGTTGTGTTTTATAATTACCTACTACTATAATCTATCCTAGCCTGCTGTTCATTCAGAGCACCTGTCGGCTTCACCTGTCCAACATCTGCACTTACCACACTTTTCTCTGCATGATTTGTTTAACATGGGTAGCCATATCTTTAATCAAATCATCAAGTCTTTTAGGAATGAAACCTGTTAATAATGTGAGGCTCACTTTTCGTTTATAATAATAAGATGAAAACATAAGTAACTGGCATATTGGCTGCACAACTCCACCAGCTCCAGGAAGTTTCCACTGTTTGGCCTGGAAGGACTTTAATCACAGCCTCTGGATTTTGCTTAAGTACAATTTAATCTCACTTAAACCAGCTGACATCTGAGTTTTTTGGCCTATTCTCTGAGTTTGTGTGTCCTGGTCGTCCATTTTTTTAGTAAACAATCCATTGGATTTAGGGTGTGTGGCTCACTCCTGCAGTGGTCTTTGATTTGTGCGTGGCCAATTTCCAGGGATTCACCCCTGCAGATTTCCTTGAATTTCTGCTCTTTTATCTCTTACCAATCTGAAAAACTCAGCTGCTCAAGCTGCTATGTCATTCTTCTGAGGATATCTTAGTGCTTTACATACCAGGGCACCTAATAATAGCACCTTGCCGGGTTGGGTGGAATTGCATAGACTTCATTGTGATAGATCTTTTGTTTTTGGACATGAGCTGTATCTGTTGAAATTACAAGCTCATCTGTTGTGTTTTGGAAACACTAAATTTCACAAAAACAATAAAAAATAATAATTTAAATGAATATTATTAAAATTGATTAAGAAAATACATAAAAACTAAATGAAATAAAATTAGAACATAAGTTCAACTACATTTATGTAGTTAACATTAGAAGATGCATTCAAAGGGTAATATGTTGATTTAAATGTGGTTTTAGATCTGCGTGCAATTGTTCTTCACTTCTGCTGTTTGGTCTTTATGCAGAGTGACATCTGAATCCAGGCCTCCTCTCTATGGAGGAACTCTGCTCGCATAGTGATTAACCAGTGACTCCTGAAGGAATGTCCTACTGGTCAGTCGGCCTTCCCCGGGACACCAAAGACACTCCGAGCAACATGGAGCAACAAATCAGTGAGTAATCTCCCTGCATTCATCCATCCTTCTCTTCATTCCAACGCTACACAGCCTCATTTGTTTGCTGTGGCATTGGAGGTGTCAGGGAAGTTTTAAACTGAAAATATATCAATGAGTAGAGTGACTGCAGCACTGGTTAAATTTAGAAAAAAAGAGAACTGAAACCATGATTTTTTTGACAGCCGCCAGTCTTATCTGTTGATGTCTAATTGTATATGTGGACCACGTGGTACTAACTGAAAGCAGGGACAAGGCCTCCATTTCATAAAACACACAAGCGCAGATAGCAGGAGGTTGTAAACAGTTAAACATTAAATAATTAGAGTTATACATTATAAGATAGAATATGATGGGGATAACAATAGGACATAGATGAGTATGGTATCTCAGATTGCAGTAGGTTTACTAACTATATTTTTAAGCTGATGTGATTCTTGTCATATTTTGTATTTTTTGTTTCTGTAAGTCAGAGACGTGTTTTGTTGTGCTGGATGATTTTTTCGTTTTTGGATCATCTTTTTCTGCATTTTAACACATAAACACCTTTTAATGTTTGACCAGTTTTACAGTGTAACATACAGTGTTTTAAGACTGCCAAAAGTGGAGAAAAGTGAGAAATTTTCTTTCACAACGGTCATACACTGTCTATCAGCTCATACATACACTGTCTATCAGCTCAGTAGTCTTGTTATCATTGTTAACAGGCACAGTGATTGATCAGTGATGGCCCTCTGGCATGTTTTTGTTGTTTCAGGTTGTCTTTTCTTTACCATTTGTGATGAATTCAGCCTGTCAGGTACTGCTTCCGTCTCCTGCTGTGTTTCTTCCACAAACACTTTAGAAATATTAGGTGAATTGAGGTCTAAGGTCAGTGATTGTTCAGTTCAGGGAGAATGTTCAAATCTATTTCTGAAATCCTATTTACATCGATGGGTTTGTGATTATGAATGCCCCCCTTTGCTTTCTTTAAAAATTCTTGTAGCTGCTTTCAACATCAGAATCAATCTTACACATGAATGCTTTAAGCAGCATTAAACAAGCCCTCACACCCCAGACCCGTTACTGTGGGTGGCAGCGAAGACCTCGTTACTGAAAAACAATCAATTTGCACAATGTACAAAACCCTTCAGTGTCACTTCCTGTGACCACTATGTGGTGCTGGAGAACAAGCACTAATCACGTCTTATGCTACATTATATAAAGTTGTAGACCACTCTGGACAACTTTGTGTAAATGGTATGATGGCTGTGACCTTCATAACACATTAAGGTCCTAAAATTTTTCTTACCTGATTTGAATTGTCCGACCCATCCGGAAGGGTTCATTAAAGCATAAAACTTTAATTTCCCATTGTCAGTAAGTGGCACCAAAATGGGCATGTGGATGTCTATATATCCATTATGAACAAGTCAAGTTTTGGGACATAATAGATCATATTCATGAAATTAAAAGCAATATCCTGTGTTTATCACAAGCTGTTTACATTTAGTGGACCAAAAGTCAGTCTCTATATGAAGAGTACAAAATGTGGAAAAATGAACACTGCAATGATATATAATGTAGAATTTGCACCTGGATTAGAAATAGGTCTCCCCTTTACTTTCTTAGTTTTAATTGATGTTCAAGCATCTTTCTAGATTAATATCTGTGATAACAAAAAAGGCCATCAGGCCAGTGTTGCCTGCTGATCCATGTGATCAATCTGACCATTTCTTTACTGTAGAGCTCATTAACACAGCACTGGTTGTTTATGAGAATCCACTGACATGATCATCACAAAACAAATGTTTCACCTGATTTTATATGGATGCATTACACTGGATTTTATCAGAGCATTTTAAAGTGACCTGATCTTAATTTTTGTGAAGATGCTTTTGCACAACTTTAACAAAAAAATTTGACACCTCAGAGAGAAATGACAGATAGAGTAATTTGTCTGCTGACCAGGCTAGGGGTATCATTGCTGGGAAGGGAATCCCCCTCCCCCACCTCCCTAACATGCCTTGGACCTTTGTTTGTGCTAGTAACACAAAGTTAAGCAAATAAGTTCATCATATTTGATTTAAATGCTTTTATCAGAAAAATGCAGGTCATTCTGTTGTTGCAGCTGTCTTTTCTGCTTTTTTCTGTTTTCTATCGTTGAACTGACTGTCTTTGGGTTTTGATTGTTGACTGGACAGAACATAAATTCTGATGAGTCACTTTGGACTCAAATTGTGATGGTCATGTGCTGCCTTGATTAAAGATTCAATTGAATAAAGGTTCCACTGAACAGTGTGAGAGTACAGCAGATTAAAGCAGAGACAGTGTGAGGGAAAGACAGACAGGAAGCTCAGAGGCTGGCGTGGCTCTGAAACAAAAGGAGCATCATTACCCACTCCCTCTCCCTTTTCCCCCCTCCTCCTGTTTCACTACCTCTTCCTCCCTGCCTCCCCATCCTCCCTCTCTCTCCTCAGACTGTCACAGGGTTAGAGAGGAGGGAGATCATCCGAGGAAAACAGCCAGGTTGGCTGAGGATGCTGGGTAGAATCCACACAGTAGCTGAAGGGAAGCTATGAAAATAAAGTGAGCTTTAGATGTGATGGAGACAGGGGTGAGGGGACGATTCGCTGCTTCGCTATGAGCTATGAGCAGGTAAGTGGGAGAGGGGAGCGGAGCTGAACGCTGACTGGATCCTTGTTTATATGCTGCACATGTAGGACTGACTGAGCCTTACAGCTGCTCTGCACTGACTCTGTTAGCAGTTTATCGCCATTAGATCTGGATCAGCCGATGTGGTCTGCAGATTTATGTGATGGATCTGATGAATTCTGTGCTGTTAGACCTCATTAATGCAGCAGCGGTCGTTCATGAGAATCCACTAACCTGACTCTGAAACGCTGAATGGAGTATTTTTCATTCAAGTGTGCATGGACCAGAAATTGATAAAATGAACTAGTACATGGGAATTATAATTCTTTTTGATTGTCACTTCAGATGTTTTTTAACATCTTGAATAGTAAATCTGTCAGTTCAAAGGGACACGTAAGATACTGGAATGTGTCCAGTGATGACGTTGGTGGCACCAGTGCTGGCATTGAGCTCCAGGTGGTTGGCATTGTGCTCCTGATCATCCACCACCAAAAGGGTTTTATTAGTGTCATGACAGTGATACCAATATGAGAGTGAATTTTAAAGACAAATTAAATAGTATTTCTTTTTCAACATGTGTTAAGTTACACTATCAGGCCATAAACCTGTTTGTACAGAACAATAGGGAACTTTTAGGGCTGTGTCTACACAACTTTACTGATGCAGCCTTGGATAACAATTTATTTCACACCAACAAGCTGTATTATATCAGCAGCAGGGATGGGCATTTCAACCAAAAATATTTGCTATATTCACTAGAAATTATACCATTATTTTTTGAAAATCGCCTTCATATGCCACATTGTTTTGATCTGCTCAACAGAATTCTTTATTCACCAGTTGTGGACGTTGACAGCTCAGTTGTAAGTGTGGTCCATGTGTTCAGGGTCAACTAAGTTTGCAGCTTATTTGCTTATCATCATTTAGTGTCTTTAGTTTTGTGATTTGGCCATTGTGTTTTTCTTGATGGGACCGTAAACTGTTCAAAGATGTTGTTGACTTGTGATATGCTAGCTTCACCTGGCAGTTTGCACTAAAAGAGGATACTTGTGTATGCCTTGCCGGACGGCAGCAGGGTGAACAGGCTGTAGCTGAGATCGGTATTGTCCTTTAATATCCTTGAACATCACCTCACCAAGATAACCAAAGCTTGATAAAGTGGTGCCAACGATGTTCTGGTGGTGTTAAACACAGCAGTGCCCTCCTGTCCTGGACTGTGCATATGTCATGGCAGTGTGTGATGTTTGCAGTCAAAATGTTTTAGTTCATAAAAACTTATCCCAGAAGCAACTTAAAAAAACAAAAACAACAGAAAAACTTAAGAAATAAAGCTGTTTCCAAGCTTTTTTTTTTCTCTGAGGCGGAGCTGTATGATGTTCTTGACAGTTTCTCTGTGATATGGATTCCCTAGAACCTGACACTGTTTACCTGCTCCACTCAGCTCTATTGATGTAGACGGGGGTGTGTGTCCTTGCCTCCTTTTTTTCTCAAATCAGCTTGTTGGTTTTGCTGACATGAGCAGTGGGTTTTTCTCTGCTCACCACTCTGCAAGATTGTTGATTTTGTCCCTAAATGAACTCCAGCCAAAATCCAGCCGATGATGGTGGTGCCATCTACATACATCTCAACCCTCTCCATGTTGAGGGTTGCGGTCATGAGTGTACAGAGTGAACAGGAGGAGGCTGAGTGTATCATTCAGGAGGGCTCTGTTGTTGACGTTAGAGTTTGAGGAAGTTGACTGCCAATCTGTACTGTCTGAGGTCTGTTTGAGTCCAGTATTCATTTGCAGAGTGTTGTGGTCAAAGCCACAATGCTGACTTTTCCAGTCAGTTTTTTAAAATGAAAAAGTAAATCAATAATCTGTCATTTAGCTACATGTCAGCATCGACAGTAATCTGATTTATTGAGGACTTAGAGATGTTCGGTCTGTCACTTGTGGCTCTTCCTCTGACATCTAACTGGACCTGCTCCATTTGACTGACTAAAATGAGCAAAGTCTAGTTTTGTTGCCTTTTTTGATGAACAGTTACAATCAGCGCAAACCAGTGTGACTGCCTAACAGTAAAGACCAACCTGTGTGGAATGCTTTTATTTTGAACTGGCAGAAGTGGTACATGTTGAGTTAGCATTAGCAGTAACCATCGACTGTATAAAACACTGGACGTCACCCATTGGTTTCTGCCAGAGCCAAAGTGAAGCCTGGGAAATCTCGTCCTGGGCGCCGCCATTTGTCTGAGCCTGACTCCGCCAAGAGCCCGCCTAAACGACGATAAACCAAATATGGGAAAATAGGTGGGGCTAAGGCGGGGTGGAAGGATGGACACCACACCCACGCAGCTAACAGCCCCTGGCTATATGTCAACAGGCTTTCAATCAACAGCCGAATAGCTGAATTTTAAGCTTAAATATAAAATAAACAAATGAGTTAGAAAAAATTCACCCCCCTCAGAGTTTTCATGAGATGGTA
>JAPZDV010000001.1:1718016-1738225 GCA_029814665.1 Acanthurus lineatus
GATCGAAGGCCCCTGAATCGAATCGAATCGAAATCGAATCGTGGCAGACTTTGTGATATCGGCAAATATCGTATCGTTGTCCAAAGAATCGATATAGTATCGTATCGTCATGAAACTGGTGATTTACACCCCTATTAATTACTGTGTGAGCAAAGATTGCTGAGTGGCTGGAGTGTGTTGGAAAAGAACTAAACATTGACTGTATAAATTATTGTATATTTGTTAATATGGCCCTCATGAATAACGCATATTCCTACTACTCACCAGTAGCGATTTTTTTTCCGTGTGTGTATTGCTATAGGTACGTCTCCTGTGTGTGGCGATTCAGCATGGTGATTTGCAGAGTGTGTGTTACCTCCTCAAAGAAGCCCGTGTCCCTGTGCCCCAGGAGCCATCCAGCAGCAACCCAGCCATCCTGGCAGCATATTATGGCCACACCAGCTTGGTCAAAGAGCTACTGGATTCTGTTCCTGGTAGGAAAAATAATTAGCACAATATTTACAACATATGGAACAAGGCCTTTCATTTTGTTATTAACAAGTATTTCTACTTTTTTTTTAAATCATAGAGTTTATATCCTGCAGAGCTTTGTATCTGACAATAACACTGATGATGTCATAAAATTGTTGGGGTTATCTGGGCATGGATTTAGTATAAATTTAGAGCAAAAAAGTTTGTTTATAAGCCTAAGGTGTGAGGATTGAGCAAAAGATTGGTATTTACTAGCAGAAATGGTCTTTTAAAAAGATGAGTGTTGAACTGAGTGTTTCTGAAGCTCAAAGTCCCTCTAAAGTGTTGAAAACTGACTATTCCTCTGGTGTAATTTTTTTTAAGTTGTGCACCCACATTACTCCAAAAACTTGCAACTGTGTTCAAACTCAGAGATATCTGTAATTTTGTTCAAGGTCACAGTGCATTTTAAATGTGACTAAATGAAATGGTAATAAAACTTTAATATTTTACCTCATCTGAGAACATTTCAGCACAAGTCAGTCAGAGAGATTTTCATTAGCATCGGTGGCTATTTAACAGTGAAATAAACAAATATCATGATCCTGTGCTCTTTTTACAATGTCAACAAATTATGTGACAATGTTTTCTTTTCCTTGATTCAGAGCAACAAGTTGCAGAAAATATATAAAGCTTACAAAACAATAATTTTCCTCCACAATAACTGTTAAATTCAGTTCTTAAATATAACAGGTGGTCAAAAATAAGTTTGAAATATCATACTTAGCTAAGAAAAATATAAGCACAAAACCCTTTCATCATGTTCCTGTTTCTCATTGTGCTGGTTTCCTCTGACTGGTGTTGGTCTCTGGATCCTCAGGTCCGTGTCTGAGGAAAGACTTGCTGAACTGGATGCTGGCCACGTCTTGCCAGCAGGGTCACCTGGACGTTGTCAAGCTGCTGGTCCACAACTATGATGCTAATGTCAAAGACTGCGCCATCCACAGCGATGAGTTTGCTGTCATCACTGGGCTGCCGCTGTACGCTTCTGCACAAGCAGGTACTGAGACATAAATACTTTTAGATGATCTGTCTGTACAGAGAACACAGCAGGACAGAGGGAACATTCATTGTGGATTTAGGATTAGCTGCTTTACTGACAAAAACAATTAAATATTTAGGAGTCTGAATACTTTTACTGTGTGAGCTTTCCATGTGGATAACATGGCCTGTGGCTTCTCTCATCCTGTTTTCTTCCTTGTGTCAAATTGTTGCTGCTACTGTGGTTGTTTGCTTAATTGGAGCATCTTTGATGGCACATCTCAATCAGTATAATAAGGAAACAAAAGAGCACTGCAAACCTGAGTGATAAGGATTATGTACCATATGTATGTTTGTGTGCTAATTTGAAGTGACCGACTGACCAATGTAACGACTGGTTCTGTGGTTAAAAGCTTTTGCTTGAAAGTGTTCCTTCTGAAGTGTGTCAGGTTATCTGACATATCCTAAGACAACCATCTGATAAAAGGTTCATCGATCCCACAAAGAATGTAGTTTTCTTTAAATTGGCGAAAAATGGATGTTTAATGTGTTTAGAGCAGGTACAGTAGTAAAGTAGTTTGCATGTATTTATACATGACTTGAATGGTTCTGACAGTATCTGGTACCCATAGCTCTTTTATGCTGTGCTTTTATACTTTTCTCCTTCATTGAATCCATGAAGGCTCTGAAGGCAGCGGGACAGATATGACGATAAATCTGAGGGCTCTTGTTTAAGAAGTGCTGCACCAGAGTGCGGTGTCATTACGCCCTGTAGTTTGCTGTGTTTAACTTAATCATTTTCAAATGTGACCAGGCTGTGACAGAACAAGCACAGACAAGTCTAAACACACTACTTGCTGGTTATATCTAGTTATTCTGCTGTTTATATGGGAGACGCTGAATTAAATTGCCTGAAACTTTTTTAGCAAAAATTTGATTTCCTGTTTTATTTTTGAAATGTTGAAGGGTGCAATTGCTGATGTGTTCCATTTTATGACAGAAAGGGATATTTATGATGGTGTATACTGCAGAATTGAATATGAAATAGCATGATATTAACACTTTTATTTAAACACCATCATTGAGGGTTTTTTATTCTGTATTTCAGTCATTGTTGTACAAATGAAATGGAAAGCTTCTGCATTAGGCTGCAGTAATTTCACTAGCTAAGAGTGAATTATTAACCACCACATCCTTACTAAATTAGTAAGCCATTTTGCACTGTGTGTTTGCACATACCTGAACAAAAATAGCAGATGCGCTTGGACTAAACCACATGGTCTGTGTAACCCTGGTTGCTCTTTTATACTTAAAATAGAATCTTGAAAAGTTTTGTATTCAAAAATGCAAACAGAGTGTAAGACTGTACCTCTCAATCCATCGTCACCTTGTACAGTCTTCTCTCTCTTCATGCCACCCCTTTAACTGTCCAGTTGGACTCTCTTCACAATTTGCAGTCCTTGAGTTTGGCTGTTGGAGTGTAAGATTTCTAGCTAGCCAGTTGTCTGTTGTTTGGCCTGCTCAGCAATCTGATTTCTATCATGACTGCGGTCAAAATATCCCATTAAAGAGGCAGTGAACTTGTGTTATGATTATTGAATAAGAATTCGTAATGTTGAAGCTAAAACTGTAATGTTTTGACAGAGTGACAGTGAGGCAGAATGAAGTTTGCGTTTGTGTTGCAGGTAATGAGGAAATTGCCCTCTTCCTGCTGCAGAATGGAGCAGGATTCTCCTCGTACACTCTGATGGACCATCCAGCCTTCAGCAAACACCTTCTCAGACTCAAACTACAGGAAACTTCCAGTATAGAAGGAGAAGAGGTCTGTGTTCTGGAAACAAAGGCAAAGGGCAATGATAATGTGTTTAACCATAAATGTTGGACGAGCACCGTCTTTCATGCGCCATCCAGTGATGTTACTAACTGAGAGTGAATCATTAACCACCACACCTAATGTACACTGAACAAGCAATGTTTATATTCAACATTACTTTCGCTTCCTGTTAGCTTTTGAGCCTACCAATGAACTCTGAATGATATCCTCTCAGAGAGCTCCATTGAAACTGTTGATATATTAATTACGATATAAATTAATTTAATAAGTCTATCCTTACAGATGGGCATGTAAGCAGCAACCCCTGTGTGGTCTATGGCAATGCTGGGTTAAAAAAAACAGGTCAAAATAAAAGAAGACTAATGAGAAAATCAACTCTGGATCAGTTTTTAGGAAAAAGGAACACAAATGACAACGGCTATCTGGGATGTTGAGGAGTCAAACACACATCAGAAATGTGATAATGTTAAAATCATACAAAGATTTAAGTTACCATGTTCCATATAATATCTTAAATAAATTAAAGCCACTCTAAATTGTAACAGGATATCGTGTTATTGCAAGGGTTGAGGACGACACAAAACAGACAACAAGTAAATTTGAAAAGAATTCTTTAGATGTTAACATCACCTTTGTAGATAAAATTTATTGATAGTTTGGGACACGTATAGTTCATGAAGGTAATCGGCAAGTTGTTAGTAAAACTTTTTTAAAAATCTCAATGTTCAAGATTATTAGATTAAGTTTCTTGAAGCGCACACATCCTTGACTGTTTGTGAATTGGAAACCCAGCTATTAAAATAATAATGAGTAAATAAAAGTTGCAATATCAAAACGAATTACATTTGTTTGTTGAAAGCATATTTGAAAAGGCTTATTGGGGTTTTTTTTGTTTGCTTATGGTGTTATCAAAAATCGTTTTGCTTATTTAATTTCATAAATGGGTTTTTTGTAATTTTATGGACTGTTATTTGGTACTTCCGGGTTTTTAAAGATGTTATATATTTTGAGTTTCTGACTAAGAGGAACAGAAACATTTTGATATAAAGTTAAGTATTGCATTTTGTTATTAATGTTACTTAAAATGACTGTAAATCAGTGTTGTTCTCAGTTCTCTCCAGTATACCATGTCCTCTGTGTGCACAGGCTGTCACTGTGTGTTGGAGTGGTCTGCAGCTGCCCTGGTTGGAGCTGGATTGGTTCATGGACGTCTCATCACGCATCACTCACCTAGATCTGTCATCCAACAGCCTGACTGCTCTGCCCTCGGTGGCACCCTGGGGTCTCATCCACCTGCACACTCTGGATCTTTGTAATAACCTGCTGAAAGAGCTGCCAGCCGCTCACAGCTCTCAGGAGGTCATCTGCTCGAGGTACACAAGGAAGGAGTTTGCATGGCCCAGATGCAGCTGAGACAAATATATTTTTACACAATATTTTAATTTACACATGCGTGTGATGGTATATTATTGCTGCTATGCTACTTGGTTTACATTGAGAGTTTAAAAAATGCTCCAGCACTGTAGAACTTGAGTTGTTCTGTGGACAGTGTTGATCTGAATCAGTATTAAAGCTGCATGTGTGTTACAGAGAAAGCTCTGTGACTGACAGACTAGTGAGCACAATGAACAGAAGTAGAAGAGGAGTGGCAGCCTCTAACAAATTAACAGTGGTGAAAAATAATTACATTCATTGGCCAAACCACTTTACTGAAGTACAAGTTTGATGTACTGAGCGTTTCCTGTTCATGTTTCCATATGCTATGTTCCATTTATTTCTACTTTTAATTTTTAATGTTGAGTGCTTTGATCTATGACATTTTATAAAACGAATAACTTAATTGAAAGTACTGAACAGAACAGAGATGCTGAACCCAGCCATCATAAAAAGAAATTGCTCCAGTGTTAATGCTAACTTTTCCTGACAACACAACGTCTCATTTTCTGTCTCTAAACTTGTTAAAGGCGGATTATACAATGTAAATAAACAGCTTCCCTCTGCCTCCAGGCGTGGTGCTGATGTAGGACAGCCGTGTCCTGAAGTTAACTCTGTTACTGGACACAGAGATAAAACTAATATTGGTATTCTCACTTCAGGCATAATGGCAAACAGGCTCATTTTTCATATTTCTGTCAGTCCTGAATGTGTTTTGTCTGAAAATAACCATGTGTGTCTCACAGCTGCTCTCATTCTCTCGGCCCCCTTTGCTCTTTCCTTCAGTTTACGTCAGGTAAATCTCTCCCAGAACCAGTTCACCAGTTTGCCACCTGGACTTCTCCATCTGACCCGCATCCAGAGACTTTCTGCTGCCAAGAACCAACTCACAGTCCTGTTTGACATCCCCACTAGTATGTTCCAACTCATCTTATATCCAGCTTTATGTATGTATGTATTTATGTATGGAGGAAAGAGGTCTGATTTACACTTTGATTGTGTTCTTTGATCCCATTCTGTTAGCTACTAACTGGATTGGTCTTCGTAAGCTGGAGGAGCTGGATGTATCAGATAACTTTCTGACAAGTCTGCCCACGGCAGTCATGCACTGTTTGAAATCCCTGAGCTTCTTCAATGTGTGCCGGAACAAACTGAGCACCTTCCCTGACCCCTGGGCTTGTCCGCTGGTAAGAAACCACACGGGTAGTGTTTGAAATATTTGCTGTTCTCAGAGGATTGGTCTTTGAATTAAAGTATAACATTACACCACTTGGTTTTGTCCATGTCTGATATTCTAGACATTACTGAATGGAGTTCATTAGATGACATAATTAAATATAGTTGTTTAGGAGAATACTTTAATGTATATGAGAGGAATGCATATAATCTTTAAATTGTATATAAGACAGACACAATTAGATGCTGATGCCTCTGTCTGACCTACATAAACAAACAAGGCCATTAGTGAGAAGACTGGCGGGTTATTCTTAATGCCTGTCTCTGGATCAGATTCAAAGAAATGTTATGGTGGAGTGCTTAGGATGAATTAAAGAGTCTCACCGTCTGAGGAAAGAAGCGTTTCAGTCATCTAGTGATCTGTCAGCAGAAACTCAAGTATAACCATTCAGGCTTATAACATTACATTTCATATTGGTCTTGCTATTGAGCAATGTCTTGCTGTTGGATTATTATTATGGAGACATAACATTACTAGGCAATATTGGCAACTTATCTTTAGTTCAGCAATATAACCTTTTCTAACTGTCCAAAACTGTAAGCTGTGGGTTTACATGTAACCTGTACAAACCAAACTAAAATAGTTGACTGTATTTCATCATTGTGACATTATAGTTATTAATCTTACATAGTCCAATAGATACACTTCTTCATCTCTTTCTATTTTTTATATTATCCTGCAAACAGCTGTTTAAAAAGAAGAATAGTATTGAAAACAAGCTGTGTCTTTCTTACTCTCTAAAACAAACGCATGCAGATCCAGCTTACTACAGGAGGTGGTGCTCATACCCCTTTTTATCCCCACAGGGTCACCAGACTCAACGACAAAAAAAGAGTTTCTCATGTCTGCTTTCATTTGTACTCTATACCTAAACCATCACCACAGTCGGTCTATTATTTTTGATTGTAACAAAGACTCGTGGATTCTGACAGTCTTTTATCAGCACAGTGTTGTTGTGTTTAGCTGTTTGAGAAGCCTTTCATCAGGCCAAAGACAAAGTTATAGAAGTATGATGAAGACTCCAGAAAATGGCTGGAAGCCTCGATTGTGGATTGTGTTGTCTAAATAGAAGTGGACTTAAAGGGCAAAATTAGTTCAGTGGCTACTATCGTTCCTTTATTGTAATACTGATATACAGCAAGATTTTTGCTGAAATATTCAGAATCATCAAGTAACAGCTGAGGTTTTCCACTTTGCAGGAGTTCATTTTTTTGATTCTGCGAATTCAGATGACTGTGTTCACATTATAATCAATCTTCTCTGCAGAAACAATGCAAAGCCTCCTCCAATGTGATCGAGAGTCTTCCAAACACTATCTCCATCTTCTGGAGGAGTCAGCTGCAGGAGGTGGACTTCTCCGACAACAGCCTGAAGGAGCTTCCCTCGTACATCTTTGAACTGGAGGTAAGAACCTTCATCTGGATCTGTTCATGTACTTTTATATGGACATTGAGTTGGACTCCTGTTAATAATTTAAAATGCATGAATTTAACAAAAAGATGTTTACATAAGTGATAAAAACACTAAGACACAGTATTGAGACTTCAGTGTCTGGTCTTCTTAAGTAGCCTGCAGATGGCGCTGCTGCTGTGTGGTTGACTCCATGTTTAGGTTTTCCATGGACTTGCATTCTTGTGCTGCAGCTCAGCACCAGATATAGTTTACAAGTTGGATATTTAGCTCTCTTTGCCAACACTGATACTGTGAGGATGTATGTAAACAGAATTTTGTACCAAATATGGACTTTCTACATGTTAAGCACATCAGTGTCTGACAACAAGCATTAAGATGCAAAATCACAAATTTAAGGAATTAACAGAAATACAAAACTGCTCAACAGTAAGAACCTATGAGTGGTTTAGAAAACCTTCTTTTTGCTTTCTTTACAGTGACAAAAACTGGCAATTGACATAATTTGAGTAAATCAGAAGTTTAAAAATATTTTTCTCTAACAAGTCAAATGAAATAATAAAGTGTATAAATAATCTGCACATTCTGTGTTTTAGTGTAATGTAGCTCATGGATACCAGATACTGAGAGGTTTGACCTCATCTCTTTTTTTCTTTTTTTTTTTGAGTAAATGCTAAATTTAAAATCAAACAACCACAGCTTTATGAAAGTCTGTGCATAGGAAATAATTATCATTCTTATTTGTGACACTATTGAGACACCCACGCCACTCTCGCCCACCTCTGTGGCTCACATCCTCTTGACTGCCTCTCATTTTTAGGACAAGTCATGTCTTACTTCTGTCTTGCACAGTGCAACTTAAGTCTGACAGTATTTTGTTTACGGGATTATTAATATTTGCAAATATTTATGTTTTGCCTAACTCTTTTATTGACAATGTTTTTTGTATTATGTAAGAACATAATACATTAACACCGCAGGACTCAGAGGAGGCGGTGGAGTGAGCTTCCTCTCCCTGTGGGTGTTATTTTAATGAGTGAATTTTCCCCTCAAATGGAGCAGAACAGGTTGCTGTGCAGCACAAGTTTCATGAGGCAGTACTGAGGCTAATAATCTCATTTTATTTTTTATGTATTATTTTGAACAGTTTTGTTCATCAAGGCTAAATGAGCACAAGTTGATGTAATAATTGGACTTTACTGAATCTGCCTTGAAATGCTTGTTCAAATAAAGTTTGCAGGGGAAAAAAGCATAAAAGATTTGTGATTTAATGATTCAAATATGTCTGGTAATGATTGGTGACTTATTTTTTATTTAGTCATTTATTGATGTGGGAATAGACAGAAAGCCAACCTTGTTGTCCTCAGTGGTTGACTGTGATGCTCCATATTTACAGTCCAGTATAAATGAAATCAAGTGACAATATGAGGGGTGATTGATGAGTCAGCAAAGGTTCAACTGAGGAGGTACACGAGGACATGAAGGCAGCACTAAGGGTTGTGCCTCTTGTTTCGACACAGTAAAGAAATGGGCTGCTGATTTTTAACTTGGCAGAGAGAGATGACTGCACAGAGACCAGTATTGTCCATTTTCTCAGAGAGTACTCAGCTGTAAATTTCAGTTCCACAGAATAGAAGTATTACAAAAGTTTCTCATTTGAAACTATGTGAACTGTGTAACTCCTCTGCAGTCACCTCAGGGACATGACTCAGATATGATTAATTTGATTTATTGATTATGAGTAAATGTTAAGATTTAAGTTTTTGTATCTTAAGACCACATATTATACAAACTAACATGGAACCAACAAAGAAGAAGCAATGGGGGCAAACCAAAAGAACAGCGGTGTTAAAACATCTTTTTTCTGATGTGTGTTTTCAATTAGAAAAAAAAGGCAGGAGGCAACTGGCATTATGCTGACTGATATTTAGTTAAAAAAATGTAGGCCTATTCATTGCCTCAAGTGCACAGTCTTCACCTCCAAAGAAAACAAATACAGAATTGAAACAAATACATTAAAAAATGGAACCAGATATCCTTTTTGAACTGATTCGTGTGAGAAACAGAACTATCCACAACTCAGTGAGTTTGAGTCTGTCTGTCTTATCAGTCTCCAGAAAGCTAACCAAAGATACAGTCAGCCAGCTGTCCGTGTTTTCCTTGAAAGGAAAATGTGAGTATGTGGTTTACAGAATCTCACCCCTCAACCCTCTCACCCTCCCATCAGGCTCTGGTCTCGTTGAAGTTGTGTGGGAATCACATTGCGACACTCCCGGCTCCCAGTAAGTGGAAATGCTCCCAGCTCAGGACCCTCGATCTTTCCAGGAACCAGCTGGGCAAGTAGGTCCCCACAGACTCACAACCCCCCATGTGTGTGTATGCATACACTGCCTGCTAGGGTCAGCTGTTACTAAACAACTCAACCATTCTCCATGAGGTTCAGTAAATGTAATGAAGAAACAAGCAGTTTAAACCTCAGTGTGTCTGTAAGCTTTAAAGAAAGTGTGTGATGCAACTCGTTCAAGAATAGAGCAGATTCAGTCTTGTCTAAGGTTGAGGTTTGATAACTGCTCATAAAACCTGAATCTAGCAAAAAATTCTGCTGAATAAAGTCTAATATTTTTGATCCCTCGTAAAATACAGTTAGATTCAACCTTCTGGACTTGTCAGTCACTAAAAGTAATAAGAAGCTGCTCCTCGTGGGTTCAGTTCAGATCAGTCATCCTCTTTTTTTGAACGACTTTTCTATAATGCTACAGCTGTTACAGCCTAATTAAGGTTTCCAACTTGTAGCTACATCCTTAAAAAATTAGACCAACAGCAGAAGATAAGACATATTAAACAATTCTGCACATTAACACATAGGAAAAACAGTTAGAGTCTGCTGACTTTGCTCACCTTTTGGTTCATAAGCCACTAGCTAATCGATCCTGAGGAAGTCCTGATTTAGAATTACAAAGCAGTCACCTTGAAAGACCATTATGTTATTTATAGGGGCTGACTGAGGATTCTGAAACTATAATACTGAAATTTGAACCTGCGCAATTCAATCAGCTGATATTCGTACTGAATTTCAAAGAACAAAAAGTGCACTCTTAGTAGTGCAGTCGTGTTACAGAGTGGAGTTTCTTTTATCCAACAATCATTGTCTAAGTACAGAAACCAGCTTCACCAGAGCACATTAGCTTCCAGACAACAGCCAGAAGCATTAACAACATTAACACTGGTCTTTGCTGTAAAAGAAAGGCAAAAATTAGCAAGAGTGAGAAGAGATAATGATTTGTTAAGAGCTTGTTTGTTTTTTTTAATGTATTACACACTAGTCGTAACAAGTTGCTATTGAATATTACTCACTGTATTATATTAGTATCACGCTGAAGCTCAGTGTATTTTCATCACAGTTTGTAGATGAGGGCTGTTGTTATCCCTTCTGAATGCTCATGCTTTTGAGTTCAGATGACATGTTGTTTTATTTCAAATTGCGTATTATAGAACAGAAGAGGGGCCAAAATCAAGGAGGCTGGCCTTCCTGACAACATGGAACAGGAGAGACCCAGACCCAGGTAGACCTGCTATACACACATGGAACATTTTCCACCTTAAATACAAAATGACACCAAGATTTACTCACAGTGTCCCTCTTTGCTACTTATATTGTGGACTTTTGAATTAATTGATTAAGGTTGTTTCTTCTTATGTTTGATTCTTCCATTGTTGAGATCAATGATGGCAGCAGTTGACACATTTGAACCTTTCCCAGCAACGTCTTTGAAAACTTCATTTTATCCTGCAATAGATCCACAGACAAGGAAGATGAGTCCTGTAAAACACTGATCTCTCCACAATAACTTTTATCTTTGACTGATCTTTTGACTGGCTGTTTGCAACAGACCCTTAGTATACCAACAGGCCACATTCCCCTATTTCCAGTTTTGTTTTATCCATCCTGAATCCAAAGTTAGTTCGAGAGCTGAGTCAGTTTTTTTACATTTGTGTAAAAGAATATTTGTAATTTATTTATTCCTTCCTATCTCATTTATTATATTCATGCAAGGGGTCCTGCACACCAAGTGTGGACTCAAAACCATAATATGACCATCAACAAACTGCTCTAACCCTCCACAAGTATCAGACCTCACACCTCACACCTCAAACTAATCTTCGAAAATACAGAGTTTGTTGGGACTTAACATGAACTGAGAGAAGGGCACAATAAGTTCCTGAACCTGCTCAACCTTTTTGCTCCAACAGTACATCTTTTACCTCCACAGCATTGCAACCTCACGTACTTGGCTTTTTTTCACCTGTGTTATTATGAAAATGATGCAGTTTGATAAAATGCACAATTATTCTGTAACAGTGTATTTTGTTGTATCAGTATCACATAATGTTTTACATGCTGTTTCAGAGAAATGGCCTCTCTCCCAGATGTTGCTTACTTCCTCTCTTCTTTGGAAATGTTGGATACAGATGTAGACAAACACAAATTCTTGTCTTAATTTCATCCTAATACACCTCATTGACTTGCTGTGTTTGTTTACAAGATGTGAACCTTTGCACGGCTCTGTGTTTTTACAGTGTGTTCAGTAGAGTTCCCCATGATTCTGCGGGATTCACTGGAAGTGCTTTACTTGAATGACAACCAGCTGGAGTGTGTTCCCCTGTCAGTGTGTGGTCTGCACAGCCTCACTGAGCTTTACCTTTCCAAGTGAGTCCCTCAGTCTGTCTGTCCTCCCTCTGTCACCCTGGTCATATTGAAGTGTTTTGACAAGTCACACACACATCCCCAGATCTGTGGTTTTTCTTCTCTTTCGTTGGAAAATGCTGTCTGAGAGACACTGCAGATACAGAGTCTGATATTTCTGAGGGAGGCACCCTTGTCTCTGTCACTGGTCAAGATAAACACTTTCAGGGGTGCTAGAGCATTTCTCAACACACTGACTGAGATTCCCTTTAGCGAACACCGGGGGTCATGTTAAGAAGGGGTCGTAAGGGACACTGTTTTTCCTGTCACAAAAAGCATACCAAGCCATTTGTTTACAAAACTTAAGACAAAAATGGCAGACAAGTTGAATGCTTTTACACACACAGCTGAATACTCACACAAGCAAAATAAAATTAAACCTTACTTGCACGGCTGAAACATTCTCTTGAAGGTATGGAAAAGCTGTTACACATACTGATGCGGAGTGCTCTCATAAACAACTGAAAAATTTCCTGTCACATAATGTAAACCCTAAAAAACCTACAAATGTGATGTTTTTATAAAAAGCTGTCATGCCAGAGATGGTATCTGTGACACGGGGAGCTGCAGTTATCCGCCTTTTTTTCCTGCAGAGTTGTTTGATGTGTAGTTATTGTTATTCTAACTGTTGTAATGGAGCGACTTTGCTCAGTGAGGGGAGCTGATCCATACTATAATTAGAATAAGTGGCTGCCCCTGTCAAGGTCCAGGGGGGCAGGGGCATTTCAAGGAGAGTTGAGCATGGGCAGGTTGTTCTGGATGCTTGGTGCTGACAGCAAAGCCTCAGCGTGCAGCTCCTCATGCTGGCCTCAGTCACTCTGCTACTACTGTAATAACGACAACCATACACCGACGCCTTGACATGAGAAAATGATAACTGCTTGTTTCAGATCATTTAACAACAGACAGTTGTTTTGTGATATTTCAACAAACCATCTGTCAACAGGGATTTAAAAGCCTCTTATCTAGAATAGTGGTCTGCTGAGAGGGCTCCAGCCAGCTCACAGCTGGATCTGTGAGCAGGAGTAGCCAGCAACCCTTGCTTGCTGCTGTTGTCCAAATTTATGGAGCTCATGTCTGTGGTGAATGCAACATTTAACAGACATCGTGAATGCATGGATGGGTGTAGCCAATCAAATGTAGAGTGGGGATAGATCCTGTTGCAGAGCTTATTGGGTGGGTGCACCCAGTGAGACATGATTTTCACAATATTATATAGGAGTTTGGCATTTTACAGGTATGTGTGGAATAGGGTGACCATATTTTGATTCCCACAAAAAGAGGACTCTCAGCCCAGCCTTAATATACTCAAAAGATATGAAACCCAGACATTTTAATGAATTTTTACCCACCCACCCACCCCGGACAGCCCAGACAAGGCCCAGGAAGAGGACATGTATGGCTAAAAGAGAACGTATGGTCACCCTAGTGCGAAAGCTTTTAAGTGGTTTGTGAAGAAGGTTTAATTAGTTGTTAGGAAAAAATAAAGATGTAAAAGCTTGCACATGTTCTCTTATTGGCCCCCTGGATCAGTTCAGTTCCTGGGAACTGCTGCTTGGTAAGAGGCCAGTCCTCTTGCTACAGCTGTTGGCAGCTGTTTTGAACAAGCAACAAATGGCTCTGCTCTCACTCACAACCCAGAATGACGGAGGAATGATTAAATTGTTTAGAAAAGCATGAATCCACAGTAATCTGTTGCTGCTAACAGTGACTCTCACAGCACATCCATCTGTCTGTTCCTTTCATTGGGCTTTAGGGACCCTGGTGGGCCCCCCTTAAGAAAGCCATCAACCTATTAAGTAACCTATTATTAAAAGTGTCATTGTCGTTTTGTTGGTAGGTCACTTTGTACGTCATGTTTTGTCTTATCCATGTTGTCTCATCTGCTTTGGGATCAGTAATCCTGGAATCCGAGAGCTTCCAGCAGAGCTCGGTCAACTGTCCAACCTGTGGCAGCTGGACATTGAGGACCTCAACATTACCAACATCCCCCAGGAAGTAAGAAAAGAAGGTAACTGACTGACATCCACAACTAATTAACTGAAAAGATCCTCTCAACAACTGGTTTGAACGGGAGTGATGATGACAGCAAGCAAAACATGTCTTAATGTCCATATGGGAACCTGGCTGTGGTTTAACAACTCTGAACCTTTCTTCTCACAATTTTCTAAATTTCTGAGTCGTGTCCCTAAAAATCAGCCAAGTATAAAACAAGGAGAAAGTTAAGAAAAACAACCAGTCAGAAATCAGGCCAACAGTTAATGAAGTTTATTTTGAATTCTTTGTGTGGACATTAAAAAGAAATCCAGCATACATGGACTGTTGCTTAGCATACCTCTATGTACAGGAGGGGCAGTAGCATGACACTATTAACTTAAAACAGACAGTGGGACTCTTCATCTCAGTGGATGCTTTCAGACAATCTCTGTATTAATTTTCTGATCCATAGGTTTGATTTCAACCTGTCTAATCATCTGACTGCTTTTTTTTAACTGTTGGGCAGTTCAATATATAAAAATGCAGACATTTCATACAATACTGTATGTTTTGTCAGAAATCCTTCAAAGCAAAAAGTAATTACTCAGGCAAACATTAAAGGGTTAATATTAAATACTTCATGAGTACAATAATAAAGCACAGTTTAATGTAAAAGTATTTGTTGTCATGGTGATACCTGTTTCCAGTCTCTTGATCAAGTCATTTCAAACACCCTGAAAAACAAAATGTCAACCTCTGGTCTCTCAGGCCCTGCACCCGTCCTAGCTTTCCTTCGAGCTCATCTCCGGAAGGCAGAGCCTTCTAAGCTGCTGAAGATGCTTATGATTGGTCCACCGAGGCAGGGCAAGTCGGCCCTGCTGGAGGTCCTACAGACCGGCAAGGCATCACCCTTCACACCATGCGAGCGCAGCATCTCTACCTCCACCTGGGAGCTGGACAAACCCAGCGGAGGCAAAAACAGCGTAAGAAAAGCTCACAAAGCCTATGCATATACTTTACAATACACACAAACACTATTTATGATCTGAAGAGGAAAAAGAGGTTAATGTCATTTAGAGCACAATGAAAAGGTTCACGTGGTCTGTCCATACAATATGGCAACAAGAGAAGAAACACAGAGAAGTTTGGGAAATTAGCATTTAAAAATTTATCAGCAACAACACTTTCCACAAACAGTGTCTCTGTTCCTCTGAATGATCTCTTAAACCCTCTGTCAATACTTTTATAAGGCGTACTTCTCCATCAGGCAGTGCCTCTAGTGAGAAATGTTCACAGTGAGGTCTGTGGATCTGTGGCCCGAAAACGTTAACAGGATCAGGGTGTGATTTTCTATATATGATTTTTAGGTTTTTAAAAACACTCAGTCACCATAGATGTGTTTTTTATTTCTGAATCATCACATTTCCATTTTTCCAGCTCCTCTTCAGAGTTGACTTATCTTTGGTCTTGTAACACACAGAGGGACTCAGTGGCGTTCAACGTGTGGGACATTGGTGGTCAAGCCAGCATGTCCACAGTGAACCAGTGTTTCTTAACTGATAAGGCCTTGTACGTGGTGATCTGGAACCTGGCTCTGGGAGAGGAGGCTGTGTCCAACCTGCAGACATGGCTGCTCAATATAGAGGTGAGATTTGGCTCTCTTTCTTTCACACACGAACACACACACTTTTAGAAAATAAGGGTTGATTGAGACTCATTTAAACCCTGGTTCAAGCTGCACTTAAGCGTGAGAGGGTTATTAAGTGAAGAGTGTTAGTTTGTGATGCAGAGTACTGTCAGATCTCTGTTTTTAAAATAATTCAACACTGTTTTGTCAAAGTTGGTATTGTGTCCTTAATATAATCAGATACATTCATATGTTTAAACTCTCTGCCCCCAGAAAAAAAACATATGATTGTGACTAATAGTGCTGATTTCTAAAAATTAAAAAAAAAATTAAAAATTAAAAAAATCTGATGCATAGTACCTGTCTATAAGTGCAATTTTGTTCGTGCTTTTATTGTTTGTAAATGCATATTCTGTAAAATGGTAGTCAATGTGTGCTGTGGCCTCCAGGCACGAGCACCCAACTCTGCAGTGGTGGTTGTGGGAACGCATTTGGATCTTATTGAGACCAGGTTTCGTACTGAGAGACTGGCCACACTGAGAGCTTATATTCTGGCTCTTTGCCGATCCCCATCAGGGGCTCGAGCCACTGGCTACCCCGACATCACCTGTAAACACCTGCAGTAAGTCCACATTTGACATTTTCCAGTTTAATTATTTTCCTGTTTGATTGTTTATATTAAAAAAAACACTTTGTGTATGCTTCTTGCTAGTTGTGGCAGCGTTACTGTTATCATCCTTAAGCAAAAACTGATTAGCCTTCAGAGTGTATTCAAGTCTGTGATTTTTATTTCTTGGTGATCAGTGAAGTATCCTGTAAGACTCTGGAGGGCGTGGATGGGTTGAAGAAGCTGATCTACCAGGTGGCGCTCTCCATGAAGGACAGCAGCAGCTCAGCCTTTGGCAGTAAACTGCTGGGCAGACTGGTGAGTGAGGTGGTGTGGCTGGTGATGCTCTACACTGTGTGACCGAGGAGAGAGAGCTTCACAGTTTACACCAACAGAGAGAAACTGTTTGCTCACTGAGTATGTATGTAGGGTGATGGACAAATTTTTGGCTTAAAGTTGGAGGAGATGAGTTATACAGCTCTCACTACGTAGGCATGCAGTTCAGATGGAGACAGGTTCACAAAACATGAGCATATTGTGGAATTAAATACAATATGTTGAAGTTCTTTTGCATGCTAATGACAGACAGACAGTGTAAGGCTTTTATAATATATGCTATTGTATGATTAGAGTTTTCACAGTGCCTACAGGTATTTAATAACAGTGAAAACAGTAAGAACTTGACTGCAGAGCCAGAGGGCCGCTGAGAGCTGACATGATCCCCACACACACACACACAACACACATCGACCTCGCAACTGTAGCTCACTGAGTAAAGTAAGTTACAAAACTAACTGAAATAAAACTGCAATGGTCGCATCAAGAAGAAGGAAGCTCTAAGTCCTCAGTATTTTTATGATTAAGTAATGAAGGCAGACGTGGAACTGCAGCACAGGGACTTAATCACAGCTCAGTCACTGTATGGCTATAATCTTACACAGTTTTTTTTTTTTTGGTTGAAATTTTGATCTCCCTCTTCAACTTTGTACGCTTAATATGAGCTCAAACATCAAAGCCTCTCAACAATCACATCAAGCAGTGGCTTGTTGTTGTTGTGGCTGTTAGCTGTGATTAAAACTAGGGCAGACACAAATTTAACATCGTTAGTTCCTGAAATTAATGAGTCAAAAAAAGTCTTGTTAATTTAGATGATTAGCCCGTCAGAATGAGAAAGTCTATAAGATCTTCCTGATGTTACTCTAAAGCACAGACACGTTTCTACTGCCATCCTCTCCACCAGATCCCCAGGAGCTACCTGACCCTGCAGGAAGCAGTGATAGCAGAGAAGCAGAGGCGTGATGCTGAGGGAGAGGTCCAGTACCTGACTGATGCCCAGCTGGAGTCCATAGTTGAACAGAACCCAGGAAGTGACATCAGAGACTATGAAGACATGCAGACTGGTACAGTGACTTTTTTAGAAAATAAACTCTTGTGATGACTGTCTCGATGGGCTTGAGAGGCACTGCATGTTGGCACATAATCATCGTGGAGGACAGGAGGTCTTGTACACTTCAGTATTTGTAATTGACCGGCATTGTTAGGCACTTTATTAAAAAAACTTTAATCACATTGCTTCACTAAATATTCAGAAGCAAACAAAATGTTAGTGTACCTCTGTCACTTTGCGTCTTTCCTCCATCTGTGCGAGGTGCAGCGAAAGTTTAGAGCCTGTGGCTGTGGCAGACAAACAGAGCGCTCCACAGTATTGTGCATGTAACAGGTGCAAGCTATTACAGCTTAAGCTGAGCAGAGAACAAACATGAAATATTTATTGCTAAATCATCAAAATTGGAAACAGAGGCCCTAGAAATGCTTCAGAAAGCCTACAGCAAAGGAGGACTGAGTAAGGCGGGATGTTTTTAGCTGCATTCAAATTTTTAAAAGGCCCGTCCTTCAGTGGGCCCAGGATGACCCAAACTTCATACTGGGGATCATCACTGGTGCAAAGAATTGTGTCCAGGGCTTGGCTTTAGAAAGCCCAAGATGGAGGAAGGAGTGTGAGGTCAGGAGAGCAACCAAGGGCAGCTTTTATAACATTTTGAGGTGTCTGAGGAAGAACATTAGGCACAAATGATCTGAACTGTGGTGCTCTGGTAAGACATCACACCCACTCACATATTTGGGTTTCTCAAGTTTTCTTAAAGAAACACTTTGTTTTTATGGCTCTCCCCTTTTTTTGCAACCACCTCCAGCCATCAGCTTCTTGATAGAGACGGGGACCCTGCTGCACTTCCCTGACACCAGCCATGGCCTTTGTACTCTCTACTTCCTGTGCCCTGTATGGCTGTCAGAGTGTCTTGAGAGAATCATGCATCTCAAGTCCTCTCGCTCTGTGGCCAGGAATGGTGTGATCCGAGCTGAGGACCTTAGGGTGAGTTTAAATTTTCAGAAGAAAGATCTTGGCTTTTGATTTGTTCTATGAACTCGCGATGACAGACTTCCTGTGATGATGTCTGTTGTGCAGATGCTTTTGGTAGGAACAGGATTCACCCAGCAGACAGAGGAACAGTATTTCCAGTTTCTTGCCAAGTTTGAGATTGCTCTCCCTGTGGCCAACAACAGGTAAAATATTCTTTAATTATATTCAGCTGATACAAATACATTTGTTTTTTTTAAACCATTTTGGCATTTTTGTTATCTCTTTTATTATATTTGCTCCACAAGCACACACATTGCTATGATTTAAGGACCCTGGAACAACACAAAATCACTCTGGCAAATATGTTGAAGGGAGATAAGTAACAACCAGCCAGCTGCTAATGTAAAATCACTCACCAACAAAGGAAGAACCTTGGTGTAGTTACTAACTTGCCGGCATATCAAGCAATTCTAAGTATAAATGAGTGTTTTATTTCTGTCTTTCCTCTTGGTGTAGCTATCTGCTGCCCCATCTTCTTCCCCACAAACCAGCGTTGGACATCCACGGTTTTCGACGGCAGACCAACAACACCCTGCAGCGTCTTGTAAAAATGAATTTTGTTCCCGCTGGATTTTGGGAGCGCTTCATTGCCAGAATGCTTATCAGCCTCACAGAGATGGACCTGCAGGTACTGACACCAACAGAACCTTGTCATTCACCTACCGCACTTGCATATATTCAGCTTTTTCTGTTAATGGCTTGCAATGTGTTTTTTTTCACAGTCATTTGAGCCCAAAAGGAACTCCAGGAGCCAACGCAGCAGAGGCTCTGTGATCTACAGCTTTGCTGGAACCCAGCAAAGGAGCCGTTGTAGCACCTTCAGAGTCCGACGCAGCCAGACCATCTACTGGAAGGAGGGGCTGCTGGTCACTTTTGATGGAGGTTACCTCAGGTTAGAGCATGGGCCCTATGATGATATAATGATGTGAGCAGATAAATGCTTAACTTAAAATGTTTACTGAGAGAAATGTGATAAAGCTAAATTTAAGAGTCTCTGTGAGATTCAGAATAGGAAGTCAACTTCAGCAGGGCACACTGGTTCACAAGAGGTACGAAAGTGCCTAATTTCACTTCTTCCATGTTGACATTTCAAGAGGTTTCTGACAAATGCTCCTTTTAAGAAGAATTCAAACACTTGGAATACACAACTGTTTTTGAAATATGGGTTTCACTGAATAGTCAGATAGTCAACTACCAAAACCACCAGTCAACACTGCTCATTGTTGTGGAATATTGTGGTGAGTAGTTCCTTTAGTTACCATGTGTAACTTGAACAGCGTGCAGTGTGGGATGCTAAAGCGGCGGACATGCAGCTAGAGCAAAATGTAGAAAAAAACTTGACAGTACCTCCCAACGCTTTATGACAATTAACAGGGTGAAAACATTAATTTATTCATTTAAATATTCATATTCTACGTTCTGCCATGTT
>JAPZDV010000001.1:1745882-1764200 GCA_029814665.1 Acanthurus lineatus
AAGCACTTTGGTTCACCGAAAGGTTTGTTGTAAAGGGCTGTATAAATAAAGCACATTTACATTTACATTTACATTTATGGAGGAGTAGGTGTGAAGGGAGCTCACACACCAGAGAATAGAAAAAAAATGGATTGTAAAGACTACCTACCTATTGTACTGCAAGTAAACACTCAAAATTGAATACAATTCCAAGTCCATCGCTAATGATATAATTTTCTCACTGCAGCAGGGGCTCTTTCAACAGAGCTCTCTTCTCAGGAAGTTCATTGATCTTATGTAACAAAATAATCTCATCTCATGACCCAAGTGTGACACATCAATCACATGTTAATTGGCCTTTTTACATGGGGGGATGGTTATGCTCAGCTCTCTTCAGAGGTCTCTGGCATCCTGTGTGAATAAGAATCCTGCAAAGACCTTGAAATGCAATTGAAGGTTGACCTTTTGTTGAGATGAATTTGTCACATGTGTTCCAGCTCAAATTTACACAGACACACAAACCACTGTAGTAACAAATAGCAAAACGAGGACATAGATGGATTAGAGATAAGTTTCGTTAGACTTAATTGTCAGTGCTCACAGTGCAAGTACTGAGATATAAGTGCAGGCTTGTGTTTACCACCAGTACAGAAAGCAGTGAAATGCAGAATACTGTATACATATATGATGTTTTTAAATTAACGAAAGGAGGTAATATAATTAAGCTAATACAATATAACAATACAATATAAAGATGTTCAACTAAAAGGCATGGTTACATACTTCAATAACGGGTAAGTATAGCACAAATATAGAGTCTTTTCCAGCCCCTAGAGCATTGCATGTGGGTACAGATCTGTTCTCCGTACCCCGTTTAAAACTATCCCTTTTTACAGATTCCATGGTGAAACACCTGCAGTCCGCAGATGCCTATAGGAGCTTCTCTGAATTCCGTCAGGAGGCCAGTATGTTGCACTCTCTGCAGCATCCCTGCATTGTCTCTCTGTTGGGCATCAGCATCCATCCGCTCTGCTTCGCCCTGCAGTTAGCCCCCCTGGGCAGCCTTAACACTGTTCTGCAGGAGAGAAACAAAGGCAAAGGTCTGTAGATATTCATTGTTGGATAGCCCACCTGAAGTTGGTTTTAAAGTTTGTGTCTGTGCCGGTAGAACATGGAGTTTCGTTTCATCTTTGCAGGCTCGAGCTATATGCCCCTTGGTCACATGCTAACTTTCAGAGTAGCCTATCAGATTGTAGCAGGACTGGCATATCTTCACCGAAAGAGCATCATCTTCTGTGACCTCAAATCTGACAACATTCTGGTGTGGTCTCTGGAGGTCTGTATATGAATTACCATAAAATAGCCGTACATTTTTAATTTCACGGTCCACAAACTTTGATCAAGACAGAGGCAGACTATTAAAAATATTATTAATGGAAAATTGATGAGTATGAACTGAGACAAGTTTTATAAAGAAAGACAATTTCTATTATTCAAGTCAACTTGATCACTCATTTTTTTTTTTTCCAGGTGCAGGATCCAGTCAACATTAAACTGTCTGACTATGGCATTTCGCGACAGTCCTTCCGTGAGGGAGCTTTGGGAGTAGAGGGCACACCTGGTTATCAGGCTCCTGAGATCAGACCAGGAATTGTCTACGATGAGAAAGTACTGATCTCTTCTTTTCAACCTACATTCTGTAATGTTTGTAGATTTTTTTTGAATCAAGTGTCTGTGTTAAACTCTTGGTGGTGCACTTTTTTTCCTTTAGCAATTAGAACTATTGTTAGTGGTCTGTTGGTCCAAACTAGGGCTGTCCTCACATCAGATTTCACCATATAACAACGTAATATCTATAGAAAATAATTTAAAAAACAATTAGTCAAATCCATCTGTTTTAGCAAATGAATTGAACTAAATATACAAGTGTAAGGAGAGAGAGAGTCTGTTACTACAGGTGCACAAAAGCATAGCAGAAGATTAATTACACTTTTTTTCCCCCCCTTTTTGTGACAGGTGGCAACTAGTGTTAATGTGCATTACCACCAGCTAATATGACAAAATGAGAGTGAAGAGAAATAAAAAAATATTTAAGAGGTACTGAATTATTAACACAATTTTATATGGCTGATCATATTATCACATGTATTATTAACTGATATCAATATTTAATATTTAACTATCACAATTATTGTTGTATTTGCAGGACCCTCAGTTATTACATATATACATTGACATCATGCAAACTTCCTACCAGTTTTTTGCCATATTGTATATTTGAGCAATCAGCTAAAATACATGGATAGTCCTTTTTTTGGGGGGGGGGGTTCTGCATGTTCATGCAGCAACCAAGGTGGGAGGTTGGATAAAAAAGGCAGTTAAACCTTAAATGATGGAAAAAACAAAGATAAAATTTAGTCCAACCTCATAAATGGAAAGTAACTGTGATGGGCTCATTACCGAGAAATTCACTCAGCACACTTGTGCCCCCCTGATGTTAAACCTTTTCCATTTTGCTTCACAAGTTTCCCGCCATTGTCTGTCACAGCCAGAACTTAATTTCAGGTTTTACACAAAAGATATAATCTTTTTCAGCGCTTTAGGGTTTAAATCTTATCATAATATCCGCAACAAAATAAGACCATGGTTCAAACAACAAACATCCCTTGCTTCATGCGCATGACAGTGTGTAAATGTTCCTTTCCTTCAAGAGATTTTAGATAAAAAAAGTATCATTTAGTCTAAGTTCATACATCTTTTGGTCTGCATTCCAAACTGAAGACAGAAGGGTTATCTCAAAACAAACTCAACTGGAGTTTATTTTAAAGGGAAAGCTCGTCACGGTTACAACATGGCCCTGCTGCTCTGCACACTATCTCTATGTGATTTACTTCTCCTTCTTCCTCAACGTCTTTATCTTTTCCTCAATTAGTTTCTTTATGGATGAAATTGATTGCTACACAAAACACATTAATCACTTAAGTTCTTGAATTAGTTTGATCCATTTATGGATGAGCAGAAGGTGCTAAGAATGAAAGAGCTTCCTCTGCCTCTGTGTTTATTTCACCTATCACTCTAGAGGATTTTCCAGAGGTTGATTGTTTTGACTGGCCACTTCCTCTCTGCAGCATGTTGCCCTAATATCTGATGAGGACCATATGTTGACTCTAACGGTGAAAGGGAAGAAATGCCACAGATCCGTTCAGGTTTTACCATATTGAAAGCAACCACCTCTGCATCCACAATATGTCTACAGTATTGGACATCATACAATGCTGAATCAAATACCAAAGACATTTGTTTTTTACCTTGGAGACTATTAACATGATTTTATGTCAGAACAAGACCAAGTGTAATGCCAACAACACAAGGCCAAGGTCCAAAAGTTCAACATCAAGTCCAATACAAGCAACCTTCTCTTATTAAAAAAAAGTCTAGAATCAGTGAAGTTGTATTTTTATTAGGAAATATATGAGCAGGGGAAAAATTAAAAGACATTTGATGCTAGCTTTCTTGATTTAACTTCTTTTAATGTAACCTACAGACATTTTAGTTGGTACCATAAAAGTGCTGTTCTATTTGGTATCAAATATCAGCAGTTAAGATAAGCGCAAGGACCAGGATCGCGATTAACAATATATAGATATATATAATTCTATATATAATTCAGTGTATCATTGTGTTTTTAATCATTAGTGCATCCCCAAAATAGTGAAAAATAAGTATTACAGTTGACCATGAAGACATCTTTAAATGTCCCTCTTCATTTAAGAGGAGGGAACCAGAGAATATTTCTAATAACTTGTTTGTTATAATTTGTTTGTTATTCTAAAACATGTCGCTCATGATTGCCTCGCCTCAGACCATTAAATCCGTCTACGCCACTGAGTTAACTGATTTTTTTGGCATCATGACATAAAATAGTGGTTTCTTAATTAAATGAGTGCTGTGGTGGGACTCACACGGTTGACAAGCTGTTGTCAGGCATTGTCGAGCTGTGTGATGTAACTGAGGAGGAGTGGTGACAACACAGGCGACCGCTATTGACAAGACAAATGCATCTGTGGAGGCCATTTTAAATCAATTAAAAATACAGATTACTTTAAAATGTGGACAACGCTCCACTTTAAAGGCATTTATTACCTGATATCGACAGAATTGCGGTGGGTGGACAAGGTGTAGACATTGGACTCCAGCCTTTAGATTTATGAAAAATCAAATACCCCCTCCCAACGGACATGGGCACTATCAGACTGAAGATGAAAACAAAAAAAAAAGGGTAATGAGTTGTAAATTCAGTCTGGTATCAGGAAATACTGTTGACCATGATTATTGGGGCAGTGTTACATCACACAGCTGTCTCAGTCAGAGTCTCAGCACTTCGGTTTATTGTCTTGCCAGCATATCTAAAATCAGTAACAGTAGTTTGCATGCTGTAAGACACTGTAAGACAGGTTATTGTCTTCCTCTGGGTCTATGTGGCTGAGAACAAAAGTGCATTTTAGTGGATGCTATATAAATTCAGTCCGTACGTGTTCTCCCTGCTGACAGATCAAAGCAGTGTGTTAGTCTGTGTGGCTGACCCAGTCTGCTCTGAGCTCCTCCATCCCCCAGGGAGGCTAGCTTTACAGGGCTTACTGTTTTACTGGCCCCGGCCTCTGTGGAGGAGCAGCCTTCAGCTCTGTTCATCAGCCCCTCTTCCACAGAGTCCGCTGACCTCAGCAAGTCAAGCACCATTTCTCTGCTTCTGGCGTTAATTTCTCTTTTTGATGTGGTTTATTCTAATGAAATGCAGGCAATGCTGCAGAGAAATAATGATGCAGAGAGCGGGGAAAAGCTGAGGAGTACAACAGGAAAATATATGAAAATTGTAATCAACATGTTTGCCAGCTGTGAGTGTCCGAGAAAGATATGGAACATGTAGTTTTTTGTCAAGGATCTCGTCAATACACAGTTACACTGCTAGAGAGATGTTACAAGCTTATTGTTTATTGGCCAAGTTATATCAACACTGCTAAGTGATGATCAGGAATCTAAAACATGGTTTAGTGTGGTTAGAGTGTGCAGATGAATGGTTTGGTTCAGAAATGTGTAAAAGACCACGACAGACAACTGATTTTGATTAAGGGAAAAACTTTGTCTGCACTGTGCAGCTGAAGCTCCATTCTGCCAATCTGGTTCCACTAATTCAGGCTGAGATCATATCATCCGGCTTAAATAATCCTGTCAAATCTTAACCTAACAATTTTTCTTTAATGTGCACAAGGAGGTTGGACCTGTTGATGTTTCATAAAGTTATCTCTGTCCAACACCACAGTATGCTTTCATTTTTAAATGAAAACAACATGAAACTTAAAACAACAATCAGAACAACTTTAATTGGATGATTGCTGATCACATGATCTCATGATTGTACTAATGCACTGTGGCCTTAGAGATAGATAAATCAAGGAAAATCCCAAGACTAAGCGCTCCAAACTCTGTTTTCAGTAGCACTGATCTAGTGGCTGTGTCAAGATTTATTCTTATGCTGGAAACAGCCATTGCAGAAGCTGCTGTGTCTGAGTTGTTCCATTTTTATGAATGGGATATCTAAGGAGTGCCTAGGGAGGATTTCTTTAAACTTGGCACAAACATTAACTTGGACTCGCTCGTGAACTGATTATATTTTGATGGTCAAAGGTCACTGTTACTTGACAATGCACATTTTTGTCCCCTAACTTGAGAATTTATACATTAATTATGACAAAGTTCCCAGTGACTACTTGATGTGTAAAAAATGTTGAAGCGATAACATGAACGCAGGCACAGAAGGGGAGATTGTGACCATATTTCACCAGATATATGGTCAGATACTTAAATGGTGACACTTATTTTTGGTGCCCATGTTGACACTGTGGTGATTGTTTAAGATTATTTTTGCTGCCTGGTAAAAGGTGTGTGAGAAGCATCCATGTCTTGGAATTTGCAGCTTTTTAGCCACAACAGCCATGATTGAATGAATCCACTGTAGTCTGCCACAAGCTAATTGGTTTAGCTGATATGGAGCTTCAGTGACTATCGATGCAGCGTGTGACAAAACTCTCTATGGATCTATCTTTAGGCAGCGCGGCAGCACTGTAAAGGCCATTTCATACTAATCAAAGCATAGAGTCAGTTCTCGTGCTCTGAATTAATTACGTTTATAGATTCCACTTTACAACTTAGCCTTTTTCTTTAAGATGTCATCCCAGTGTTTATAATACAACACAGTGCTATGTAAGTAAAAAGCAATGCGACAAGATCAGAGAATACAGTGTCTTTTAAGAAAGGATAAAAACTTTTAATGTCTTTCAATACAATGTTGGAAGGATTTCCTCATATGAATATGCCATAGTTTGCCACAGTCTCCTGTTGTCTCTGTAATACCACAGCATGCCACAGACCTCAAGTGTATCTGGAGCCACTACCAGGTTGTGTCACCACAAAAGCAGTTAAGTGCTTTTGGCATTGCACTGCTGCTCTTTACAGTCATTCCCAGTTCGTCCCACTGGACCAAGTCCCTCAATCACACATCACAGTCTGTGAACATCCAGAGAGATAAACCCACTCTGATATTTTGGTCTTTGGACAACAGTTTAAAAAGATGAGATGAATAAGAGAAAAGGGAACGACACCTAAGTTTGCTTTAAAAAAAAAGAGTGTTTTTAATTTTTCTGGAGTGTACTTTTTGGGTTCAAGGACCATGACAGTTGCAAACAGGAACAAATTCTTAGGTAAACAGTGTTCTCGGTGGACAAGATAAATGAGCTCCAGAAGATAAGAGGAGAGCCATAAGAGTTGTGTTGTGTGAAGTACCTGCCAATCACTGTCACTCTTATCACTGCTTTTAAAAGTCAAGCGATTGCTGTTACTGTCATTCACCTCCTCCTTCATTCTCTCCTGCTGATAAATAAGACACAGGGTTTTTCCTCCAGCTTTTAAATTGTTTTCTAGCAAATACGATTAAGTCTTTGACCAGTTTTTAGGGGGTCATGGCTTTCTGTGATTACATGTATGTTTTTTTTTCTGTACAAGTGTTTACTTATTCTGTGCACAGATTCCTCAGCAGGGATCATTGCACTTTCAACAACCAGTTTCAAAACTTTAATGTTTGCCATGTTTTTTCTCATCACCACACCTTAAGGTGGATATGTTCTCCTATGGTATGGTGCTGTATGAGCTGCTGTCTGGACGGAGGCCAGCCCTGGGACATCATCAGCTTCAGATAGCAAAGAAGCTCTCTAAAGGTGTCAGGCCGGCGCTGGGGAGTCCACAGGAGGTCCAGTTCTGCTGCCTCCACAGTCTGCTGACTCAATGCTGGGACACAAAGCCAGAGAAGGTAAGACTCCCTGCATGTGTGGGCAACTGTTTTTTTTCCAACACAGTAATTTAAACTAATGGTAATTGAATTGAAGGATTCACCCATTCACAAAAAAATTCACACTCTGGCAGGCAACTTCTCTGCAGAGTACCAACCAAGCTGCTCATCACTGACTTATAAACACATATTCATACTAATGGAGCAGCCACTGGGAGCAATTCTGGGTTCTGTATCTTTCCCAAGGACACCTAGACTGCAGACTGCAGGAGTCAGGGATCGAAACACTGTCCTTTTAAAAAGCAGACAACCCACTCCACCCCCTGAATTACAGCACACAAGTTTGTTTGTTTGCTTTGTGTGCAATACACAGTGTGTGGCTCAGGTAGTTAACAAGCTAAAGAACCCTTAAAGGACAAAATATACAAAAAAAAAAACAAAAAAAAAACAAGGAGTCATGGTTATTGCATATGACTTGATGGTGGTCATGGGTGGGAAGTCTGTGAGGGATCATGTCTTTGTCATATGAGATGATGTGAACCTCCCTTATTATATACACCTTCCAGCTCAGCCTCAGAGTTCTGACTTAAGAAAAAATCTCTCTACCAGCTCTGTGTGGCATGTGTTTGTGTTTGTTTGTGTGTGTGTGTGTGATGTGTGTGCTTGTGTGTGCAGAGGCCGGTGGCCATGCATTGTCTGAGGCAGATGCAGCAGCCCAGCTTCCCCTGCCTCAGGTATATTTTGCCTTGTGACAGCCACTCGCAGCTCTTCCTGTCCCAGCTGCAGGGATACAGCGCTGTGTTCTGGAGCGGAGACAAGGATGACAGGTTTGTTTCAACTCCTTACGCTGCTAATAGCTGCTTCTCATTTGGCTTCAGTGTAGGACAATAACCTTCTCTATTAATTTATACATTTCCAGTGCCATAAATTGATTTGGACTTCTCTTCGTCCTATCTCAATGTGCACTTTGCACTTTTAAGTTCTGGTGCATAAAAGATGTAACTGAAAATTAGAGAAAAAAGGAAAAATGTCTTGACTCAAAGGTTAATTTTTTCCTCTGATATAATCTAGAGTAATTGTAGCTCAAACTTAGATTAGGTCACGTAAGTTTGAGCTACAATTACTAAGTTTTGGTGTAGTTGATGAATTCATATTTATTGAGTTATCTGATCAGAAAATACAACAATGATCCGTTTGAAATGTTTCAATGATGTGACATCTGGAGACGTTGCTGCAGGTCCGTCTTCAATCTGATAAAAATACTGTAGAATACAAAAGTCCTGAGGGGAAGTCATGATCTTGTGGTTGTTTTATTAAGTACAGAATGTGAGCATCACAGTGCTCTCAAACACAACACAGCTTCTCTTTAGCTCAGTTTCTGGTCTGGCCTGTCTTTTCTTAGACTTTATCAAACAGGAACCTCAGGACATGAATGAGCCACAAAAGGGTCTCTTTTTAATTTCAATTTCAATTAAATGACTTCACAGAGCTCTCTTTACCTCAACAAAGCCAGTTTTATTAGGACATACAGTATAAATCTTACAGCACACACATAAATGTGGACACACCGGAGCGATCGCTCACACACAGTACCGAGTGAGAGGGCTCCCAGGTGTCTGATGTAATGACTCCATTGTTTTCTGTGTGTGGCCACAGGATTCCAGGTCAATCTCCTTACAATAAAAGCAGCTTTCATCCCCCCGTACAGGTGGTGTTAATGGCTGCTGCTGCCTCTTGTAGACTTCTTCCTGCTGTTAACTCCTTCACTCTGTCAAGATCACTTTATCTCCCCTCCTCCGACTCTCCCACTGCCCTTAGAAGCGCTCACTAATGTCCACACTGACAATAAACATACTGTCAGTAAAGATGGACATTGTTCAAATAAAGTCGAAAATACTTTTTATTGATATGGCCACCCACACTAAGCTAGTGCACCATGCTCCTTACCAAAGGGGGGCGCACATGTTGCATGAAGAGCTAAGACTACGTGTCATAAAGATGCTAATGTTTCATCACAGCAGACACGACCTGAATGTGTGCGACGTTCTCTACCCTCTGAGGCCTTTTGAACAGTCATCATGTTAGTGCAACAGATCTGTTAATAACAATGTTAGTTCAGATAAAACTTCACTGAGACTCGGGAAGAAAATCACAGTTCACAGCAGCACAAGCACAAAACAAAGAACTTTTCAACATGAAATTAATAAAAGACAGAAAAGAAAAAACGTAAAATTCACACTACACACAGTAAAACACCCTTGTCCATTAAAATGAAAACATATGAGCACACACAATGTAGTAATGCAACTCTGAAGTCTTGTTAAGGGTCATACAGGTATTCTTACATTTATCTCCTTTTTTTTAAATATAAATATAAGTACAAGAAAAAGTACATGCTATATCAGTGAATAAGTACAAACGTTTTTTTACTCCTTTTTTACTTTTTCGTATTTGTTTGTCCATCGTCCATCAAACTTGATGGTTGTACCTGAGAAACCACTGGTCTAATAAGGATAAAAACAATTTAATTTTCATTGATTAAGTCATGTGTTCAATTTTCTATAATGCAGCATACTGTGGCAATGCCTGGTCTGAAAGAAAGACAGTCCCGTCCTACATCAGAACACATGATTACATTTTCTAAATCCCTGACCTTTGAAGAGACTGAGGGTCTTATTGATGCAAATTGAGCAGAGCTAAATAGGGAAGATATGACACTAATGTTCAGATAACCACTAACGTCTGAAATGTATACGGCTTATCAAGAGGAAAAGCTAAAGTGAGCATTTAGAACGGCTCTGTTACTGTTAAACTGCGTGGATGCAGAGCAGTGATGAAGTTCAAACGGGATGTAGTTCTGCAAGTAGCAGATGCTTGCAGAGGGCTGTGTGTGTGGTATCTTAAATATCTAAATTCAATTTAACATCCTCCTCAGTGGTTCAGACGAACTGGTTTCGTGTGTCTGATGTGTCATGTGAAGCTGTGTCTAGCAGAGCTGCTGCATCACCAGATCTCAGCAGTAAAACTGATGAAATGTGAAATGAGATGTGATCATAGAAATACGAAAGACTCAAATGGCAAAACAAGGAAAGTAAGACTAAGGCTTTTTACAAGAACATCAGTTGTGGACGTTTGTGTGTGTATGTGTGTGTGTTTGTGGTTGTCTCTATGTAATGGTGTGTGTGTTGTGCAGGAACTACAGTGTGGTGAATTTGGAGAAGGGTCAGGTGGAGGTGAAGAGGATGTCCTGTCCGGGCAGTAGGATCAGCTGTCAGATGAAGATGGGGAACACTCTGTGGATGGCCACTGAGGTACACACCACCCAGCCCACAGCACCCGCAACCCCATTTACCATTTTCATCCAAATATGTCTTTTCTTTTTAAATTGTTTGCGTAACAGATTGCTGATTTAGCTTATAGATCATGTAATATGACCTGACTTTACACCTTACACGTCAAAGCTTTATTTTTTCAAAGTCGGGATGAATCAGAAAAGCCGGCATGGCAGGAAATATGTTTGCCAGATCTGGAAGTTTTTTAATGGAGCTTCCCAGGAAAATTTTGAAATTCATTGAAATATCATGGAAAAAAATTGAATTTCTCTCTTTATCTATAAAACCAGCACAGTGAGTGTTTTTTCTGTCCACAAACTGCTGGCAGCTGACAGTAGGACAGTATTCAGGAAAGTTAAAATCACATCCACACTGTCAGGCTTTGTAATGTTCTAGTGCACTGGAGCAGTTTGTGTTCTTGAACATTTCCTGTTGGCTAAGTAATCTGATATTTTAAGAATCTTCTTAAGAAGGCTTTTTCTTTTCTTGTAACATAAAGTTTTTATGAAGAACCTTTGAAGGGAGAAGAAGACAGAGAAAAGAGAGCACCGGGGTGAAAAAAAAGAGGCCAGCACTGGTACTGTGGTGTGTGTCACACCAGTGTTTGAGATTGTGTGATAGGCTTCGGGAGAGCCAAATCAAATCAAATCATGTAATGACTACACTCATTGTTAGCTTAGATTAAACAAAGAGTTCCAGATAAGTCCTCTGAATCCACAAATGTGTTTACCTTTTTGTTCAGATTAAACAAACAAGTACATTGTGTTCATTAGTCAGCTTTAGAAGTGTTGGAAGGTGTATGACTTACCGAGAGAGTTAGATTCTTTCTGTTTCGTTTCTCTGGATTTTTGTCTATGTCTGTGTGCTATGTGTGTGTGTGTGTGTGTGTGTGATAGGATCAGGAGGTGTTCGTCTTCAGTCTGAAGGACATGTGTCCACTCAGTCAACCCCAGAAACAGTTCTCATGTCCAGCCGTCATCACCTGCCTGTTCCCTGTTCCAGCAAGAGAGCAGGTCAGAGTTTAACACAAACACACACTCGTGTTTATGTTGATGTTCAATACCACTACAGTACTGTGAGGCATAGGAGCAGGTGTTAGTGATCAACAGTTTGAAAGGAACAATTTAAGGTTCTGTAAACCCCAAGATATTATGGGAAAATTTGGGGGGGGTTGTTTTTTGTACTCATAAATAAATAATCAGAACCTAAAATTAGCCATTTGTGTCCTCCAATTAACAATTTCTATCCAAAAGAAGAATAGGACCAAATAAAATGATTATACCATAGCATAAGACAGCTTACATATGGCAGCACTACTTTTGGCTGCAGCGCTTTTGTCTTTATGATTTGTCTTTGTCAGTGAAATTATACATGTTTGTTGTTTCTAGTATAAGTCACATGACACCAGTCCAAGTCAGGCCTGTAAAATTCATGTGACAGTAACAGTACAGATTACATGAGGTGAAAGTTACTCAAAGTTGTCAGGTTGCTGTAAAGACCAGCAGCACAGGGTTCAGCGTAATGAGATTGAAAGCACATTTGGTTGTCTATAATACGTTACTCATTCTTTCAATCATCGTCTCATACGCAGGAAGAAAATGAAATCAGCTCTTTCAGGTTGTCAAACACCGTGAGCCAATTTAAAGCTGTTGTTCTTCATGCCAAAAAAAGAGATGTTTTCTCCCCAAAGGCAAGGCTCCTTGGTAACTTACACCTCCCCCTTTATACTTGTAGTTTTCATTTGTGCCAACTGCATAAATGGACAAATAATCATCCAGCTAAATGCTTCTCAAACTTCATGTGAGCAACTTAGAGTTTTAACTAAACATCTAGTGGTTTTTCAGAAAAGAAGGAAAACAAAACCAATCAGGTTTTAAAATCAATCAGTGATGCAGGCCTGGGAGGAACTGTGAATGCTCTTTTTCCCTCACATCATTACTTTCCAACTCATCACTGTTTTAAAGCAGTGTAAAACCACAGAAGACTGTGACCATGTTCTAACAGGAACGCTCCTGTCATATGAGTAAAAATGTCTGAATGACAAAAAACACCACTTTAAAGGTGCAGATCGGGGGAATCTTTCAGTAGAATACAGTAGAGATGGAATATCTTACCCATAAGTATGTTTTTCAGTGTACCATGACCTAGGAATCACTGTATTTTATTTAACCTAGAAATTATCTTTTATATTTAGAGGCAGAGCAGGTCCTCTTCTAAAAGGTCTATCATGTTACTAAAGTAGACCAGAAGGTAGCAAATTAAATTCTGGCTCTGCGTGTAGCTTTTACTGTTGTGTTTGCAGGTTTCACAGCCACCACTGGTTCTAATGAATCATTGAAAAGGGACATTGAGTGGAGGGATATTCAGTCAGATGCAATCTACTGCTTAACTGCTAGATGCCACCAAATCCTACACACTAGACCTTCAACAGATTGATGAAGCCAACAGTGTTACGCATGCCATGTCTAAAATGGCTGTGGATTGAGCGGAATTTAATGTGAAAATTTCTTCAGTCTCTGTTGAATTCCTTGGCATAACATAAGCCTTCATTAAAGGGAAAATTTGACACATTTAATGTGGATGTCCAATCCGTGTTGATGGTATATGTAGTTAATTGAGGCAATAAATTCCTCAGTGCATGCTATATTAACTGAGGAGGCCGAGTTCTCAGCTGCTAAATGTGTTCTTTTGATAACAGTGATGTCATTAGTATAAAGTTGAACTACGGGCTATTAAAGCTCGGCACTTAAAACAACATTTTTTCCATTTGCTTTCGCTTAACTAATAACTGTGGGCCTCACATGCACATGCGCAAAGCATCCTGGTACGTATAGGCACTGCTGGCACAGCTTCATAAGCAGCAGAGCTCAGCTCTCTCAGTCAGTCAAGTACACACAAGGGAATTGCTTCAAGTGACTACATTTGCCTTTCGCACTAATTAGACACCCACGTTAAATGTGGCAAATTTTCCCTTTAAATTAAAGGGATGGAGACATTGATATTGGCTAAGAGCTTCCCAGCCTTTGTAACTGTCCTAAAACACGTCACTGTCAGTGGGGGGACTGTCAGGCACCAGAGACGACTCTGTGGGAAAATTGTTTTGTTGTCCCCCTCCAGACTGACGTGCATGGTTATAAATTGTGAACATCTTTTACGATATAAATCTGTGTCTGTTTGATATAATAAAAATAACCAGCCAGTAAGAAAATCACTTTAGATAATTTGACAATATCTTCAGACTGAAACTGAACACTGGATCTTTCACGTTTAATATAATAGGGGGAACAACATGTCACAGCAGTACCGCAAATAGTTTTAAGAGACAGAAAACAAAGCACAGGCCTCTGTCTGAAACAACACACAGCAGACACAACATTTTACACTATATTGATGACACAAAGCTTATTATGAAGATGTTGAAAGGACTGTCATCTTTATCTGCTAAGAGCCTGGCCAGAGTGTTTGCGGGAATGTCGGATGGCCTGTTGGCAGCGTACAGCTTGGTGGAGGACCTTCCTGTGGAGGGAGAAACCTATCTGTGCTCACACACCATCAACAAGACAGTTTTTGGTCTGAAGGACTCAGATCCCAGACAGAGACCCTACCCAGTCAGGAGCATGACCCTGGTCAGCAGTGGCTCCCAGGTGAGCAGATAACCAGTCACACATGCTGACGATGAACTTGTGTTTGATGAGTCACTAAGAAGGTTGCATAGATCAGTCAGTCAAACCCTCGTCTCTACACGATGGATTTAACACTGCCATGTCCACATGTTGATCAGTTATGGTTCTCCAACGGTCCGGGGGTGCTGGTCATCGACTGTCAGAATCTTCAGGCGGTTCAGAGGCTGGAGCCCTACAAGCCACCCTCCTCCATCATATCCATGACAACTAGCTTCAGTCTGTGGGGAGAGGAGGCAGTCTGGACTCTGGACGACCACACCAACACGCTGCTGCTCTACCATGCTGCCTCCTACCAGCTCTGTGCCAAGTACTGGTGAGTCCAGCTTTAGTGCAAAGGGCAGCCACAGGAAGTGCCATCAGCAGGTGCAGGATTTGAGACAGTGGATGTTTCAAAGAACAGTGTCATTTTTAAACAGCAGTCTCTGACAAACACAAGAAGAAACCTTTCTGTGCTTGTCAGAGAGTGCTGCACAAAGATCCAATGAAATAAACATTTTGACTGAAAGTAGTTTAGTAGTAGTTTGCGGTACACTGTGTCTCAATTTGCTTCTATACCTACATATACTAATTTGAGTGCAAAAGTGTGTTTACACTGACAAGTAATTAAAATACATTGCACCTGGATGTTCTGCTAATAATGGTCAAAAGTGAGGTGTGGTGCACTGGACACTTCTCACCCTCAACGATCTCCATCCTGCCTCAAAGTGGAAAAGAAGGGATCATCATCTTTGAGGCGAAAAAAGCTGAAAAGGTGCTGAAAGCTGTAACTATAAAGAAGTTCTGCTATTGAGCTGGTTGTATATAAAACACTTGTTTGAGTTTTAATATTTTTTTAGGTGTAAGAATGTAACTGTGTGGATTTTCTGGTTTTTGGTCAGTTTATCCAAATAACACCTGCTTATAAAGACCAAAGCTTTTGTACTTAAGACGAGGTGCAGGTCTTCAGGTAAGACCAGCCAGTCATCTTTGAATCTTGTAATTTTCTGCTGTCTCAGATGTATCTGTAGCATTTTGAAGAATGATATAATTCCTTTAGGATAATGAATCACTAATTAAATGTAATAATTTTAGTGTTGGTAACTGTGAGCTACACAACAGTTTGGATTTTTATAACACATACACACTATGTCAGATGACAGCTGAGCTGGTGCTGCTTTTTTCAATTGCAGGATGACATCTTAAAAAATATAAAAGCATTTTCTTTTTTAATGAAATCCAATTGAATAGAAATCAAGTGATATTCATGGTCAAATGTGACTTAATAATGTTAAAGTCCAGCAGGTTGCAATTCATGACTAGAAAGAAAAGAAGAAGAAGCCAAACGTTGCGATCATCATTTTCAGTAAACAGCCACTGCTCTGTTGGAAATCATGCACTATGTGAGTAAGTGCATAGTGAACATAGTGTACCACACTGAAGTATACTAATGGAAGGACGTAAGCTGAGACACAGACAGTGTCCTCAACAGAGTGTAGTCACAAGTTTGTTTATACACTCTAAATATTTTGAGGGCTGGTTTACTGAAAGGCTGGTTAAGCTGGCCAGCTGCTAGCTGTGGCTTTATATTCTTCTCACAGATATTAAGGTTATATGAAAGAGAACCAGCATATTTCCAAAAATTTAGAAAGAATTAATTTAAAAAAAACAAAAATTGGCCAATATATCAATATGAGATTTTTTTAAATATTAGTATCTAAAGAACCTGACAAAGTCAGAGCCGACTAGGATGTTTTACCAGCTTAGTCTGTGTGTGTGACAGTGAGGCCTGTAACACACTGAGACCACCACACTATGTGTGTATAATGCTCTGATACCACAGACTGTAGGAAAGTAACACTGAAGCACAGAGGTGACTTGAAATCTAAAAGGAAACTCTCCATGTGGGTCTGTGAGCTAATGCTATTTACAAAGTTGCACTCAAACAACAATGTTGTAATACACCTCTTCCCTCATGCAGTCTCACAGCTCTGCTTTAACACTTGAACAGAGAGATTAAGTGGCTAATACACCAGTTCAAACATAATTGAGTTTTGATTTGAGAGGCCGTCTTTGAGATTGTGTCACTGTTTCAGCTGCAGAGACAGCAATCCTCTACGAGACGTCTTCACTGTGCAGCGTCCTGCAGGGGTTACCATGGTGACAACCACTGACATCAAGACCACAGACCAAGAAGAGAGGCTAGAGTGGAACAATGGAGAGGTGACGGTGATTGTCAGTGAAGAGGCGGGCACTCAGATCATCCAGCACCAGGATTCACTGACAGACTACTGCTCCATATCATCCAATGGCTCCATGGAGCTGCCAGAGTCAGACTGCTCCAGCTTTGCACGCTTCGGCTCATTAGCGAGCCACAGCAGTGTGTCACTTTCTGCAGACAGGGAGGAGACAGGCAGGGACAAGGACCAGCAGGCATCCAGCAACCCTGAGGCTGATCTGGACTCTGCAGAGACCGTGAACCCCACGCCACCTCAGCTGCAGGCCCTCACTGTGCTGCCAGTGAACGGGACTCTATGGGTCCCCAGGTACAAACATGCTGTGCACCAGCTAAAATGAAGAGTCAGTGAGGCATTGTGGCAGCAAATGAATTTAAATACCAAACAGCAGTCCAAACAGAGGCAGAGCATGTAAAGATATAAAGTGCAGTTATATTCTAAGCAGAAAAGTAGGTCACACTCTGAATAAATGTTGTAATCAAAGGTTTTCTGTCCTTTGTTTACGATAACCTGTTTGACCAAGTGTGCATGTTAGTGCATGAGTCCCTCCCTGTCCTCCTCATGTCTGTTTGCAACAGGGCAGCATGGTCACAGACTTTCTCACATGGCTTAACAGAACACTAAAATAAGTTTCTTAAATCATTTGAGGCAATTAATAGGCAAAACAATAATAGAATCTTGATCCATATTGAATCAGCACTGCCTTGTTTGACTGTTTGCTCTGAGTGTTATGAGCCGTGTGTGTTCAGATGCCCTTCCCCCACTTTTAAAGTAAACTTTTTTAGCTGGTGCTGTAGCACAATTTCTCGAGGCAGCAAGGTATAATATAGGTATTATAGGTATTAAAGGTATTTTATTATATATAGCATCTACAGGTTTTTTTTAGTAATAAAATTAATGACTTTTAAGACTGTTTTAATACCTCTAAGAGGAAAATACAGTACTTTTACAGAGGCAAAAGATACCCCCTAAGTAGACAGCAGTATACATTATTATTGTGCTGCATATAGCCAACTGCTCTCTCATTGATAAAAATAAAACTGTATGGCAGTAGGCCCAACAGAAAACAAAGTCTGCCTAGGTTTTTTTCAAGAGACAAATAAGCCTTATGTTTCACATTTTTCATTTCTCATTTAGTGTATTTCCCCTTTCTGAACTTCTGAAAAAGTAAAACAATCTGTCCAGCTGTGTAAGCCAGCTGTGTTACTCACTCACAGCCACAAAGTTAAAGCTCCACATCACTTCTTCTTGCTGGATTTGGCTCATTTTAACTTCCTTCTGTTCCACAAAATATAGTTTTGACTCCGGGTCATAGCTGTAAACCCAAGATTCACGTCCATAGTGAACTCATGAAGGCACACGTAAAAGTGGTCACTAAACTGAGTGTAAATCAGCTGCTCATAAAGATCAAGTAATGTAACTTGGAGCACTTACTTCTGAAAGTTATAGCCTGCACCTCCTACATGCTCATTACTGTGCAGCCCTTCCTTCATGTACAACAGGTTCAGTTTGATGACCCCTGAATACACTTTGGAGTATTTGAATACTGTTTTACTGCGTTTTTGTGTTGCTTGAATGCTGAGATCTGGCACCAAATAACACTGTTAAATATGTAAATATATGAATATTGAAATAATTATATTTGTGGGGCACAGGCTTAATAGACATTGCTGATGTTCGACCTCACTCTTCATCATATATCACCCCAGAAATAAACTACAGGCAATTTATTTTATAACATAAAAGGAGATCTTGCAACAGCTTTGCTGATG
>JAPZDV010000001.1:1774834-1797278 GCA_029814665.1 Acanthurus lineatus
GTTTCTGAAGCAGTTGAAAACTTTGTCCTCATTCATAGAGATTTATGGTGTAAGAAAAATCAGAGGGTCAGTTTAAAAGAAAGAGACATGACTTTTTTCAGGGAAACATCTTTTTCATATTATCAAAGAACTAGTCATACTGAATGACGATTAGAAAATCATCTGTGTTCCTTAAAGCATGAATATGCAGAAGTTGTCTTTTGTGTGGTTTAGATTTTCCTGTAGTTTCTGAGTGCAAAGCCACTTTTGTAAAAACAAATCACAGGTTTCTGTGACAGTACCGTTGGATGTAACGTATGCGCCGACTCCAAACAAACCTTGGCGGCATCATAACAATGTAATGTCCTGAAACAGCAGCCTGCCAACCAGAGTCGATATGCTGCTCCAAGCATATTCACCACGTAAACATTCACTACGTAAACTTTTAATATTGGATTGACCTGGCTTTTGATCAAAAACAAGTACTTTAAGATCTTTGATAATACAGCCAAACATCAAGCAAGTGCAGACAGGACACATAACTCAGCAATCCCGCTCATATCACTCACCAGTCCAACGACAATAAGTTCAGTGTCTGTCTTGCATCCTTTTATTTTGCAAGAACTTGCCAATGAGTGAAAGCCAGTCCGACATTTCCTCTTGCCCCCTTTTTCGTCCTTAGTTTTCTCTGTCCTCATCCTCCAATACTGGTGGCTAAATAGCTCTTGTCTACAAACCTTTATATGGTATTGTCATTTCTTTTCTTCATCACCAACTACTCTCATATTAATCTATGGACTAAGAGTTTGTATTAGTAGCTGAGAGGATATCTGCTTATTTAGTGTGTCCAGATAAAGTGTGAGACTGAGCGAAGAGTGTGACAAGAATGCTGGGTGGGGAAAAAAGAAGCCGCAGCAGCGAAGTAATAATTGGAAACAGCAATCAAACCAATATGATGGCCCAATGTCACAATCTACTCACACTGGAACCAGGGCAAAGGACATATGTACTTCTTATAAACTTAATATAGAAAGCAATGGATATGGAGCACAAGGGGTTTTATGGGGAAAATGGTACAATTGTAACAAAGCTTTTTTCATGTTTCAAGTTCTAAAGTGATGGAAAGGACGTTAACTACTAGTACATTAGAATAACCTTAGATTTGACTCAGCAACAGGAGATATTTTGAATTCCCCTTAGCTCATTCAGCTGTGAATCAGAAAGCTAACATTTTGCTAGCAATAGTCGAAATGAATAACACTGTGTACAGCTAACAAATATAATAAGACAAGCTATAGTGTCTCAGTCACCATCCTGTGGCATACAGAGAGTGAGGCACAGGCAAACTTTACTGTCACAGAAGAGTCTTTCTTTATTTTATTCCCTTATTCCTTTATTTATTCTAATTTTACTGGAACTACTAAATAGAATAGAATAAATGTAGTTTAGCTGAAAAGTTCTTTTAAAATCTGGGAACCTCTCTAGGAAAAGAGCTTTACCCAGCTGCATTTACATGTTTTTTTCCTGAAACTTCAGCAAGGGACAGAGAGCAAAGATTGCTGAACATGTTTTTTATGATGAATGTTCTACATAATCTGATGTCTGATGAACACTTGCTGAAAGCTACTTACAGTCCCTGCTAATATCCTAACATTGTTCTTCTCAACATCGGAGGAGTATGGACCAGTTTAACCACTGACTACAAAGACAGCATGGAGCTTAAGCCCTTTCCCTGCCTCCGTTTATATGATCAATAATGCTATTTTGGAATTTAAGACATAAATTTAATATAAACTGCATTTTATCCTTATCAGACAGATTGTAAGTTTACTCAAATAATTTATTTAAGCTATAAATTACAACAAATAACACCGGGAAATGTAGTCTAAGTTCAGTTATTGAGCAAAAGTTGATTTTACTGCTGACTTAAAGTAAATTTAATTTTTTTTAGTGTTTTTAATTTTTAAAGTTAATTCTAATCTCACATCAGTTTATTTAAATTTATTACTTTTTTAAGATATCAAGTTGCCTTGTTTTTTGAGGCAAAGTCCACTTCCAATTAACAGTGAGGGTGGAAAAACTTCAGAAACGAAATGTGACCACAACACACTCAATGACAACATCAACAACTAGTAGGAAACAGATCTGTAGGTGTTTTAGTCGATACATTTTTCTCTTGTGTTTTGTTTGCAGAATTTTGTTGTTGTTGTGAACCCATATTTGCAATCAGGCTTACAGTGTGACCAAAGAGGAGGGAGGATGGGAGACAGGGTGAGGGAACCTGGTTGGTTGGGATATGAAATAAACAACACCCCCTCAGAACGGGACAATACCTCTGTTGTTACCACAGTTGCTTCTAGTTCAATGTCTCAAGGAGATTTGGCTCACTCGAAAGAAAAGCTCTGGCACAACTCTGACCACTTCCACAACTCACCGTGTGTGCGTGTGTGTGTGTGTGTGTGTGTGTGTGTGTGGTTTGTGTGCTGTCATGTGTGGCTGCTTCTCATCTGATGATCTAGTCTACTGAACTCAGTGGTGACAGAAGAAGCTACTGTAACTGTAGTAGTTTACAAATTTCTGCTTATCAGGTCATTTTGTCTGAATCTGAATCTAAATATGAAACTTTTTATTTTCATCAAGATAAATCAAGTTTCATTGTTTTGTGACCTGCCTTGTTCTTTCTTGTTTGAAGATGCCGACACTCGTTTCTTTAAATTGGTCTCTGTTGGAAATGTGTTGAAATATTTTCACTTCCCCAGCAGATGTTTTCACTTGTGTTAAGAACATTTAGTTTGAAGGACATAATTATAAACAGAGCTGACTTGATAAGACGGAGAGTGCATTTGATGATTTGTAGCACATGTGTTTTGTTAAACAGCGTAAGTATTGAATCATAACTTCAAGCTAGGGGTGCTCCTGTTTCTACTTAAGTAAAAGCAGCAATAATATGGTGCTAAAAAACATGTCTCATTGAGTACCATTCTGCCCACGACAAGCCTTTTATAATATCCTCTGTGGCTCTGAAACAGCTTTGTCTTTTTGTTAACCAAATGATGTCATAATGATGCCATAATGGTTATTGCACTGGCTCAGGCTTGGAAGGGACACATTATTAACAAAACGCCTACAATAAAAATAATTCTCAAGAAAACAGGTTCATACTTTTTTCAAGTTTGTCCTAAAACAAGTCAAGTGGCCATACAAACATTAAAACGCTTCTAAAACACTTTTAAACTTTTGCTGTACTCTTCCACCTGTTCATACTGACCATTCCTGATGCCATTAAATCCACATTCCTTGTTCTGTGGAAAAATACATTCTGAAGCGTGTCTAATGCTAATTGGCAACTTCCACAACATATGTAAATCAAATCAAGTGAGTATCGTCCAAAGTTATAGTATTTTATGTTTTGAAAATCTCTCTTTATGTTTCTGTCCGTCCACCTCAGAAATACACGAGCACTATCCTCAGATTATCTGTTTGTAATGACTATGAAGCTCTAAATTAGTAAAACATCTTTGTAGAATTGTAGAATTGTCTTCTAAGTATATAAAAACTGTACTTGAAACACAGAAACATAGATCATGAGTAACCTTTTGTCTTCCAGATACAGAATGAGTGGTGCCACTGGTTTTGTCAGAGCTCTTCATCTGATCTGATCTCTAAGACCGTTTCATGCCAGGACTGTGTGGCTCCCAAATGGCAGGAGTGGGCAGAGTCCCTCACTGAGCCAGGATTGGGCCATTTTTTCTGGTACTCAGGGGAGCATGAAGGGGACATGTTTCAACAGATTGGGTTACCTTCTTATACAGTGTTAGACTCAAACACACAACCAAAAAGCCAGCAGGAAGCCCTCAAATTGTTTTTAGCTCAGTTTGCCCCCAGGCAACAGTGGCATTACTTCTAATGAAAACATTGTGTGGCTGGACAGGCCAGCCCAGGAAAACTAGCCCGCTCCATCTCCTCATGGCTCCAGCAGCAGTTTGTCTGCCCAGGAAGCAGAGCTGGACCGACATGCATTTGATTTTTGTTAAGTGGTGTTTGTGTCAGCTTCTTGGTTTCCAGCTAACTGGTAACATCCGATCAATTTTTAATACAAGACATAACCCGACACTTCTCGTTTTCACTTTGTGGATATATTCATCCCAACACTTTGCTACTGCAGCCACATCCAACACCATGACCTTTTTGTTATGTTAAATTGTTTTTGTTTTTGTTCATTTAAGGTCTCTTTTTCTGGCTAATGTTTAAGATCCATAGCATGTGTTTGTTAAGAAGGGTTTAGCTCCCCAGCAGAATCCTCTTAGCTGTGAGTCTTTCAGAGTCCCCTAACAGAGCAGAGCCTTTTCCATCAGATCAAACTGTTTAACCATGGTCACCGACATATGTGTCTCAGACCAAACAATGACTTTAGTGTCATATGGCATTTAACTTTCATCTGTGTCACTGTTTTACGACATCAACATGTTGCAATTAAGAGTAAAAGTGATGTGCACATTTATGAAATGCAACAAATGTTACCAATCAGACCACAAGGACACTCAGTCCATTTTCAGCAAGCTAAATTCTAACAATGTGCAGCTAATGTGACACTGCCAGGGGAACTGTGATCGGTTTGCTTTGTGTTTTATCCTTCAAGTCTCTGATTGCTGTAAAGATGAGATCAGGTTAAAGAAAGTCATCTTCGTTTTCTGTTACAATAATTTCTTAAGGCCATTAGGCAGAAACCCTCTGTTCAGTCTCTTTCTTGGTAAAAACATTAACATGGTGCTGGGAGGAATGATACAACCTCATAATGTGTGACACATCCATCTATTGCTGGTGCGGCGCTGATAACAGGTGAAGGCAAAGCTCAAATATGTATAAAATCAGTTTCTGCACCGAAAGCACCCGCAGCCAAGGCATCTTAAATCAGAAGTAAAATCCAATCATGAATGTGAGATTGATGAGATTAAATAAAATTACGTTTTTTTTCTTTCTGTTAAATAAGAAAAAAATGTTATTAATGAATAATGTCATTAATCCACGTACAGTTTTGGTGTACAGACAACCAAATACTTATAAGATGGGTGTTTTGCATAACCGTCAGTCTGGTCTGATGTTTTTTCTGATGGGACATCAGCACAGGAGGAGGCTGGATCCTGCAGGGCTGTATTAGAGAGAAGCAACCATGGAAAAGTAAATTACTTCATGGTAGCGCAAATCAAGCTTATGGTTGATTTTTTTTAATCAGGGAGTGTTTTTTATTGTCTTTAAAGGAACACAGATAAAAAAAAGATCAATATCAACTACATACTTAGCACAAAAAGTGGAGGCAGGAGGGCTCAGACATCTGAATGGAGCCATGGATAAAGGGAAATAACTGCATGTCTCTGCTCATGTCACTGAAGCTGTCTGGCAGTGATGTGGCAGCACAGCAGGGGGCTTTGATGGAGTCCTCTGCTGTCACAACTGGCTCCCATCAGGCTCATCAGAGATGTAGATAAGGCTTCCAGCTCCAAACCCTGCCGTGTCTTCCTCATGCTCTGCTTAAGGGTTTTGCTGATAAAAGACAAAGCTCTCCTGATTGGAATCTGGAGGATTTAAACCAGAGCCTCAGTTATTCAGTGATGAAGCAAATAGCTCTGTGCAGAGAGGCTTCTCGTTCTCTTGAAGATTTTGTGTAGAACTGGTTACTGATATTCCTCCAGTCCAGACTAACAATGTATCCAACACATTAAATTCCACTTGAAAAGAAGTAATATTTACCATTAATAACAAGAAATACAGAAAAAATGTATGGCATATGTATCAAAAACTTACTAAGGCATTTTTAAGTCACTCCAAAGTTCTCAAATTCAAGAAATATGCAGACAGCATCTTCTGAGCTGGCTTTGGTCTTTGCTTAGGTCCATGACGAACCCAAGACAGTCAATCACAGGTTTAATGAATCATGGCATCTCATAACGTTGCCACAGGGTCAACCACCCCCTTTCTCTCAGCTTAGAGTTTTCCAAATTCATTGGTCTAAGCAGTTTTATAAACAGCTTTGAATAAGAAAGTGTTGACTGGAAACTTTAAGTGCTAGTTTAACCTCCTGGTGCTAAGATAAGATGTCATGTAAATACATTTCCAAAAAACTCTCCAGTCAGAGGTCCACACACTAACCCTTAGAGCTTTCAATGAATATCAAGGTTTTCAACGGTAAAATCAACTGACTCATGACAATCATTAGAAAGCTTTGAAATCAAATGGACTTTTGAGTTAAAATAATTTGAGATGATTTTATCCATAATAAGCGCGATGCTCTGCTTACTTAATTAATCAATCCTTTATCAATTAACCATCTATACACTGGTGTCTGTCTTACAACGCAGTATGTTTGATTGATCATAATTTAACACTAATGCATTTGTGCTTTTCCCCTGATAAAATGTTAAATTCCAAACATATAGTGTAGAACTTTAACACTGTGGTGCAGAGAGCTTTACTGGTGGTAAAGAGTCTCCACCACCCCTGATGACAGACTGCAGCCCCGCTGACTGCAGTAAACTTGGGCCCAGTAGTGAAAGTCTCATGCCGGCCTCACACACTGCATGTATCGTACAGGAGGTGAAATGTCACAGGGGCCCCGCTGTCTCAATGTGTGCTTTTAAAGACTGCGTCAAGGCATGTTCGTATAAGCCCTGTACTATGTGTGTGTGTTTCTGTGTGAGAAGAGAGACAGAGAGAGAGAGTGAGACATGTTGAAGATAGACAGCATCTTCCTAAAGTTGACTGCGTCATCAGCAGAATGAGAACATTGTTATTAGTTTACTAAACTCCAAATTACAAGATGTGATCAGCGGTGATGTGACACTGATTGATTGCATATTTATTACAGAGCTAATCATTAAATCACCAGTTGTTTACAGAAATAACCGCAGATGGCAATTTCAAAGTTTCAAGAATGCATAAACATGATGTAAATCAGAACAGCTACAAAACAGACCTCTAAGTCTGTTTAAGTTCAAGAGGACTTAGACTTTATTGTCCCAGAGATTCTTTTTCAACACAGAAACACACAGATGTGATCACAGCAGCATACATTTGAAGAGAATACAGAGTCTCCATAAACATTCACACATGCCAGCACAAACAGAGTCGGAGAGGCAGTTTGTTCAGTGCTGCAGTCACAGAGGGGACACAACTTCTGCTGAAGGGAGCTCTCCTCCATCAAGCTGCTGCATCTCCGTCCAGATGGCGGTAATGTGAAATGATGTAAGTGGTGGTCAGTGTCTTTAACTAATGTTGTTTTTCATTTCTAGATGTAAAAGGGCTCTGTCATTAGTGTTAGAGACGGGTTAGGGTGCGGGGAGACGTACGACATAGCATGTGGTTGATTGATGAGTTTGTTTTGTTGTTCATTGCGTCTCTTAGTCCAGATTTCCCAATGGTATTCATGTCATACAGAGTAAGAAGAAGCATTGAAATTGTTGCACTACATTATATGTACAATGTGCATGGATGGCAGACACCAGAAATTGGTAATAACTCAGGTAACATGAAATTAGACATGATTAAATACGATACCTACGCAAAAAAAGTGCAAGTGTATAACAGACATACAGCTGTCAGCCATTTACTGACAGCTGTTTGTCTAGAATTGTTTTTTTCTCTCACTCCCAAATTATAAATTCTGAGACCACAATAATTATTAAGATTAATTATTCATTTTATTAACAATAATCTGTCACTGTCAGATGCGTAATTTCAGTTGTCATTGAAGGAAATTGCCTTGTATAAAAGAAAATAAATGACTAGATAAACTGAAACTACAAAAATATAATGATGTGCAGTCGTAGCCAGAGAGAGAATTAAGGATATTTTGTCACTTGTATTTTATTCAAGTTTTAAAATAGAACAGATAACAATTACATTAAAAAGAGCAAAAAAAAAAAAAAAGTTCAAAAAGGACATCTTCTCATACACATTTTACGTTAAGATTTCAATGTTCAGTGTTCTGGGTAAGACACAATGGTGTTATCTCTCATGAGCTGACACAAAAGCTGTAAGTAATAAAGCTAAAAGTAAACAACAAATAAGAAAACTATGCAGAAGGAGAATCTCCAGGTTTTTATTTTTCCTCGAAAATTCAACATGACAGGGTTCTTATACACTTTATCTTGAATCTGTTTTTCCTCCTCCTCTCCTTTTCTTTATCCCCCCCATGTTATTTTAGAGGTCATGTGCTGTTTGTAGGCATGTACATAGATCTGAACGTAAATAATCTGGATAAGGTGCCATGCAATAATATACTTTGACCTCTAGAAGGAACTCATTGCATATTTTTAAAGATATGCTTAAGGTCTAAGTATCTGTGTGGACAATGCTTGTTCAGCACAATGGGAAAATTCCCTTACAAGTTGTAAGATTCAACTAAAGCATTAAACTGAAGTCAGGAAGTTGCGGGCATTATACATTTTGAGCAAAAAGAAAAAGACGGTGAAATTGTGATACATAAATAATTAATAACCAATTATGATTTAGAGAATTAACATATCTTCAACTTCTTAATGCACACTTGTATGATATATCTATTTCATCCATCCATTTATTAACTGTAATTGTTGAAAGGAGAGTTAGAGGTGATCCTTGCTGACATTAACAGGGTACACCTGTTACCTGGATGGGTAACCAGTTCATTGCATGGCTGACAAATAGAGACAAACAAACATTCACATCAATGGACAATTTTCAGTCACCAATTAAGCTAACCTGTCTGTCTTCGGTATATGTTTGTCAGCCAGAGCACCCAAAGGGGACCAAAGCAGACACAGAGAGAGGATGTGACCCACCTACAGCCATCTAGGTGTGATGGCCTTTTTCTGCTGCTATGAATGTTTTTAATGGGTATTTGTCACCTTGCCTGGAAGATTCACCAAATACAGATCACTACGAGTTTTTTAAGTTTTAAGTTTCCTATCCCAGACATATTTTAAAATGTTCGATTCTTGAGTAGCCCCGGGGGACAGGACAGTGGTGTTCCTCACTTTCATCATAGTTCTTCCAACAAATGTGAGGTTTTTCCTAACTGTTTATTCAAAAAATTCTTAATAGACATATATTTTTAGATACACTTTTGTCTGTACAGCATTTCAAAATTACTAACTTTAACTCCAGTATTTAATTTTGGTGTTCAGTACTCTTCTCCATCTTCCTACGATATAGCTCTTTGAATGTTTTCTAGAATTAGCAATACTTAGCTTACAGCCCCGACAGTTTTCCATGTACCTGCTGCCTGTACAAACAGTTGTATACGTACTTGTTTTGTGTGATCATCATCTTTGTCATCTGAAAAACCTGCATTTTTCTAGATCATGTGCATCTTTAAAAAACCAAAAGGCATGTCAAATGATTTTTTCTAGTTTTTTTCAGAAGGAAATCTTTAATTAAAAATGTTTATATATTTAATATTTTGTCTGCAAGATGTTCTCTCTAAATCTGAATTTTGTTTTTTTTTTTTCAAAATTTTTTGTTGTGTCATGGAATAGAAAAGGGCTTCTTCTCTCATAAGTGTTTTCTGTTTTCAACCTATTTATCCAGGTTCCTTATCCATATGTCTCTCATGGCCTCCTGCAGCTTCTGGTTTATTTCAATCCCCATGCTGTTGAGGTCCATCTTGAACTCCTTTTGATCTAAGCTTTGACTTTTTAAAGGTCTCATATCTCTGTGTAAATAACTTGCAAGTCATTTACTGTTGTAACATACAATCGTTTCCTTCTTCTTTCTAGTGGTTGCCATTTTCTGCTTTTTCATTTTACTTGTTCATTTGTTGTCTTCTTGTTTTTTGTTTTTCCTTTTTTTTGTCTTGCCAGACTTAATTTGTACTTTGTCTCAGCCATTTTGTGTAGACAAAGACTTGTAGTTTGTGGGATCGTATATAAAATGACTGTAAGCACAAAAAATATGCTGCCATCCGTGTTGCACCCAATCTTCAAGTCCTAGAATGCCCATTTTTCATTATATTCATCATTCATTATTCATCAATATGTATAAAATTTTAGGCAGTGAAACAAAATTCTTCAAAGTCCAGATCGGATGAAAAAAAGACTTGTTTTAATTCTGCCAACCACCCAACCCCCACCCTGTGTGTCTTCACAGCTCTGGAAAGCAGTCGTGCAGTATTGACTTATTCCAGCATTTGCTTTGGAGGCCCTGGTTTATAATCCCTGCAGGGGCTACCGTCTAACACACAGAGGGATCACAGACACAGATCACAGAACCACCAATGAGATTCACCTCAGCTGCTTTACACTTTCTTTAGAGATTTACTTGAAACTCTTTAATACTTTATTTTAATCAATTACACAATTGCAATAACTGGGAAGTGTTTGCATTTACAACGTGAATGATTCTTTCCATGGAACTGTTATGAACTCCAGCACGAGAATGTCTCATTGGCTGGATTGAGATATTGAGACAAGATAATAGCACAACTGATCCAGGCCCTAAAACACACTATTTTACAATTGTAGATGGAGTGAAATGATAAAGGCTTTGATGTGACTCGTACATTCTACCTGCTGTTTCTTAAGTGACGATTATCCTAGGAGGTAATAATAATAACTAAGCATGTAACAGACTTAGAAAAATACCACAAAAGCAGCAGTCTTTGATACTTTTCCCCCTTTTATTTCTTTTTAAATAGAAAACCTTGGCCAAGTTGGACAGAGCTGACAGAACAAAAATTACAAAACAAAAAAGAAAATAAAAAAATGACTCATCCTGTTACATCAGTCTTAAAAATCAGCCATTCATGTTGTAATGCTGAAAGAGGAGCATCAAACTGATGGAGTGCTACAACATATAGTACCTGCCTATAGGCACACAGGCAGGAGCAGGACAGTGATTCGGGCCTGCCATTAGGAAATGTTCAAACCTGTAATGCAGCTGTCCATGCTCTATGGAATCAGCACTGAAGCCACACCTCTGTAGACTGGGACCAGCCACAACACTTTTGTTTCAACAGAAAAGAAAGTAGTTTATAAAAAGAGACAGTGATGTGTGACTTGAGCCGGCCAACCAGAGTGCTGCTCCCATGTCAACCCACTGGAATAAAGGCCTGACTGGTTGCCACTTCACCCATCAGAAAGGCCTGGGGTAGACAGAGCTTTGTGTTTACTCTTCATTATACAGCCAGTTTCATGTTTGTGCCTGCAAAACACCACCCACCCACCCACGCACACATACATACAAACACACACGAAAGCACGCCGATTTACTCACTCACTAACGCGCAAACACATACGCACACACAAGCACACAGGCAACATGATACCAAAAGCAGACTGTGCAAAACTCTTTGGTGATAATGAGTTTAAGAAACAGAACATAAAAAGACACTATCCCACAACTGACATGGTTATACAATCTTTCCAATATACATATTTCAACAGTCAGAAAGTCGAAAATGGAGTCTGCAAATTCAATAAATTAGACAGCAAAGGATGAATTGCAGAGATAAAATCCAGCAGTTGGGTTCACAGAAATTAATAAAGAAAAATACAAAGAAATCCTGGAGTAACAGCAACAGTGTTGTGTCATATTACCAAAACCATAAAAGCAAGTGGAATCAAAGCAATCAAATTAAATGGCCCATAGTATTTATTGATAGTTGTGATTGGATGAAGTTTTCATTGATGAAATGTTGTTAAGAATCAGTCTTTTGTAAACATTCACAATCAATAGTTATGTTTCGAGCACTGCTGGTCTCAGAGTTCATGGACACCAGTCTCTTTTCTTTTCTGCACACAAGACAAATGGAATATTTAAGGACCATGACGGTGTACTTCACTGAGGTACACATTAATAACTCCCACCTCTCTCTCTTCCAATGTCCTGACAGATAACATGTAACAGGCTAGAGAGGCTACTATCAGCCTCACACAAGAATATTGGTCAATATTCCTTTTATCACTAATCAAAAAAGTACTTCAACAACAGAACCCAGACTGTGTCTATGATTTGTTCATCATGGCGTTTCTGTATATTTTCTTTAAAAAAAAAAGACATATTTTCAAAATATATCCATGTGAAGTCTTTCATTTCAGTAAAAAATAAATTAGGTAGTGAAAACACCACTAATAGGAGGGAGTGAGCACAGACCGGGTTTAGGTTCAGTTTATGACAGTCTGAAGCCCGGCTTTTCTCACGCTGTCCTAACTGAGCCGTTATTGCTGGCAAGTCTCCTGAAGCCATGGTCATTCTTCTCCAGCCAAAGCTCGGCCAGCTGCTGGGTGGAGCCATGCGACGAGGCTTTGGAGCCCAGGCACATCTTATATTGCTTTGCCTCTAGATTTGGGTCACATATGACAGGGTGGTGGACGTGCACTATCCCTGTGTCTGTGCTTCTGAACAACTTAATACCTGACTGGACAAATTTATTAAAAAGATCCACATCCTCCATTCCCCAACCCTGTATGGAGGTGTCAAAGCCTCCAGCTCGGACCAAGTCTCCCTTGTAGACACAGACAATCCCAAAGCCGTAGTTCCTCCACAGGCCTGTCTTGGACGTGAAGACGTAGTTGTTGTTGCTGGGGACCTTTCCAGCGTACACCACCTTGGGGTCATACTGGCTGAAGATGATGGGGAAGTAGGACTGCTTCCCCAGGGCAGTATTGGTCCTACAGCGCTTGAGAAAGTCGCTGGTGAAGAGCAGATCCACATCACAGTAGAAGAGCAGTGAGTCGTTAGAGAAGTGCAAGGAGCCCACTTCTAAAGCCAAAGCCCTGGAGAAGGAGCCAGTGACAGGCTTTATCTCCATCTCAGCCCGTGGATACTTCATGTGATACTCCCTCATCAGCTCCACCTGCTTGACCCTCTCTGTATTGTTGTCTGTGCTGAAGAGCAGGATTAGCAGCTTGACATTCTGGTTAGGAATCAGACAAACACGTTCAAAGTTGGCCATGAAGCGCACAAAGATGTCATAGCGTCCTGACAGAGGCACCAAGATGTTGACTTTCTTCTCTTTTGGTTCTCTCTGGTCCTGGCCAGATGTGGCCAGCTTAAAGGGCACTAGCATCTTGAGGGAATTGGACAGAAATGAGAGGGAGTCAGATTCCTTGTTGATGTGGCTGGCCAGTGCTCTGGCATCCATCTCCTCCTCCTCTCTGACCTGGATCCGGCTGAAGGTCTGCTGCAGGTAGGCATGCCTCCTTACGGGAACGGTCATGGTCTTTCCTTTGTGTTTCTTGTACAGCAGCAGCAGATCAAGAACATACTCTGCCCCATATAAGGGATTTACCCTCCTGTAACCGTACTGGATTTCTTTGAAGTCAATGACTCGTCCCCGTGTCTTGGCATTTGCGTTGATCATCTCCATCACTTGCATGATGATGTCATCCAGGGCTTGTCTCTGGGAGGAATCCATCCCCCGGCGGGGAGGCTGACCATCAGATGATGAGAACAAGTATTTTCCTGTCAGAAACTCCCACTCTAGGACATCCTCTCTCTGCCGTGGATGGAATCGCATAAATGAAGGTGGCATGCCAAGCTGGAGATCCTCTCGGCTGGGTTCAGCTGCTCCATAGCGCCCCATCTGGACAATCTCACGATGGAGTTGAATGGTTCGGTGGCGCAGGTCTGCAATCTTGCGGCTCAGCATGTAGCTGTGTAAGCGATACTGGTAGGGAGGGTTCTTGTTTGGGTGCAGAGTGATTGCTCGATGGATCTTACTGTTGTGGAGATCTCGTATGTAGCCTTTCTTATTTGGTTCATAGTTCTCATAGAAGAGCTGCTGCATCTGTGGAGACAGAAGATGGACTGGTATGAATACTTACTTTATACTTGAACTACTAGATGTTCATGATTATACATGCAAAAATTAAATGCAAAATATTGCTTTTGACACGTCTGCCCATAAACAGGTCACTGTCACAGCTGTGGGTAGAACCATGAGGCTGCAATAACATGATGAGCCCCATGCTGTGAATACCGGTCTGCTGAGCTACAGGGAGTGTTTTCCACATGTGGACCATCACAGTATCAACTTTTCCCACAACATATTGATTTTACAACATATTGATGCTAACTCCACCATGACTTTGTCATCATTATTTTTCTCTTCTTGTTATTCAGTGTAAAACATATCACACGCAAGTTCAACAATTTACCATAAAGTGTTCAACATAAACATTTCTGACCATAACATAGAGATTTGTTTTTAATTAATCATTTCAAATACTTAAAAGTAAGTTTGCCAAAAAATACAAAATGAACGTCTTAAGTGGAATTCAGCTTGTAAAGGCAATATTATTTGGCAGTCAACTTTTTATTCAAAGATAATACAATAGAGAATCATGGTGGCTGATAATGGTCAATAAATATAAAAATGGAATAATGGACATTGTTTGAATAGTGAAATAAAAGCAAATACATCTTCCCAATGATGCAGATCTCCTCACCCCACGACTGGTTCTAAATAAGGAATTCTTGCCTCTGTGTTTCTTTCCTCTCCTTTGCTTACAATGTTTCTGCCTGTTTACTTGAGGGCACACACACACACACACAAACACACACACACACATGCACATGCACACACAAGCATTTAGGGCACAGGCCATGGCAGGGATAATGAGACAGATACAGATATGAGTTTGTGGCTTATCAACCACCTGTTAATCAAGTAGAACTCAAACTTGGAAAAGTGCTAAGTCTTCAACTGAAAGACATCTCCTTGTCCCTGCTTTATTCACATTTTTTACGCAAATTGTGAAATGCCATGGCTAAGCTAAAAACTGTAATTATATGTAGAAACAAAGCCTAATAATCTCATAGGTAGTAAAAACTCCTGTAGACTTTGAGGCTATGACCAAACAGCCCCTCCTCACTTACTAGCTGCTCCCATCAAGCAGTGAGTCACTTAACATTAGCAGCAGAAAGAGGAGGATAGAGAAGAAGACTGATGATGGCACTTTTTGCCACTGTATTGTGAAAGCCTGCAGCCTTTCTTAACAGTGGAGTCCAGTAGGTTTAGGAGTTAGTGAGTCTGACTTTGATATTAGATTTGATATTAACTTTATATATTCATGCCTGTCACTGAGGTTGATGTCTGGTATCACTTTGTCTTCATATGAAAAAAGCTAATGTATGAACATGTTTACAAAAGATAAATTAATTGTTTAAAATTGGTTTGTATAAATTCTAAGAAATAGATCAATTTATTTATGTTTTATGCACCAAATTTAGTGATTGGCTAATGTCCTACACTCCCAAGGCAGGCAACATCATAATACAAAACAGAACTTATCTCTAATACATATAGACCAACAGCCTAATGATATGCACATAGCCCTATGTAGACACAGACTCACACACAAAGACAAAATCCATATGAATAAACACAAAACAGAATAAAGACAATGACTGGATAAGGTAACTTTCTTCTAGGGACGATTGAGGCCTTGACATTCCACACTGGTGCATCTCTCACAAAAAATACTGTATCATGCAGGGTAATGTGCACATTAACACACTGAATGTAAACCAAAAGAAATACTTTGTGTCTTGTACTCAGCTGATGCAAACTCCAAATTAAGGGCCTCACGTGTGTGTTGTATGGCATCCAATGAGTCCAAGTCCAATTCTGACAACAAGGAAGAGTGTTTACTGCAGACCTGTAGGAACTTTACAAGCCTACTGTTCCTCAAATCGCAGGAGGCTTAAAGTGTAAACATTGGGACAGCTGCTTTAGAGCAGCTGGCAGGACTTCAGCCGTGGTCAAGAAGGCAGGGTTTGTGTCGTTGCCTCCCAATGAAGGGAGCATCTGAATGGCTGCAACGCCCAGAAAGTCTAATTTGAGAAGACGGCTCTGGAATGCAGCCACAAGCCTTAACCTAAGGGCAGGCCAGGGAATAAGACAGGACAGGCCTGAGAGCTATGGAAACCGATACCTGAAGCTGAATACGATCACAGGAACTGCCTGACTAACTCTTTGCTTTTCCATGGTTTTAGCCAACATTCCTCAGCACCTAAGAGAGGGCAGCCTGCCAATCAAAACACACTGTAACCCTGTCATTAATGAAGTCTTGAGCCAAGTTGTGCCTTTAGAGGTGAAGGGTCAGTCTTTACATATGAAACCAGACCACATACATCTGCCACAACTTACAGAAATTCATGTGTATTCCTTCCAACAGAAAGCATCACCTGCAGTTTAATGTGACAACGTTCAAGTATGCTCATGGTGATTGTCTCTGTTGAGATACCTGGGAGGACAAAACTGGTCCAATGATAAGTTTATTTAAAATTAAAAACTTGTTGTATTTAATTAAATACTAAATTACAATATAACTATATAACTATTACAATATTTCATACATTTAACTTACACTGTTGGAGATAATGATTGCGATATTAAGCCACAAGATACAAAAATATATAAATATTAATGTGAATTACCCGGGGCGCATACTCACGCATGAGACAAACTATTTAAATTTTCATCAAATTAACAAAATGGGCTGGTGTAAGAGTTATTCTTACATTAGGGTCACGGTTGTACAAATGAGCAGTTTCCACTCCCTCCCCACAGAGTTTTTCCAGGCTGATTCAGCTGATAGTGATGCTGGAGGAGAGTGCTGTGCCGGCTCAGACTGTATCCAGCAGGGTTAACACCAGTGGTCATCAGCTGACAGTCAATTGGTCAGGATGTTTATGCCTCTCTCCTGCAGCTTCACCATCATTAGCACCCTTCCTAATGACGTGACCTCCACTTTTGCGGTCACTGTTGCAACTTATGACTCATTAGTGCGATTTCTTCACAGTCATTAACCTCACAACATCCCTGACCCAACTAGAGTAGTTCTCAAACAAAAGAAACAGAAAGGTAAGTCACAAGTTGCTGCGAGCATAAGCCTTGTGTGTTTCATTTAAAAAAAACAGCTGTCAGATAGCTTTGGGGGCTGACGATATGCAGAATAGCTGGTCTAAGATCTCAAAATGCTTTGCAATGAATCCCGAGACACTGGGATGGTTGTTTTTATTCAAAATTTGAACATTTGTTTGAATGTGAGAAAAAACTAAATGTTGAATTGTAATGATCCATTGGACTTTAAACATTTACAGTCTATAAATGACGCAGACCATTAGCTTGCTGATCCAGCAGAGGGTGTACCTCAATTCCACAGGATAGATAGTACGCCCCTATTGAGCTTTTTTTATTTACACTAATAAATAACAATGGAGGAAGTTTGGGTTAACTGCATTTTGATTTATGTAAAATAATTCTGTTATCCCCAAATTGCAAAAAAAAACATGACTTTTTGAAACAGCCACAGCCCTATCAGTGACAGCCCTGCAGACCTGTGTGATTATTTAGTTTGGTAACACAAACATGATAATCAAAGTAAAGCTAGAGAAACAGCACTATCAAACCAATAACACAGTCATTGACAGGAGATAAAGCTATCTGAAGTCAAGGGAGATGCCAAACCAATGAGTCCATGAGAAGGTTCTGTGCTGTGATTACCATGTACACTAGTGAAGTGATACCATTATCCTGTAGGGGCCAAGACCCTAAATAAACACAATGCTACAAACCACATGATTAAAAATGCCCTAATATTAATTCTGTTCAAATTTATTCCAACTGTAACAAAAGGTTGGGATTTTTCATTATTCTAAAGTTTTCAAAAGTCAAAATTTTCATTGAGTGACAGAATTCTATCCAAGCTTTCAAGAATGACTGTCACTTTAAATGGGCAACGTGCCCATGCCTCGTAATAGCTCTCATTAACAAGCAATTTACCTTTAAAGGGGTACTTGACTAATCCTACACCTCAAGGTCAGTTTGCCAATCAGTGTTACTATCACTCTACATTCAGGTGCATTATTTTTTGTGGTTCTGGAGACATTTTCTCCAGTCAGAGATAACAACCCTTGATGCGGACATTTATTAAAAAAAAACAACAAACAAACAAAAAAAATAGAGTTGCTCTTTGGATTATGATAAATACAGTGATTTCAGTTTGAAAAATATTATACACTAAATGTAAGGATGTCACCTTCTCCTGCTATGATCTTGACCATTCCTTTTCTCAGACTGTCTCCTGTGAGTCCAGCAGAGTAAACACATGCTAGCAGTCACCCGTCAGAACAACAGGCGGAGTGTATGCTTGGATGTACAGATGCAGATTGTGTGCTGTGTGTGATGTTGGAAGGCTTGGTGCAGCAAGGGGAGCATGTAAAGGCAGTAGAAGTGAAGTCTGAGGCTCAGTCAGAGCAGAATGGCTGTCGTTCTGGCTGGCTTTAATCTGTAGGACAATAGGTGGTGCCTGCCTCTGAGCGGGCCATGCAAATCTAATTGGAGACGGCATTATGCTGCTGTAATTGGCTCTTTTGTAAATGAGGGTGGTCTGTCCAAACTAATTTCTCAACTCAGGGAAAAGCTTCTCACGCCTAAGACAGCTCCACAATAGCTCTAGTATCAATGTGTGTGATGGGAGTTGGTTGTACCATCAACAGCAGCATGACACCAGATAACTTCATCAACGTAAGCTATCTAACCTGGGTTGGTGGGTGAGACTGTACCGTCCATACAGTACTGACACCATGACCCAATCCCCCAAAAACCTACAGATTCTTTGAGGAACTGTGATAGACTGTTAATGTAAATATTGATAAGCACAAAACCGATTTATATTCCAAAGTGATGCGCACTGCTTCAGCCTCTGTTCATCCATGTGGACTTAAAGACTGTGCAAATGATGCCAGAAGCCAGTCTTTACAAACTGGTTTTACCCACAGAGACTCTTACTGACGCACAGCGTCATAACATGTGGAGTTTGAGAGCAGTTCAACTTTATGCAAATGTTTCATGGCACGCTCCTGCGTGTTCCCTGTTTTCGGTTGGCTACACTGCAATCATGAAAGGGTGAGCTGACCTGTGCTCAGACTTGGCTTCCCACAAGAGAAGCAATGTGGCTGGGGTATCTTCAAAGACAAGAGAGCCATGCTGTCTTTTACCATTGGATCTGAACAGTCCATGTTCAGTGTAAATGGCATTTTAATATTTGTACCCCCTAGAGCCACTGCTTCTGCCAAAAATGTGGCCAGAGAATTTAGGAATGATGACAATCAAACTGTGAACCAATCGCACTCATTTTGCTTTACTTGTGACCTGGAAGTTATTTTTGACTCCACTCATCTATATAATTGCACACGAACTAAAAAGAAAAAGCTGAATATGATCTTAGTTGAGGAAACTTAAATTAACAGTGTTAAAAGTATTAATTTACTCAACAACTCTAACATGAAAAAAAAATTCAACAATGCCATAAAATTAAATAAATGACTAAGATTAAAAGTTATGTTTTGTATTTTCTGGCTTGATCTCTGCAAAGCCTCATCTAAAAACTGATGGTCTCAAATTGTATGGTTACAGCATGACACAATTACAGACTTTATTTACTCTCTAACTTTTAAGTTTTTATTTCATATCTTTTTATATTTCAGCCTTAAAATCTATTTATAATTTTATCCAAAACATCTCTTGTAAAACTCTGTGGTGACAAATTAAAATTAAAAAAAGAGGAGTCTGATTAGTTTTCACAAGAGTAAAAGATGAAATAATCCTTACAACACATAAAGCTTCTGGAGAGGGAAAAGATTTAACTGAAATGACCGTGACTCAGCAGAGGAACTGAACAGAGGGTGAAATCTGTGGCCAGAATTAATTTAATGAAGGATCAAAGAAAGACAAGATGCAGGTTTAAACAGACCAGGTCAGGGGACTTGACAGACATAAGCAGAAGATGAAAACAGAGCAACAGACTGAGGGTTGTTAACAGAGGCGAGAGCAGAATAACATCATACTGGCCTCAAACTGATTAATTGCCTAACTATTTGAAAGCTTTAACTTTAAAGCTTTTACTTTTCTTTGTTAATGCCACAAACAGCTCACATCATTGCTTCAACCATAGATGAAGAAAGCCTAAATAGCAAAGTATAAACAGATTTTTATCGATACACAAAACACTTGCTAAAATTTACTGTTTTTCCTGTCTCGTATGCTTCAACAACATTACCAGAGTTATCGGAATACAAGTTGCAATAACAGAGATATTCAAGTTCCAGTATTATTCTCCTTTTTTGTCAGTCGGAAATTAATCAAATTTGAAAAACAAACACGCTGACAGATGTTTATCTTTTTCAAACTGCTTTGCAGAGCACAGCAGCAGTATGAGTAAGCATGCCGCGTTATAAGAAATTCCCACAGGGGTACAACGCAAGCAGTGACATGTTCCTGTCCGTTCACCGCAGCATAGCCTAAAGTAACTCACAACCACTTTATCTATCACTATGCACAACACTGCTGACCTGCATGCATCTACTCATCCATTCTCTATATTGCTTTTTCTGTTCAAGGTTGCAACTGTGGACGGTGACTACTGCGTGCCTCTCGAATAAGCAGACTAATAAAATAGCACAGTATTAAATTCTAGTGTAAAGTAGCAGACGATCAAAAAGGAAAAACATTTATCTTTTGATGTCTGTGTAATTTTTGGCAGTTGAATGAACTATTAATTTCCTCTACTGCACAGTCATGTTCCAGCAAGGTCACTGCTAGTCTTGATGATTCAACACACTGGCAGAGATCCACAGATCACAGACGAGCTGGAAAAATCTAGACAAGGGAAGTGATCGAGTAAACTTATCCTCTTCTCCAGCTACTGCACGACACTGTTTCCGTGACGGCAAACCTCTGAGCCTCTATTAATCAATCTGCTGCAACTAAAAGTTGGTGCTTAAATTTAAAGGCCTGGCTCTAACATATAACTTCATCATTTCTTCTTTGTTTTAATATAGCAATATATTTTTCTCAATTAATTCACAACTTCCTTGAACTCAGATGTCTGTCATGTTTGGAGACTTACAAAAAGTTACAAGGGGGTCTGTTTTTTAAAAGTTTTTTTTTCTTTTTCTGGACAAATGTTATGTGTAAATCCATATTAAAAGTGAAGGTATACTATTAACAATACTGTTAGTGAATCCAAAGTGTAATATAAATTATTGTTGTATTTCATAGCACTCCGCTGTGGACCAAAAAACTATTAATAAATACATGAGCCAAACTGTTGCACGCTAGGTGATGTTTTGTTCATTACCTATTGATATCACCTTCTTTTACCACCTCTTTACTCCTCCAGTCTGCATGTTTAAGTGTCCTTGGGCAAGATACTAGACCCAAAAAAGCTCCTGATGGCTCTTTCTTCAATGTGTCAATGTGTAAACGATTTCCTGATTGTCAGCACTGAGTAGCCACGTGCCATTAGAGTGTGAATGTGTGTGTAAATGGGTGCAGGTTTGTATTGCACAGCACTTCGGATAGTCAAAAGATTAGAATACCATTTTTCTCCTGTTTGAGCAACATCTGCTAAAAACTAAAGTGACCAGCTGTTTTTTATAATTACTAAGCCTTTTAAAAAAAATTAAGTATTTTTGTGAGGTGTATTTAAAGCAACTAATGTAAGAAATAAACCGAAAAATAACAGTTAAAATCACTTTTATGGCAGTCTGACTTGTAATAAGGTGAACGTTGCGTTGTCTCTGTTTTAGTCACTTGGCGACCCAGTTGCCATTTGCTGCACAAGGTTAAGATATTGTAAAAGTGGATCATACTTTGTGTAAAACATGTTTTTTGATTTTGCCTTTGATGTTCTCCTGCTGCTAGTTAGCTCTGTCAGCCACCTGAATAACTGACTCCAAGAAGAAAAGAATAGAAGAAAAGAGAGTGACCCAGTATGAGACAAGAGTAAATGACAGACTTGCTTTCAGCCATGGGGGCCACTTCACCTAATAAAGAGCTGCAAGTCAAGACTTGGTGGTCTTCTCGCAAATGGACTTTTAAGTAATAATCCTAAGTTAGGCAGCTTGTGTCGCTGTACTTGTGAGATGTTTGACTTTGTTAGCAACGTTGATGACACACTTGTTAATAATAAGCAAACCCATCCCATTTCAACAGAATTTTGGCCGGTCAGTGTTTAAGCAATGTGTTAGTAAAATATTGTCTCTGGATCAGGTTATGTTAGTGTGGATGTGCCAAATTTCATAAAATACCAGTTTCTAGATAATGTGACTATGAATACTTACACCATCAGTACAAACCAATGGCCTTGTGCCACAGATAAGATGGGGAAACTGAAACCTAGTTTCACTCTTTTCATAAGATATTTGTGTTTATTCTAACTGAATTGAGTTATTTTTTGTAATACTTAACATGCTTCAGAATGTGATGAATCTTCTTGTCAGGCTTTGTGTTACATGACAATAAAGCGACGATCACCTTGATAAATGCTATTATCACCCTGTGCAATGACTAGATATGAGCTCTTATTATACCAGCATGCTTACAGCACTAATAAAAGAGGAATGTGAACAGGCCCTTTGCCTTGTGTGTCCACTGAGGAATGGACAGGACTGGGTGACATGAGCAGAAAAGGCCATTTGT
>JAPZDV010000001.1:1797378-1813114 GCA_029814665.1 Acanthurus lineatus
GATAGATAGATAGATAGATAGATAGATAGATAGATAGATAGATAGATAGATAGATAGATAGATAGATACTTTATTGAGAAATTCTTTAGTCTATGTCCTCACTTTCTCTATAGAGTGACTTCAGGTAAGGGCAAAGTTTAAAAAGTTTAAAATGACACAACACAAAGCAAAATCTGACACTTCAGACTTTGTTTGTTTCCCCCTCTTAAATAAAACTGTGAATGTAACTCTTTGCACAGTACTCAACACATTGAAATATTACATTTTTTTTATTACAAGTAAACACTGACATCCCAGCAGTAAAGCACTATATTTGCCAAACTACAAGGTAACATGTCTTTTCACTACATTTTTTATACCTTTAGTTCTTATTGACATCTCTTTAGAGCCAGATTCTCAGTTTGTGAAACCACATCTTATATCTGATTTTTGTGAATTTATTAAAAGCCAACTGTCAAAAATTACAACTGAGGCTTAAAGGGTTGCAGCAGAAGCAATTACACTGAAATAATGGATTTATCCTGATCCTTTATTTTTCTATGCTGTCCTGATCTGTGACATGATGTAGCCCAAACCTCCTCTCATCAGAGGGACTCATGGGACCCTGATTCGGTGTCAGCCTTTGGTGGACATGGCTTCAGTTTAAAGTCTTTCTCTCCCATTTGATTACATATCAGCCTCTCTTTTGATTCACCTGTGCAAACTGATCCTGGTTGGTGGACAGCCAGAATATCAGTGGGGTCCTGAGGGACAGCTGATATCATATCCACACACTGAAAGTTGTTCAAATAAAAAGTAAAGCCTATTGAAATCTTATCTCTGAAGTCCCAGTTTATGATGGAGCAATAGCTCTTCTTTCAATAAATAACATCATCTCTGTAAGGATAAATTACCAAATAAATTTTTTATTGTACAGTCTGAAAGGGCTGCATAAAAAAGCCTTTTTATGAAGGCTCATGCCATTATCCAAAGGGTCTCATTTAGTTTTTAATAGACTAAGAACTGATCTCAGGTGTAGAGTGTGTGGAGTGCTTTTAGAGGACTTCGTCAAGAAAACCTCTAAAAGCACGGTGTTGAATTTCTACTTTTGGTAAGGACAGTCAAAAACCAAACAACCACCACAGATCAAAGAGTAAAATCTTAAGAGCCTCAAAACAAATAGGTCAGTGAGATAAAAAAGATACAAAGCATTCAAAATGGACTGTGCCACATCTTATTGGTCAACGGGCTTGAGGGGCCAGAATACTTCTTCAGAAGTACTTGTGATTGTATTGTGGAAAAGCCCCAAAGATTCTCTTTCCCCAAAGATAATGTGCCATTGTCCCCATATCACCATATACATAACACCGTGTCTCCCAAACCTTTTTGAAGATTCATTTTTAATGCGTTCCTTGTAGTATGGCCATTCATACCAGGCACTTTTAACAGTTTCGATATCCAGTGCTGCAGACAATCTGATGATTCCACCAACTCAAACTACTTCTTTTTAAAGTACAACCCTGCCCTGAGATGCATGTCACTTTTGGTACAATAACCCAAAAAACTGACCAACCACTTAAATTTTCCATTCTCCACAGTGGGGATGTGCAGTCTTTTTTTAAACTATGCTCTAAGGATAAGGTCACTAGCACTAATAGCAGAGCTGAGTGCATATGTTGTATACATTTTACACAGAAACAGCCTGATTATATTTTTGTACAGAACACAGTAGGAGATGTACATAGCTCTGTGCATCACAACCACAATGACTTTGCATAAGGCAAAAGCAGAAGTTAGAAACTTGCTTCATTTCCGTTCGGATGACGACGCACCTTAACAAGCACACTCTGTTTTTAGTCATTGGGAAGCTTTTTTTTCCATCAGCTGAGGAGTTCACTGAATATTCAGCAGTGCTAACAGGTGACTGTAAAGAGGTCTTAATCACACTGAAACTGTGTCAACAAATCGAAACTTTGGCTATTCTTGATACCAGTACTGCACATTTCTAACCATACTACCAGGTATTAGAGCTGCTCCATATGGCTGTACGGATGTCATTTTTTTTACTTTGAAAGCTTTTATGGAAGTTTTTGCACAAAGCATTGTTGCCATCTTTTACTACATGACTTTTGTCTAACTTTGACTGAAATACTATGAAGAATCAATCACAGTTCTAAAAAATAAAAATAAAAACACAAACTGTCCGGTTTCCATCCTGATGTTCAACCAATAAAACAACTAAATGAGAAGTTTAGAGATTGTTACTGAGTGGCTGAGCTTCTTTTGAACACAGATTTATTAGAAAGGTTCACCTCTATTTCTCTTCCACCCTGACAATATAATATAAAACACTGACAAAAGATTATATGTACAAAGCAGGACTACCACAATATGATGAAGTCACTTTCGTTATACCATACCAGAGGAAGCCCTTTCTCTGTTAATCACAAATGTCAAGAAACAAGCATGAACTCAATTGGTTAGCACACTCTCACCCTGTATCTAAGAAAGGAAACCAGAAATATCTAGTTAAAGACAAACAAAGAAAGGAAAGTACCTAAAGGAGGGTTAATGTATTTTTAAGTGAGACACCCTTTAACCCACACTGAAAGTCTTATCAGGAACACTTATTGGTATCACGATGAGAGATGTATGGCAGGTGTTTACTCTAAAGACAGTTTAATGTGGTGTAAGGTTGAGGGCTCCAGGCTGTGAGGCACAAATACAACCAGCATAATGTGACAGAGGCATAAAGCCATAAGGATGTGCATGACCTTGACAGCACTATAGCACCATAAAAGTAGGATACCACCTTCTCACTTAATTTATCCTCCCTTTAAAAAAACACATCTAGTATATCATGAAAGGTTTGAATCACTATATTGAGATCTTCAGGCAAACCTCCAGTTGACTGGAGTGCAGCTCCACTTTTGTCTATGAGGTATTCAAAGAGGATAACCTCTTCCTCTGGGACAGCTTCATGAATGTAATCACACAGCATCACTGATTAACTGGACTAAAATTTAAAATCATCAGAAATTTCATGCTCATAGCAAAATGACACCAGTTTATTCCTAACCCTAACAGCACCCAACAAAAGTGACAGACACTCTGTAGTGAAACACAACTCTAACCAGGACAAACAAACCAAAAAGTTTTTTCAAAGTTTGATAGGTGTGATATGGATTATACTTTCCTTGTCATTACAAGCTCACAGCAGTCACTTGTCATTTTAAGGAGGCAATAGCTGACAGCTGCTTCATTACTGTCTGCCTGCCTGCAGAGGAGCCAAACATGGGTGGATCCACTGCATGAAGTGCTTTCTGACATCAAGGAAAAAACCTAAATTAAAACCTTCCATGAAAGCGAAGGGAAAAACTACCCAATATTGGTTGAATCTTTCTTTTTTTTTATTGTTGAATAATTATAGCTTTGCGGTGGGCAGCAGCATACTTGTGGAGTCCTGCTGGTCCATAGAGCAAGCATTTAGCGAGTGCCGCCCAAGGAAGCTGAAGGAAGAACAGGAACTGGGACGTGGGTGTAGGAAAGCTCAGAGACAAGTGTTTCTACTCTCTCACACACACACACACACACACACTCAACAACTGAAAGTGAATATGTTTATGCAAGCCTATAATCTGCACCTCGGTCCCTGCCCTAAACAATCCCTCCATTCTAAAAGCAAATCTCCCTTTGAAGACCAATTTCTCACTTTGCCATGTTTGGAGCTCTTATCACAGTGTGTGCAAATTAAGAGAGACACATTTTCTCCACTTTCTTCCTGTCAATAGCTTTTAAATCCTGTGGAGGATGAAGACAGACAAAGATAAGAAAAGAGGCAGGTTTTCCCTGAAGTAGTTAAGGAAAGTAGTTAAGTCTCTATCACCTCCTGAAAACAAAAGTCAAAAGGCTTAATTGTTCAGACAGAATAGTATCTCACTATTAAGAAAATGACTTAATAAATCAACCAGTGTACTCACATTTTCTGAAGATTTACTGCTAAACAAAAAGACAAAAACAATAAAACTGGTTTTTGTGGACAGACATTTTCATTATCCAAAGCAATCATACATGAATATGTATAAAAATACAAAATTAGGTACGAGCTGTTAGTGTGTCAACATACAAGAATGAATTAGTATACAGATAAATATATATCCTTATGATTTTTTTTTGTTTGTTTGTTTGTTTTGCAGCCAGCTGCAAAACACCCTCATTCTGGTACTGTGAGCACTTTCTGCTGCATTTCCATTTCAATTCCACTTCCATTTCATGCTGCATTCTAAGACAACAGTGCCCATCAACATGACATTACCAATCAAGTAAAATGTCATTTTGTATTTGGAAGTTTTTACATAGAGTTAATACACTTACACTTTCTCCTCACATACACTTCATTTATCATTCTTCCATTGTGAATGTATTACACATTAAAACACAGACAGGGCCCAAAACCCTCTCTAACAGCTAGAGCGCCAAGTGTCACAATCCCACTGTGTTGTGAGTTGACAGAGAAAAATGGGTTTGCTACGATGTGACTATGATAGACACCCTAAAAGACAACAGAAAACAATGCTGCCCACAGACGCTGTTACTTCAGCTGAAAGTCCAAGGAAATGGTATCCCACTACTATGCGGACTGCAGAGCAAAACCACCACAGAAATTTGTGTTCAGCACCACTGGTGGCAACAATTTAATTACAGATAAATCATAACAGACAGTTTTGCAGATGAAACCTACTTATGGCATATCTGTCTGTAACCAACTGTTTATATAACTGAAAACAAAGCTTCCTACCATATAAATGTCACTCTGTCATATAAGATATGTGAATAATGATACTGTGGCACACGTAAACAATTTACAACTGAGGTTACACTGAAGTACGGTGACATGTTTTTCCATACAAAGGTGCCAAAATGACCCCAGCAACACCATGCCTTTCCTGGGTCTGACCTGTGTATACAGTAAAAGTCAGTGAACAAGGTGGGTAGTAAAGAGGACTGAATGCTTGGCAAAAGTGCAGAGTTGTGAGGCATTCTAGTTCCAGAAGTGTTTGGGGAATTCAGCTGTGGAGCTGAAACATGCATACAGTGATCAGTCTCTCTGCTGAGCCCTATGGCTTGCCCAGAGGGGATGGTGGGAGTGAGGTACTAATTACAACCCTGTCCCTGTTTGATCCCACCGACAGCATGGCCGTCCGACCCCCAGGTAAACAGGGCAACAGCTGTATGCTGATGGTTATGGCTCAAGGTCCAGATGTCACCACTAACATATGGAGCAGGCCTGGGAAACTATCTGGGATCTCTTCAAAGTCATCCCAACAGCCATGTGACAAGCACTTGCTGTTGACAGTGTAAGGAAACGTTCATGGACATTTTCACAGCCTGTCTTCTTTTGCTGGCATCTAAATCTAGAATTGTAGCTTTTTTAGATGCTTTAAGTCTCTGCCCTTTGACCCAAATCAGATGGCAAGTTGTTTCTTTCAGTTTTAAAACCCGCTTAAGCCAAAATTGAGCAAGCGTTTATTTATTGTCGAAGTACATGGAGTCAGTTTCATGTCATTGGAAGTATGCAAAACTTGTTCAGCCCTTTTTTCTTTTAGCGGCCAGAAGTCTGTTGCAAGAGAGAATTTTCTAAAGGGTATATTCAAATGTCAAGCAACTCCATCAGCTGGCAAGGAGGATTATGATCCATATTATGGTCGAAAATACTGGGAAAAGCCCAAAAAAATATAGCGAAAATCCTAACCTTTACAATATGTCTTCTTATTTAGTGGTAAAAGCTCCCAAACTTATTTTGTTTTTTGTTTAAACTGTTAAGAATTTACTAATATTGTTTTAATACAAACTATAGTATAAAAAACAATGAAGCTAGGTCAAACTAAAAAAAAGCTGATCAAGCCAGATCAACTTTGGCTCTTGTAGCAATGTGAATTCTGGCCAGTAAATTAAGGGACAATTATTTCACTGCGTAAAAACTCTTCATGGTAAACCTCCTTAGAATGGCATCCATTTCAAAACAAGTTCTATCCAGACTCGAGAATGAATGCTTTTCAAATATGTTGGTCTGTGGTTGATGTCAAAAACATGCTGACAGTGAGTACGGAGAAACACAAGGAGGTCCAGGTTAACACTGTTACATCAGAGCTGTGGTTAAGGGCAGCAGGTGGCCTGGCAGCATTGGATGGCTTTGGGGGATGGGCTGGATAGTTCTACAACTAACTGGATTTACAGAGCTTTGTACTGTCTTGATGGTACCATCTAGGAAAAGAGCCCATTCAAGCACACACAGATACAAACACACAAACACCCACACACACACTGAAGAAAAAAAAAGAAAAAAACAGTAGCACACGCAAACATAAAACCCCAAGACCGAGAAGAGGGATGCAGGGATTACTGTGGTGTCTCAAACTTCTCCCCAACTCTGTGTTTTTTGCTTTTGGTTGTTGTTTTGTTATTTTAATTTTTTGGCAAAATGTTCACCAAGTTAGCTCTGGAATACAACATGATAGAGAACAACATTTGCACATCATAAGGTCAGACCAAACATTTCTGAGACCATGCCTGTTACACACACAGCGGGCAACAGGAATTTCAAGCAACAATCTTTGTGAGGAATAAGTAGTTCCAAGTTACAATCATTTGTAAATACCAGTACAAGATCAGAGACAGAAAAATCAATGTGTTAGTTTTTATCCACTACCAGATAGCTTAACCACAGATAAAATCAATTATCAACAGGAATTATTCAAAACACATTTGCAACATAAGAGTGCCAAGAATGAACTGCAGTCTATCTAAACTTGATTACTAGACAAACTGGAAATATGTAAGAACAAAAAAACAACTCTTAATAGTTGTTTAGTTAGGACAATGTTAGGGGATCACTGATCCTTTTTTGCCTTGCTAGCTTTCATTCAGAACCATATTGAAACTGGACATAATATGTTCAGAGTCACAACTACTACAGGGCATAATAAACAAACACATTCAGTTCACTGACCTCACTGAGGTCTCCCACTTTGAGCAAATTATTGTTGTTTGAGGAGTGTGCTGCTGGACAGTACGTCAGTCAAAGTTGAACAGAGAAGGAAACCTCTTATTGTTCTCAGAGGACACATACAAAAAAGCAACTACTCTAGTTGATTTTTTGGTCTGGCTGCGGATCTGCTCAACATGTGCAAACATTGTTTTTGTTTTGGTAAGTTTATCTCTACTATATTCCTTTGTTACTTTTTTTGTTTTGTATCAACTTATGTTGTTGATTTTATACACTGATTTATTCAAACTAAATGGAAATGCAACTCAATCACTAGTCAACAGTAGGAGTAAACAAGCAAAAAAAAAAGTCTTTAAGAAACGTCAAGTGAATTCAAGAAGAGCTGGTTCTTAAAATGGTTTTTGGCTCATCTTAGTTCTACTTTGAGGAGAGTGGGCCTACATGGATCCTAGTGATTTGCCTTCAGGTGAGTAACTACTGCATTATGCTAACCCTCCTGCTCTGTCCTCCATTCTGTGGCTAGATTCAGCTAACAGGGCGAAGTGTAGCTGCCTGTCAAGTAGACAGCTGACAAAACTCAAACACAATGTCACAGTTGGAGTTACAGTTTCAGAGTGCTGTAAGCCTGTATAAAATTTACTTTCTTCTTGGTTTTAGTAGCCATGAATGGTGGCAATAAATCATTACTATGCTTACATAAACAGTATTGTGCATGTAGAAGGTGCAAGTTATAACATTTGTGGTAAGTACTGCAAATTAAATCCAATGAACATCATCAGCAGTTGAGTTACATGCATTTTCCTTATCACTGGTACCTGTGTATATGTGATTTTCTGACTCCTAAGTGGAAGCTACAATGAGTTGAAGTCTAAGAGGATCTCTATGAACAGGCATGACAACAGGAAAAATACTTGGCTAATGTTTTAGGAACACGTCAGCAGACACTATTGGCTTAAGTAAATTGTTGTGATATGAAATGCATTTTTAAAAAAAAAGAAAAAAAAGGGGAAAAATGTTTATGTTTAAACTGTGATGATATTGAGAATCTAGAGGAAGCGTAACAGGAGGCCAAGCAATCAGCCTGTTCCAAATAGTCTTTGGAAACATAACCTGTTTTGAAGAGATTCTGCAATAGTCAGCGCTGAAACTGTTTAGTGTCTGTGCTATTGCCTCTGATGCTAAGGCTATATTTCAAGACTTGACAGTCATCTTCCTCCACATAGCTACCAAAAAAGAAAAAAGCAAGGAGTGGTAAGTCAAGATGCCTTGGACTTTGAAGCAAGCTCAAGGGTTGGGTTTGAGGATTTGCCTCGTCATAACCTCTGGATTTGGTGAGACGACTATTTCTGCTGAGGATAGCAGAGTAGACGGAGTGAGAAGATGGAAAAAATGAATGCACTTCAAGACAGTCTGTACAGGTTTGAGAGAAAAAAGAGGAGGGAGCTGAGGCAGAAGTAGATAGGTTAATTTGGGAAGTAAGGAGACATGTCATGATAGATGTCATTATCAAGTGTTGATGTAAAAAAAATCTACTGCAGGCCAGATGTTAAGACAGGCTGCTATCTTTCCTCATCCTCACTCTGCAGTGGATTTACAGGCAAGCAGCCTGAGGGAGCTGCAGTCTCTGCACACAGAGCTGCAAACAGTGTTGTCCAGACTGCAGTCTGATTAAACAACTGCATTATTAAATAGCAGCTCATACTGACATGTCAATAATTAAAGATGTTTGATGTGGGTACACTGTAGAGCTGTTAAAAGAGCTATGAGGTGACTCATGAACTAAAACTGAAAAAACTACTGGGCAAATTCAGCTGCTACCAGTTAAAGAGAGGAAGACCCAAGCCATCATAGAAATGACCACAATAAATAAATGTGAGCTGGCGTTGTACTGACACCGTAAGACAGTGGAATCTTAGAAACAGCAGTTTTGTATGCATGCTACAGGAACACCCTGCATCTCCGTCAGCACGGACTACTGGAGGATGATGAATCACCTATTCAGACCCAGCCAGACCGAGACGACGACATCAGGGACAAAATCCAGTCAGCATAAAATCAGCCCAGTGCTCCACAAGGCCTAATGACTTTCCAAAGGCTCTCTTTTTTCTCTCTGTAGCCTTGGGACTGTAGGCTCTGCTAGAAGGTACTGCCAACCTTGCACCTTCGAGATTCATTGTCTAAGAATGCAATCAATCTGAGCTATGCTATACATGAAAACAATAACACTCTGATACAGAATACCACTCTAGACAATAACAGTAAATTGTTTGTTTCCATTATGTTTTCCTTGCGAAGGTGTTGTGATATGATACTGAGTACTGATCCAGTATTTATCAATATGCATACTGCATATCATTTATATGTATTGTTATTATTACTTTTTTACAGCTGCATCCTACTAACCCTGTATGGATTTTATGCTAAAGTTGTGCCTAAAGTTACAGAAGAACCTTCTGTTTATGGGTATTGGCCAATGATGCAATGTAGAAAAAACAGTGTTAAGTTGCATGGTGCAGGTGTACAGCACACTGCTGGAAAGTAGTAGGCTCTGGGGTGCTAATGAATAAATTATGTGGCATCAGATTGGTAACAACACTGACATCTAAAAATGAATGTGGTACTGATTGATTGATATGGAAATACCACACAAAACACCTCTGGGGCATCAAGCCTAAGGACAATGTTCCTCCTGTCTCTGGGCCATGATCCCTTCCTCTCTGAGATATCCTCACCCCTCGCCTCCAGTCACTGCTTGAGCAGCAACCTGAGCCCTCCACCCAGCTCCAACCTGCTGCAGCTCCCAAACAAAGACAGCTTTCTAATCCCACCGCCACACAGAGCTCTCTGCACAAGGAGCAAGGAATTCCTTCTCCTTCAAGTGCATACGCGAACACACTCCTTACGCTCTTAACCCCTGCATCTTAGTTTTTCCAGTCCCTGCACACTGAGGGCAAACTGTGCTCCTTGTATGAGCAGGTCCATTAGTCCCAAATCTTATTATGCCTCCCCAGTGATTCCCTGGCATCTAAACATGGGGGGGAGGGGACTAAGCTTGCCCTTTATTTACTAATAACACACTCACACACACGCACACACACACACACACGCACGCACACACAATAACAGACACACACAACAGACAAGGCTATCACCCTCCAAAAGATGGCTCATCTACAAAAAACTTGGAAAACAACAAACAACTCAAATTTTCAGCTAATCCCTAGGACAGGAAGCTGAAGAAGGCCTCAGGGAGGAAGTCTCACTGTCCATCATCTCGAAAAAGGCAACAATATGGCTTACTGACAAGCAACAGTTCCTTTCTTAGGGGGTGTCTCCTGTCTGGGCAGATATGCTCAATCCAGGTTACAAAATGATGACTGATGGTTTTCTTGGAGGTAGTAGGAATTCTAAGAATGTCTGCATTTCATTTTTTCACCATGAATTCACATAATGACATATTTTTACTGCAAAGACAGATTTTTATCTCCTCTGTCTGCAGAATTGAAAATATTCATCAAGGATGATACTACTTCTAATGTTACCTTAACATGCACTTTAGCATAGAAGTTTCCACAATTTACAAATATGTAGGGATTGAGCCAAGATTTTATGGTCTTCTTTTTATAAAAAAACAAATAAAATGTAAAAAAAAAAAAAGAAAGAATGCATCTGTTTGACTCTAGTATTTATAAATGCTTAAAAATTATACAGTAAAATTATTTATGTTTATTTATGTTTCTCAGTTGGATAAATAATTATTACATTTTGTAGTTTTACATGTATTATTCCTGTCAACAGTTAGACCTGACACACTGGTTGTGTGTGAGGTTCCACAATGCACAGTCACTGCTCAGGTGAGAAAGTGTATCCCAGGCATTAGACTATTTGAGTGACACTAAAGGAAGGAAATCAAGCTAACTAATTAAAAATATATATATAATAATTGCAGTATCCTATGCCTCTAGTTTAGCAGGTAATCCACTACTGGACAGTTTTTGATGTTAGCTGTTGAGGCTATCAGAGACAACTCACTGCCCTTTAAGCCGCTGTATGTGTGCTTACTGTGTGTGTCTGCCCATGTTGTTTTACACACACCAACTGTATACCAGGTCTATTTCTGCTGAAGCAGCTCACACCTCCAGGTATAAAATTCACATGTAAATGTTTTCAATTGTCTATGTTTATTGTCAATGACTTAAAATGTCTGATTAAAGGTACCTGGCATTTGCTTCTGACAAACACACGCCACACAGGAAAACTAGTTTCATTTTGTAGCTAACTTTGCAGTTGTTGTTAGTTCCTTGTGATCACCTTTACTATTTTTCTTATGTAGCTGAATTCAAAGTTGTTGAAATTTTCGCTGACCAGCAGTCATTATCAAAATGTGCAGCTACAGACACAATCATAATTTTAGGATCACCACATGGGTTAACAAAATAAGCAAAAAGCTTAATGACAGCAGCTGTGCAGTGGGTTCTGCTGTACTGACATTTGTGTTTCACAAAGAGTAAGAAGCTACAAAGACTCATATTATTAGAACAGCCTCATGGCATTCAGTGTTGATATCTATATGTGCATACTTTCTTTAATGCGCATGAACCATCACCAATGCAGCCACAGAATAAGGACATTGCCTTAAAACATATCATAACTCTGTAATTAAAATTCTTGTCATAAATTAGCTGACATATAACATACAATATATTTGCAATGACCTGTCTGCAAAGATTTGGCCCTACTGATATATAGGCCATGTTCAGACAGCAGCCATTAAGGAATAAGACCATGGAACTACTCAACAAAACTTCTGACACTAGAAACACGAACAATCATCTGAGAGCCAGACTGGTGATCATTAAACTGAATAATCAGGTGCTTTAATCCCAAACACACAAAAACACAACTGATCTGGCAAAAATTCTACCCAGCTCATTCATTGTCTCAGTACAATGTAGCTATGAGATCCTTCCCGAAAACTCCTGTTACCCTCACTAAGCATGTTCCAGCATTACAGAACAAAGCTCCTTGACAACACAAAGCTCTATTACTCCCAGTGATATAACTGCTATCAGTATTTCCTCCTGCTGCATATACTAGCTGACCTGACTCTAAATAATATTTAGCTACCTGTATGACACACAGTTACAATGAGTTTTACTTTTTCTAAATGTGAGAAACCTCTGATATGTTTTACATTTGAATAATTACATCTAAACGCATAAATTGTATGTACACATGGTTGTCTAGTATACAAGTATAAACAGAGGATTAGATGGTATCCACACAACAGAAAGGTTGTTTGTAAGAAATCTAGCTCTTCAATGTGAGTTTTTTAACAGCAACTCAATGCAACCACACAATAGCTTACACTTATCTTACATGCCTCTTATTCTCTTTCCTTCACCGTAACCTTTTACTTAATCATATCAATTAAATTTGAGATGCGCAACTGAGGAACATAATGAGCAATAGAAAAGTGTTCATCCTTTTTATAAACCATTAATGCAAAAATAAACCATTTTAAAATTAGCTGTCTAACAACACATTCTGAGCACATTCTTATTAATAATAATATAGAAATAAATTATAGATTATTTCCCCTCATGAATAAATTGAAAGACTGGTGCATGGTGTGCAGTCATCTCATTGCTGCATAAGACTACAAAATAGAAAAAAAGTGATTGAACAGTGAAACCAAAGTACTGGTTTTAGCAGCTACAAACCACAATCTCTGGTGTATGCCTCCCAACATCCATGTTAAGTCCTCTGAACACAACAACATACGGCATGCAGGTAAAAGGCCATGGTGATGTGAACATGAAGTGGTATCAGTGCCAGCTCCTCTGTGATCTATCTATGCAAAGGAAACACATGGTGTGGACTTGTATGGTCATTGTAAGACTCTTAGAAACTAATCTCCTGTAATTGGATGCTGGAGGCTTAAAAACACCACTGTGATTGACTGTGATGGGTGTCATGACGGATCGAGCACGGTGAATGGACCAGCCTCAGGGCTCCTGCTGCAGCTCTGACAAGCCTCGCTGCCTGTTAGCCGTCTGTTAAGTCGTCCGAACACAAGGCCTGCAGCAAATAATTTAGTTCATTGTTAATAAATCAGCTACACCTGACTCATGGACTCATCTGGACATAACCATATGCTAAAACTGAGCAGATAATTATTTAACTTGAAGCAGACTCATAAGTATTCAAACTAAAAAATGACTGACTCAGACTGTAAGACGGTATCCAACAGACCATGGGACAATTGGTGCCAATCTAAAATATGGAGAACCCTTAGGTGTGGAGAACAGACTAAGAGGACCAAAACTGTGGAGCAGCAGCATGATGAAACAAGTACATTTTCCAGAACTTCACAGTTTACACACTCCACTTGCTTGCAAAAAACAAATTTTCTCCTAAGATGATGATGTTAGTTAACTTAACTGATACAGAGTTCATCCAGATCCATTTGGGAATTATACATATTGAAACACAGTTATTACTGGCAGTGTGAGAACCTTCTGGGACTCTAATCGTGTCAATTTTCTTTAAAAAGCTCTTTATGTTTTTTTTCTCGTGTTCTGTTTACCTTTTAAATTTTCAAAATTCTGTTTAATTGATTTAGACACATCTTATCAGAGAGATTTTCTGATCATTTGGCGGATAAATTTTAACATTGCAAAAGAAACTGTCAAAATTTAATCAGTGTCAATAAATTTGATGTTCTAGCAGGGAAATCCCTGAATTTTCATTACAAATTTCATGCACATTCTGGCAAATAAATATTACATCTTACATTTGATTCTTGTTTTATTGGGAAATTCTGTGGTTCCTCCCATGTATTTCAGCATTGCAGAAGTAAGGGTCCTGGTTTAAACTCAGTCCCACATGAGCTCAAGTAAAAAAATGTCTGAATGCAGTCTGGCAGGGCCTCATCCCGATGTACTGTGTGGGCCTCATTGCAGCTGTTTCTGAGCCATGCAGCAGAGATTTCCCTGTGTATCAAAAACTCTCCATATCAGGGACAGATCACACTCCAACCTTTCCTCAGTTTATACTTCATGCTAATAAAGTCTTGCTGATGGTTTTATCTTTATTATTTAAGTTAACTTAGTTGCTAGAATTACTGGAATGAAGTTGTAGTTTCAGCATGTTAGGGGAAAACAGACATGTAGAGAAAGATTTTAAACAAGCATGAGGCTCTGCTAACATAGCCCAGTATGGAGGCCGCCATGTGTTAACTGCTCTTTCAAAGTGTACTGATGGGGTGTGAAAAGGGCAATTAATGCACATCAAATCGCTTTGATGCTTCAGACAAATCATGATTAAATGGGCGTCAGGCTGTAGGAAAGAAGAGGAGTCATCAGGAGGAGTGTATTGGTGGTGGTGAGCCAACATATCCTACACATCCAGACACCAGTCTGCAAACTCTGTTTCAAATCTGCTCAAACCAGAACAGAAGCAGAACAATGAGTCAATGTTTAGATGATGACTGGTGGGTGGATCGACAGAGACAGCCAAACACATCCTGGCATGGATGGATAAAGATTACGGCTTACTGGTTAGTGTGCTGCCCCCAATGTAGGCCAACGTCAGCAGCCGTGTTTAAATCTGCTTTATCTGCTGGGGAGACGAGCAGCGGTTCCTCTGCTGGGTAGAGAGAGCTGCTCTGAAGGCAAAGAGGAAGTGCCTTTAACCACTTTGAACCATGACAGAGCAGCCAATACTGTGAAACCGAAACCAATTTTGTTAACTAAGTTTTTCTATTTTCAACAGATGGTTTATTTACAATAATCCCATTTACATTCATTATTACATTTCACTGTTTCTTTTTTTTCAGACACGACAAATATGAAGCTGAGTACTCATACAACATTTGGTACTTGTGTGAGTGGGAGCATCAAAGAGAGAAATGGAGAGAGAAGGGGGAAAGAGAAATATATATAAACAGAGAGAGGTGGTGTTAGGGGGGGTTAAACTTCTTTTGTCCCAGTGGAACATAAAGAAAAAAGAGTTTTAATAGACTGATCTGATATGACAAGAACTGTGAGTCAGCAACTTCAAACTGGCACTTTAACAGTTTGACATTGTCTTCTCAACTGATCTTATTTTCTTTTTGCCCAAGAGCTGATGATATGTGTTTTCAGTAATCTTAAAAGGTGATACAAGATGTGCAGGGAAACAGGAACGCAGCATGGCAGAGTAATGATGGACAGGCAGAGGGCTGAAGCAGAGGTGATAATGGTTGAAGAGCAGAATGTAAAACAGGCAGGGAGATACAATTTATGGACAGATCAAAACCTCAGCTCCTTACACTGAGTCACATCACAACTACTTGAGACGCCTGTGCTGGAACAGCTAACATATTTTACATTCCAGGCATGATGCATAGCCCTGGCAACCATCCAAACAAACTAACAATGTATATGGAAGACACAACCATGCCTAACTGTCCACACTGCCATAGAATTATGCAAGTTTTAGAAATGTGCAGGCTCAAATGGCAAAAAAGGTGACATTTTATATATATATATTATTCACTTGAGGAGCGCGACGTGATTGTTGTGTGTGTGTGTGTATATAAGGTGACATATTATATATATATATATGTGTGTGTGTGTGTGTGTATCACCTTATATACACACACACACACACACACACACACACACAACAATCACACGTCGCACACCTCAAGTCAAAGTAAGTCACGCTGCACTCAAATCGTGTCAGTGGTGATATAGAAATTGTTAA
>JAPZDV010000001.1:1813214-1830269 GCA_029814665.1 Acanthurus lineatus
CGATCTTAAGTCATGCTGCACTCAAAACGTTTCAGTGGTGATAAAGAAATACTTAAAAACTAATACTGTAGTCTTAATTGTTTCTGAATCAATACCTTTTTACTATACATAGCTAACAATAAGACGGATAACAAAAAAGCTCTTCTATACCTAAAAAAAACCTTTGCAGATTAAATTCAGCCAAAATAAACTGTCAGGAGAGTGTATAATAAAATAAGATCTTCGTGAAACAGTATTTGGTGTAAGTAGATAACTGCTTTGCTAATGTGTATCCTAAGCTTCTAACCTTCACACAATTAGGACAATTAGCTACATGTTGCTTTGGTAATAAGTTTGTTTAACTACTTGTTCAAAGTGACAGTCTTTCTTTACTTTTCTTTCTTTCTTAAAAGCGACTTCCACGCATGTGTATTAGGGCTGTACTAAATGTCATTTTTTGATATTCAAAGCTTCCACCCACAGTAAAAAAAAACAGGTTTTGTCTTGTGTTACCAACGCAAGTTTGACTGCAGAACTGCTTGTGTCTGTTTGCCACAACAGTAAGAATACTCTAAATTAATTAAAAGCTAGTGAGCAAGGGCATGAACTCGGGTGTGTCTTTCTTTTCAGTTCAGTCTCTGACTGAACTTAGCACTCACAAGACCTTGGATCTTTTAGTTGTTTTCTTTCCAGTCTTTTAAGTAAAGTACATTTCCCTTCCAGTAAGCAGTCAACAAAAAGAGACTAATTACAGTAAAGGTCAGTACACTGCAGCTAGCTGGTGGAGAGAGGCTGAAGTGAACATGAATCCTCCTTTAAATTCTAAAAGTTTAAAAAAATGAACTGAACTCTCCTCCCGCTGGTACGCGGATCTGGATTTTGGAGCAGAATTTGGCGTGACTGAGGGCAGATCGGGGCTTCTGAATGAAGATGCGAAACAAAGTTTCAAAAAGCTAAAGGTGAACAAAGCTTTAGACTCTTTGGTACAAATCTTGTGTGTATTTTTTATACTATGAATTTAATCATGTTACGACCGGCTCGTAGGCCGTCACAATCAGAAGACACAACCTTAAGTTTTGCTCCAAAATAGGGATAAGTATTAATGAAATCAGTACAATTTATTGGTGCCTCTATGCGATCATAGAGTTACTCCTCTATCATTTCAATGGGGTTTATGAATTATTGCTCTGGCTGAATATGCACTTTGTTTACTGAAATATTTTATTTTGTTTTTGTCAAGTAATCATGATCACTAACCTGACATGCCAGACAGATATTTCACATATCCTTAGAATATACTTCACATGTCTGGAAAACAGCCCATAGACAACATTTGAAAGGGGCATATCATTTCGAAAAAGAAAAAAAAAAGAGCATCCACACTAAACTCTTCAGCGGCCGCCATTATTTACAAGCTTGCAGCCGCTTCTCACTTTCGTCAAAACTAAACCATGCCTGTAGCTACCACCTCTGTCTTCTAAAAGGAAACTGATTTGTCCAGTCATATTGTGACCAGACACAAATAAATCCTGTTTGAGCCTTTAAAACAGACCTGAACTATTTTAGACTTCTGGTACTAATATCAATTAAAGAGTGGTTCAGGAAATCCATTCCTTCTGGATAATGTTTGAGAACAGAAAGCTGGCATCAAAATATCTGATCAGAGTGAGTATTTATTCTTCTATCCAATGAACCCTGATTTAATAAAAAATTTAAAGGCCAGTTTTATCCTTTTTGATTAATTAGTATTTAATTAAGTTAGTAATTTAAATTTCTTGTACAGATAATTGTATTTAGACAACATTTCTATCTGAAAGGGTTGGCATCTTTTCTTACATGCAAGAGTTGTGTATAAGGATGCATAATTTTTTTTCCTCCCTGATAACTGATTATTATCTCATCATCATAGCCAATACTGATGAGATAACTGATAATTTTCCATTTTGTGTTTTAAAAAGTTCATAACCTTTTGTTTGTTCACACTTGAGAATGAGAAAGGCAAAAATGTAGAGCAAAAAAAAGATTCTGAAATATTCCAAAGCCTAGATCTAACCAAATCTAATTGACAGCACAACTGTATCCCTCCAGACAGAATGTGGTGAAACATGTATTACAGATTGTACAGAGTGCAATAATGTTGTCTTCCTCTGAAACTGTTAAAATGTCTGCACTGTGGAGACAACATGTCTGATTCTCTTGTCCTCCCTATATGACTCTCTTTTTTTGTTTTTTGTCATTGTCTAAACTGCATCATGACTCACAGAAAAGCTGCAAAAGAGATAGTTATGGGTGTTCAATGAATGCACTGCCCCTTTTATTGTGGAGACATACACTCAATACTATGGTCACCAGATGTGTGATCTTACACACACAAACACACACAAATACACACACACACACACACTTGAGGCAGGGCAGCTGCAGCCATCTGGACAAGACAGGATCAAAAACTTTAACCCTGTCACTCTCTCTCATACAGCAGAGGTCTTAAATTCATAGTCACCAACACATTTTTATATAGGGATATCTATACCCAGATTAATGATCTCACTGGGGTTAAGACAGTTTCTAAGGTTCATTTCTTCTGAGCTCAAATTTGTCTGACGCCCATCTGAAATAAGTGATAATCTTCCTTTGGGTAAGATTTATGACGCCACTGTAAAATGTATAGTAAAAACACTCAACTATATTTTACACAGATTATATATATAAGCAGTCAATGAGTTTTTAAAGACATGTCCTTCACACTTGTGTGAAACAATAGACTAGGAAAGACAGTATTCTCTGCATGAAATATTGAAATATGGAACTGGGTAGAAAAGACTATTGACCGAAACTCAAAGGGGGCTACTTATGTGAGATTTACAGCCTATAATTTAGGTGCTAAAAAGTAAAATTGCCCTTATTTTCCAGAAAATATGCACCAAGGCGAGTAGAACGGAAGAAAAGTGGCATCCTGAAAATTGTGTTTGGTCTCATGCAATGTGCATTTAAAGGCAGTTTGATGGCACACAGCACTGGGGGAGGGACTTTGGATTCACACATCTACCCACAGCATCTGAATTTTTGCTGAGCTGACAACATCAGTCAGCAATTCTACTGAAAATCTTAAGCACATCAGTACAGAATTTAGGAGCACCACTTATATTGACTTGCAAAACCACACTTCAAATTTCAACGAATTATTGATAAAAACTCTTTAGCAAGAAATCAGCAATTTACAAAAGAACACTGTTCTTTTTTTTGTTTTTTTGATTTAAAAAGAAAAAGTCACAAGGTGAAGTAGTACTTCCATCACTCTTAAAGAGTACACACTAAAGACGCTGCACTTCTTTATACTGTGGATCACCCTCTTGCCTGTTTCCTGACGCTGTTTGGCTCTTTCTTCCCCTCCTTTGGGTAGATCGGGTCTAACTGGTAAATGAATTGCATTGCAAAAACAATAGTGTATGCACTGAGGGAGTAGATCACATGATTAATTACTGAATGTTCTGTTTTCTTTTGTGATTTGTTTTATTGCTGTGGCCGCATGCCATTGCAAAACAAAACCAGTGGAAACTCCTGGTGTTTCTCACATGATATATAATGATGATGTAAAAATAAAAAAATTGAAGACATATTTACAGGTCACATAGGTGCTCCAGCATATTAAGTTCATATGTGTTTGAAAAAAGCTATGCAGTGCTTTTTTTATATGCACCTTTACTTCTATTTAAGATGTGTTTTAATGTGTGTGTGGCAGTATTTGTAGCCCTGGATAATCAACAATGTTTTATATATTTAATTTGAAAACTCTCTGAACTACCTTTCTCTCCTTCCATATTTTACAGTTTCCCATGAACACCCTGAAGCAAGACTCTTAGTTGCTTTACATGCAAACATTTATTTTAGGATTGTCACGCAATTTTAGTGTCCTTTCAGCAAATATTAAAAATATGAAAAAGTGATAGTTTAAGTTAAAAAAAAAGTATGCTAACTCTTTGCAAGTATGCATAAATGTTAATGGAACTTTGGAGATGTAATAGAAAAATAAAGGAGTAGGGAGAACTGGGAACCTAACGGTATAATGCCTCCTGTATTTGAATGGGTAACAGATGAATAACAGAAGATTGCTGGTAACTCTGCTGTTAAAGACATTAAGATTGACTCATCACTTTGGCTCATGCATAAACCTTTTTGAGATATGCTTGAGGTCACTGTGTGTCCTCCGCATTATTTTAGCATACTTGGCATTACAAGATTGACATAGAAACATATAATGACAATGTCTGTGAAGATGCTCAGTTATCCAGGTCATGGTTATCTATGGTTATCCTTGGATAACACAATGAGGAATAATGGCAGCCAGGCCTCGCCAGTACCAAGCTGACAACTGCTCAGCACAATTAACCAAAGTGATTGACATTAAAATTACAAGAGAAAAGTGACTTGTCAAATCAGATGTTAGAAGTAAAAAGAAGGTAAGGGAATAGCCATCATTTTAAAATGCTAATCCTATCAAACATTGTAGATTGCTGGATGTGCCCTAACAGACCAGCATTTTCTAGGCCCCTAATTCTTTTTAAGAGGTAAAATACAACATGAATGCACACTTTCAAATGCTTGGAATATTGCAAGCTCATTTAACCACACTAGGCAGTTAATGCTAAAAGAAAGGACTATTAAGTTGGTGGAGAAAGATGGTAGAGCTGTTTACAGCTTGTGAACATTCACGTCATCTGAATGCTCAAGACATTTAAATTATTGCAGAGCTGGTGAAATGACAGCGAAGTGAGTTCACTGATGATGGTCCGTACTTCTTGTTGTTGTCCTTTTAGGCAGTTTCCAATTGACACTTAAACGATGACATGAACAGCAAACAGACAGAAACTAGCAATCAGAGTAAATGTCACAGTATGTTTTAAACAAATGAGTTTGTATGACGTGCTATCTGACCATGTTGGGCAAAAAGTGTGTCTACCTGCTCTGAATGGAACAGGTGGAAGACACTTCCCAGGCTAAAAGATCTGCTGTTATAGGTGATCCATATTTGTTAGGCAAGATGCATCAGGACACATCACTCATCCATGGCTGTATCTGACAAGGTCTTCATTATCTGCTTCAGTCTCTTCTACAAACATCAGACCCGAGAGGGCTGCAATTGATCCACATACAATCCCTCAGGGACCAATTCCATCAGTTTTTCACACACTTAAAACCTTTATTCAACTACCTTTGACAAATCAGCGTGCTGGAGTGATATCTTTCATGAACTACATGTAATAAGCTCCACAAAAAACACTTTCTAATGAGAGTAAGATCCCTCTTTAGTCTTTACTGTGACCTCGCTATCTCAAGTTGATTACTGAAAGGAAGGTAAAACTACAAGGTACGCAAAAGCAAAAAACCCATGATGTAAATTAAAAGTAAATTTAAAACACAATTATGTTAAACAATATTTAAGAACATGTTTACCAGACAGAGTTGTTAAGCCAAGTGTTTGTCTAATGACCAGCCTAGTGTTTTTAGATCTAGACTGTGACTAGTTGGCATTTATACAGTGAAACTATACTTTGGAACGGCAAATAGAGAAATCACTAAGTTAAACAGGAAATTAACAGATTATCTGTTTAAAGGCATTAAATGTTTTCTCTTTGTAGCTACTGCTTCATTTTCAAATAATTTTGCATCACATTATCTCTCTGAATCAAGAAATGTGCAAACAAAAACAGGGCAGATACACTTTCTAGGCTGAGACTGAACCAGGTTCTGAGCAAAAGGCTTAGTGCAGTCAGCAGATGGCAGAGAGAGGCTAGCCCTCCCACTGGGCTTCTGGCCAGGCTTTAAACAAACCTTTTTACCAGAATGGCTTGATCAACAAGGACCTAGGCTAAACTTGGACATGCTGTGATGAGCCAACCCTTCACCACACAGGGCCTTAAATATCCCTGCAGTGTGCCAACTAGATTGGACTGATTGGCAGTTTGTCACCTCCTTACAATGATCAAAAACTAGGGATAAAGCTATGGACCTCCCAGTGTTTGGTTTAAGTGCCTTTAAATTGACTGTTTTATATCTTCACATTCTTCTTCTTTATTCTCCTACATTTCCCAGCAGTCAGTCCTTACACTATAGTATACCTTATGTAGTTGAAAAAAGGAGAAAGAAAAAGTAAGGAGGGAAGAGGAGGAGGAGGAGGAGGAGGAGGAGGAGGTCAGGAGAATGACTAAGGCCTACAGTAGCAGACTTTCAGAGTGCCAGTAAATGCCAGCAGCTTTGGCTGGGCAGACAGGAAAGAGAAGAGAAGGCTTTTGGGTATAAGAGAGACAAGGGAGGTAAAGGAGAAAGTGGACAGTCAAAGTGAAGAGAACAGAGACACAAGGCAAAAGAGACGTGGCAAAAAAAGCTACTTCAAAACTACTGAAAGTGGCATAGATTTAATATTGAATTTCACTGATGGGCAACTCATTCACTGAAACTTATTTTATCTTTAAGTCTACAAGTGTCTCCTCAAGAGAAAGTATTGATGCTGACTGTGGTAAAGAAAAGATGAAGAACTTAAGACGAGGCAAGGCCTTGACAGCGCTTGACCATAACCACAACGAAAGGAACCATTAACAATCATCTTTTCATGTGTATCATATCAGATCTGATTTAATATACATTCTTTTACTGTTAGCCACAATTGCACTGTCTCAATTAGCCCAACAAGACATCTCAGCCCTCACACTAACCTGCTATAAAAAAGGCAAGGAGGAAAAGAAGCAGCCACAGCCTAACATTTTTGCTAATCTCTGCTTCAAATAGCATAAGTACCAAACAACTAGCTAGCATGAACATGAACACAGGAACAAATTGAATAGCTAGAATACATGTGCAAATAAAGTGATGCTGTCTTTCACACAAATGGATTGGAGAGTATTGAATAGTCTATAGATCTTTCTAAACTATTATTTCCTTGTTGAATGACTTCAGAAATACTGTGGATAGTGGAAAGTGTAATTATTTGTCACTTCATAAACCACTTACTGATCCAGATACACTCTGTATACAATGTGCCTCAAGTCTTCTCCTGAGCTTGTGGAAAAGACTTGACCATATTTTGTTTTTTGTGTTTTTCTTTTGCATTTAGCTTCTAATCTACCCCACACACATATATTGGCATATAATGTAAATGGGGTAAAAATACTCTAGCAGTCTATTTAACAAGTTTTATATAACCTTAGTAAAAAGTAAAAACTGTCTTTGTGAATGGAGAATAAAAAATGCAAGCATTCTGCTTCAACAGTCCTGGCTAGAGTTAGTAGGCATACAATTAGAGAGGGGAAAAAGGAGGTGGTGTAAAAAGGAGAGCAGGAGCATGAGCTGGCAGTGGGCTGGACACATAAGGTGGAGCCTGAATTGCTCTGCAGTCCTCTCTCTCTTTCTCTGTCTATAGCTGCACTGACTGAGCCAAGCTGGACAAGCAGGGTTAACCTCAGCCTGCCATTAGGGAACTTTGCCTGGAAGAAGGCTTTTCAAGAAGAACTAGACACAATGGACCTCATGCAGGACCATTTTCCTATTCCAATCCTTAAACTCACTAACCTCTTTTCTGTGAGGTTTTCTGATATGATTATTTTATATTAGGTTTACCAAAATCTCTAATTTGGGTAAACTGCAACTTTTTTGCCTGAGTAAATGGAAGTTGGTAAGATTTAATCATTAGCTCAATAATTGCTCCAAAAACTCCCATAAGATGCCACCTGTTATACTCACTTTATGAGAAGTTTCATTCACAAAAATGATATGAAATAGTAACAAGCCAAGGTTGAACAATGTCTATGGCTTGGGTTTGTGTGGTCAATAAGGACTTTATTTAGGACTGTTTGCACCTTTAAAGTCAAAAGAAGATTTTGGTGGTACTGTTTTTGTTCTGAGCATTTATCAAAGTGATATCAACCTCTGACATTTGAAATTTTAATTTTACCAAGTGTCAGCTGATGTTTGCGGTTCTCGCTCGTTGTTGCCGGCTCGGATGCAAACTCTGACTCTAATAAAAAGAGAGCACCTTTTTAAAGCTGAGTGGTTGCTGCTGGTTGGCTCAATGACTAACGTTCTCAGCTAAAGCTGCAAACAACCATGGCAGATGATTGAACAACTCGCTTGAACCTTCAGGGTCACTTTTCCTCAGCTAAACATCAAGAAAACTGAGGAAATGATTCCTTATTTCAGAGATAGAACAAAGACACACAAACAAGTAGCTATCAATGGTAACTGGTGGTGGTGGCTGCTATTTTGAAGGGGTAAATTAATACGATATCTAGGGACAGAACCTGATTAAAACTGTAATGGGACTCTGAGGGCTCATTCATACCAAATCAGGAGGGAACAGACAGACACTTGTTCTTTTCTATCATTCATTTGTTGAGAACATTTTGTCTTTATGTTTTAAAGGCTGTCTGTAGAACTCAATTAAAGCTACTGCACAGCAGTGAGTTGAAACTTCCCATTTTGACAAGAAAAAGAATTAAAAAGGAAGACGATTAAGCATTTGAAACAGCTTTTAAAAATCATTGTTGTGTGTGTCTATCTGTGTTTTGCTGGTGGTGGTGGTGGGGGGGGGGGTTGTTTATCATATGCAGCACTTTGTGTTACACATTGTTTGCATTTAAAGTGCTATACAAATAAAGAATGACTCACTAATCGAGTGAAAAAGTCAGAAACCACAGGGAATGACTAGATAGAAGAATGCTAAAGATAATTTAAATTCTCCTTTTCAATTAGCTGTCAAATGGACACTATATTTAGCAAACCAGTACTGGGTCATAAACATACTTGCCATGTGTACATCTAACCAGAGGGCAGCTGCTGGCTGGGAGAGTTACAATTTACCTGGTGGAGCTTTATGGCAGCTATGGAACGGACTATTGTTGGCTATGAGTGTGCTGCATTCCAGCGACAGAGTGTGTTTCCTAGGTGTGCTTCATCACGCTGTGCATTGTGATCCTCTTACTCAAGCTCCTGCCAAGGCACCAGAACACATGTCGGAAATAGAAGCTGTTTGGGCCAACAACCAAAACGTTAAATGAGCCTTTCTTAATCAGACAAGTTTCAACTCTAGCTGCAGGTACAGCATCATGCCTGGGCAGCCAGTCTAAATGGGATGTGGCACTGATGATTTCCTTCTGTACTAACTTCATGCCAGCCACCACCCATTCAACCTGAGAACATTCATCAATCAGGGAAACCAACTAGATGATTAAAGTCAGTGGAGGCAAGACTGTACAAGACTGTTGCTCTAAATGAAAGAAAAACTATACCAACAAACAGAATAATTAAAAGGTAAGAATAATCTCTAACTAATGACCATCACACAAGTTGACAATCACAAACGTGCAGTGAGAGCTGTTTGTTTATCCACTGGGCTTTAAATCATATTTTTTAACCCCTCCCCCGTAAAACTGCAATGAGAAAGAAACACCCCACAGTTTGAAAGCCCACATGTTTAACACACACTGGCAAACATCACAGAGGCGAATGTGATGTGGCTTGCTATACCTCTATTCCCATTATCTGCAGACATTCTTGACTGGATACACATTTCTTGTACTCTACTGATCTGTGTTTGTGATCATTTAGTCACAGCTAGCTTTACACTTTGCATTTTACATTTATAAATAAGCTTATACCATTAACCATGGAACAAGTGTCATGTATTTTTTGTGGTAATACCAGTTCACTAAGGGACAATATTCATCATCCCTAAAACAAGCATCATGTATGTGCAATCTTTGAATTCTTCCATACAAGGTTTCATAGGATTAACGATACCGTAGAGTTAATGCACCAAGTTAATTTGCCAGATGTAACCACCACTGACTGAACAGAGTAAAATAAAAACATGTCTGTTCTAATGTCTTTTCAATCACCGCAGCAAATACAATTTTATAAAACTAAAGTTTCATTTAAAATATATATTTATCTGTTACGCAGACCTTTTCAGCTCTGCATTATATATTAACTCCTTTGGGTACCATTGCTGCCCCCTTTTTTTGTTACAATACCCTAAATTTGAAAGGAAAAACAATGTAGGACTTAAATTGAGATAGCAACCCAAAAATGGGAACACATTTATTTCAGAAGAAAAGAAGCGGTAAGGTGAGAGTACAATGGTACTGTTGTTGGCAGGATGTGTGCACATGCAGCAGTGTGCACAGTGAGAGGGCCTGCCGCAGGTTTGGCAGCCCTGCAGGCCACTCAGGAGAAATTAGGATTAGGAGGTGGACTCATAGCTCTCAGCAGTGCAGCCTTGTGATTCCCATTAGCTGTGTCGGAGCTTATTTGTGAGCTGGCATGCAGGGTGGGGATGGGCTGGTCTCAGTGCTTTTGAGAAAAGCAGGCTACTGCACACCTCAAGGACATAATCATCATATAAATTAAGCAGGCCACTGGAAGAAATAAAATCCCTTGTAGAATGAGATATGACTTAACTATGGGTGTAAAAAAAGACCTTAATCAGGGAGAGCCCACCCGCAGTAATGGAGTTTTTTACAGGTTACAGTGGTTGCTACCAGACCTATAAAATCTCTGTCTCATTAACTCACCCCCTTCCCAAAATGTCACTATCCTGCATACCAGTCCTCTGCTGCTGCCACCACACACAGTCTGTACTTCATGCTGCAGAGCTGTAACTCATGCTAATTCAGCACTCTGGCCTTCCATTTCAGCTTATTTTCTGAATCATGAGTGTAAACATTTATTTGCTCTTTGGGCCTTGCTCGCAGGGCCTACTTTTAGCACGATATGAAGGCACTGCTGAGGAGAGACAGAGGAGCAGTACACAGAGCTGTGGCCACAGGATGTCTGAAAATACACAAGGCTCACCACATACTGGGCTGTCTGAACTCACTTCACAACAGTAAAGGAAAGATACATACAGTACACAGATGCATAAAAAATTGTCTATGGTGTGATTATTACTAAATTAATAATATAAATGGTCTGCAAAGATAAATGGTCTGCAAATGAATTACATATATGCATATATATAGCACTTTTCTAGTCTCTTGACCATTCAAAGTGCTTTACTTTGCATGTAAACATTCACAAAGTGCCAACCTTCTCATCAAAAACAGACACATACACTTGCACATCAATAGAAGAGCTGTCGGTAGCAATTTTGGGTTCAGCATCTTGCCCAAGGACACTTTGGCATGCAGACTGGAGGAGCCAAGAATCCAACCACCAACCATGACGCGTAGACAACCCCCCACCCCACCCCACCCCACCCCCAGAGCCACAGCTGCCTGCAGACAGCTTTAATAAAGACATTATAAAAAGCATATTAGTGATTCACAATGAAAAACAGAGTGGTTCAGATACCAATACCAGTACTGGTAATCCCTCTGGCATATTAAAAGACGTATCAGGTATACAGAAGTCTATGCAGTAACCAATACACTTAAATTTGATAAGCAGAAATGGGACCCTGCTACTCCCCAGAAGCCTTCCCTACACTTGAATGCAATTTATCAGATTTTTTATGTATATGAATATGTATATGTATAAATATATATAAAGAATACTTGTTTGTATAGATGCAAAAACAAAAGTAAACAAAGAAATCAAACTGAATAAATACACAAATTATTGACAATTAGGTAAAAAGTTTTGGGAGTTTTTTATGTTGAACAAAATATGTAAAGCTGACCAAAAATCAGAATCAAAGCATTGTTAAATAATCAAAACATCACTAAAGGTAGAGTAAAATAAAAACAACTCTTTTAAAAGTCACAAATTTCATAAGCTCCTGAGTCATGTTGCAGTTTCTCTTTTAGTCACAACAAATTTACACAGTTATCATTTAAACAGTTTATCATTCCATCCAAACTCATTCTTCTTAAGACAAAACCCCCTTTTTCTATTTAAGTTGTGGAATAACTGTCCTATTAAAATTTATTTGAAAATAAAAACTGTCAGTTCTATAGCATAGTGATTTAACAGAGAAGCAAAATTAAGATCAGAATAAATCTGGTCTATCTAGACCTGTTGATGTATCTAAAAGGTTCCAGTACTTTAATAAAGGGAACACTGGAGAAAAATACTTCGAGCCAATGGCTTCTCACACATCAAAACTCTAGTAAGAGCGAGAGAGAGTGTGAGAAACAGTCAGAGAGATAAGAGCATGTTGAGGCATCGCTCATGAGTGTGGGCGGCTGACTTCCTGTGTATTGGTCTAGCATGGGCAAGTCTGAATGATCTAGAAATATAAGCCTTCTGTGAGCTGAAGCACGGAAACCAGGACAGAAAAAAACAAAGAAGAAAAAAGAAAAGCTGTGAGACAGCGCTGATGGGTCACTGTCCTCCTTGGCATGTCTGTATACTTCCTGACATCGGTTTTCTCACACTTTTCTGCTCTGTGACTCAAGTTTTTGGTCCCAAAGACTTAATTACTACAGCAGTTCCCCCATCAATATGCATCATAAACCTGGCCTGGCATAAAAAGTAAGTTTTGTAAAGTTTAGGGAAAGCTCCAAATGAATAATAATGAATTTTTTTATATAAAAAAACAAACAAACAAAAACATATTAAGACCCTAACCCTTAAATTTAGGTCTGCTTGGTTCCACCAGGTTAGACCATTGATGGGGTCTATATCCAATCCATTCCAAACTAAAATATCATCAGACACATCAGCTTTGATTTTCATGAAATCATAACAAGAAATGGCATTGAATATTGTGTTTTTCTAGTTCATAAATCAAAAAGTTGTTTTTTATGAACCTGTCATGCATTGTGGCCTTGGTTTCGTTACATGTCAGCAGAGATGAAAGACAGTCAGATGGCAACCACAGCACATGGTCTACTGTTTGACTTTGTTTTAAAATAACAGACAAAGAAAAATATGTGATATTTTAAGTGTCTAGGAAATCTTGAAAGAAACATAGAGCAAGCTGCAGTGAACACCAATGCAAAAATGAATAAATGATGCATTACAGGCTTGGGCTACAGAGAATAGATATCAGAATTGACATAAAAAAAAGTCACCAAGAGCAGTCCAACATCACAGGTTCTCATTTAAGGATGGAAAATAATTCAATGTAAAAAATACACACTGGTCGTATAAGAATGGAGGGATCACTTATAAAGAGTTTTTAGTTGTATAGGGGAATCTGCTGTTGGCCACTTGAGGTTGGCTACATAAGCAAGTTAAATCTCTAGACGTTGTATTAAAATGCCTGACTTCAATAGTGAAAATAAACAGAGTCCATTGTAAAACATGGTTTTGGTTTTCCCCATACATGACAACTGTGCAGGGACTGAATTTTTATAGGGTCATTTAAATTACATAAAGGCTCAGAGTTAACAACAGCTAGCTGTTAGCTGTCTGCCAACCGCCACACTATCATTCAGCTAAACACATCCTTCTTGGATCAACCCTAGCGTCAAATATGGTCACTTCTTGCTCTAAAAAAACAAGATGGCCAAAGGCAAAATGGCAAACTTGAGGATTCAGAATGGTACTCCACAAATCACTGGGTGACATTATGGTGGCCCTGTTCAATATTTATTATAGTCTATGAATTTAACTCATTCTCTCAAACACTGGGTGAAACTGTATGCCTAGGTCTTCACCCTGTAATAGACCAGCATCCCATCTAGGATTTCCTGCCTCTCCAAATGTCTTTCTTCTAGTATATGATAATACAGTATCCTTTGTCCTGTACAATTTAACCAGGCCATGGTGACAGAACCATTCTATGGTTCTGTATATAGACCTCCATATTCTGGAAAAGTGATGGATGCTCTTGTGTTTGAAATTTGGCCTGAATTTTGATCCCGTTTTACACTGGATGGGGACCACAGGAACTTTGATGAATTACATGGAACTCAGTTTCCCAGAATGCACCAGGTGTTCCATTTATACGTTAACTCTGCCCTCGGACAGGGAAGTCTGCCCTAGCTCTATCTCGTTCTCAACCAGCAGGACAGGGGAAACTGCTTTCTTTCTCATTCCCCATCACACAGCTCCAAAGGACAACCCTTTTGATTTAAAAAAAATGTTTCAATAAAGTTTTCAAAAAAAGAATGTGAAGTTGAGAGCAGTGCTGCAGAGATGAAAATAAAGGTGAAAAGGTGCATTAATAGCCCCTTTAATACAGCTTGCCAAGGGTGCAAGAATTTTGTACAGTTATTCCAACTCATTGTTCAATATAAGCAGCAGGGGTATCAACAGAGCTGAATCTGCATCTGTGTTAGTAGGGGGCACACCACTGGACAGCAATGCTGTTTTGTTACAAGTCATACCTCTTTTACTTTGAGAATGTCAGCATGCTATTTAAAGCATTAGGCAAGCATTATGCCAGCATTGTCTGGTTCTGTGTAAAAAGCATAACCATTGTAATAATGATGGTCTTCTTATGAAAGTATTGTGGGGTCTCTATTGAAAAAGACCTACATCCCCACTTGATCCAAGTGTCTAATAGAACAAAGACAAGCTGAGCACATGATGAAAATGCTTTTTATCATTTATTGATCAGATCTCCAGTCATCTCATACAATCACTTGCTTAAATCTCTGCATTTCTGTGTAATTTGCATTTGTTACAAAGGGCTTGGATTCATGTGAACAGCAATCACATGAGCAGCATGTTTATAGCACAGCCATGCCTTGACATGTCCAAGAACAGGCTGAGTACACACAGAAACACTCTCCTTTGATGATAAGGCTGTGGCATTTCTTTCATAACTTCATCCCAACATGGGGCTGCTGTGGTGGGCTGATTATGTTAGCAGTGTTGTCTTAATAAATGTTAGCTTTAATAGAAGCGACAGCAAACACACGTCTCTAAAAGCCTGAGTGTCATACAATCAGGCGGGAGCAGTGCGACGAGTTCAGCTGCCTGTTGATAAAAGCACTGAATTATGTGTAAACCTTACTAGTAGCACATTCACTTCACTCACAACTAAACAAAGCAGTGACCTACAAGACTGAAAAATGAAGCCATGGCACAGGGACGAAAAACTGCAGTTCCTCAAATAGCCACTTGAGGCTGGTTCCAAGAGTGAGGAAATCCCTTCGGAAAAAAAAACATAATACACATTTCTGCTTTGCTCTCTAGAGCTAATTTCCCCTGCTGACAATTTTTGCAAGGGAGAAATTCCTCTGTAACTCATTTGTGTCTGCATTTAACAGCCTTGTGTTTCACAGTCATTAGCTCCAGTTCCACCTTCTCATCAAAATGTGGTCAGTTCTTGCTCAGTCATATAGTCAAACACAAGCCTCCAAAACATTAGTCCACAAACCAATGGGAGATGTCAAGCTGGCTCTGTCCACTTTTTACAATATAGTCTACACTCTGAACACATGCCAGTTTAGATTATTTCCACCCTTGACTGCTATGTGGATTTATTTGAATTTCGTATTTGCGTTTCTAGTAACATGCCTCAACAGTAAGTATTGTGTATGTAAGCTCTCAAGCAACTTGAAAAAAAGTGTCACTTTCTTAACAAAACAAAACAAAACTATTCATTATCAACACCAAACAAAAGGTGTAGGCAGGATGCAGAGTGCACACAAATGGAATGCTTATCTGTAAACCCAGTCAGGTCAAAGGTCAGCCCACAGGTCAGCACCAATACACAAAACAAGGATCGCTGTGACCTTATGATGACATAAAACAAGTTAATCATTCAGTTACACAGAGATTAAAACAAATATTCATTGTTTGTTACTTTACTTAAAAAGACAAATATCCTGCTAGTGGGAAAATAACAGTTAAGACTAGGGCTGCACAATTAATCAAAATTTAATCAAAACTGCAGTATGGACCACTGCAAATTTAAAAAGCAAGGGGCACAGTATTCCTTTGAGGAGAAATGAGTGTCAAAATACAAGTTAAATCAAATATTGTGCTGCTGCAGAGTTGTCCTCGCCTACACATCATATTCTATAGACTTCAGAAAACATCTTTCTTTGGTACAAATCCCTGCTAAAAACCACACTATAATCCCTTCAATGTTTTTTTCAATAAAAAATAAAATAATTATGAAAAACTATCATTTCCTCTAATATTGCAAATCATATCATGATTGCAATATCAGTCCAAATAATCGCAATTAGATATTTATTCAAAATCAGGCAGCCAAAGTTAAAAACCAAACAAGACACTTTAACCAAGTTGCAACATACAATTTGCTGAGCTCAAAAAAAGAATCCACAGAGGCTGATTGCTCTGCTTTGGATGTTTGCAGCTAAATGTACAGTAGGCCAAATTTTGTCTGCAGTCTTGAAATCAGATCAGCACAGTAAGGGCGGTGGAAAATCTCCTGAAACTGCCCTACTGTCCCACCAACTGAGGTAATCCTACTAACACAAAAAGATATCCTGACACAAGTAGAACCTGCTATTTTCCATATTTATATATACCTTGGATGGTAGTGTTTAGCCTGCCAAGGTATCAGAGTTGCTTGACTTGGTACAAAGCATCATTTTGATTTTGCTTTAAAATAAAGGTCTTTATACATGGTGCATAACAGCCACATTTAAGACAAAAAGAAAAACACAGAAACACAGAGCAAGCAGAATTCCCCAGGATTGTGCCAATGTGACTGGAAGAATTACATTTTCAATGATTACAAATTTATAGGAGATTCTTTCTTAATTCGCATAAAGTACCAAATTCTTATAAAGCAGAAACCATAACAGAATGACGGTTTGAAGACTACACCCATCATCAAAGCACATTGATCAATATCAATAACAATTATTTCCAATGTGCAGCTTTCTGTTCTTCCCGATGGACTACTGTTGCCATATAAAAATCCTTCATCACACATTTTACAGTTACCAAGATACTACCATTTGCTCCACGTTGTAGTGAAAAACATTCTGAGTTTAAAGCTTGAACCTTCTAGTGGTCCTACATGTTGACACTGTCAGAGAGATGTTAATTTAACTGTATTGTCATTCTCAAGTTTGGACCATGTGGTGGTGTTGAATTACATTGCTTTACATTCCAGTTAAGTTGTTAGTGAGTGACCATTGACTGTATAAAACACTGGACAAACCCTCCGTGACGTCACCCATTGGTTTCTGCCTGAGCCAAAGTGAGGCC
>JAPZDV010000001.1:1830369-1849566 GCA_029814665.1 Acanthurus lineatus
GTGTGTGTATGTGTGTGTGTGCAGCCTGAAGCGGAGGCAGGTGTGGGTGGCAGGGAGTCTGTAGCGTGTAGCCCTACTTCCCCTCCCTGTGGACCAACATGTGGTGATGCGGATAGGCTGGATTTGTGTGTGTGTGTTTTTGAGTGTGTGTGTGTGTGTGTTCTTCCCGCCTACTTCCACCTCTGGAGAAAGCCTCGCAGTAGAAGACGGATCAGCTGACCTCCACTGGGACAAACACTTGCTGGTTTACAGGCTGCACTCATCTGAAAATGCGACTGTATGTATCACATTTTGCATGAATGTATTAATATGAAAATGGTGCTGATGGCATATTAACATGAAAATTTAAAGTACGTAAAGCCTGCATGTGCTTTCTATCTTTCTGTTCATTAAACTTCAGTCCTTACTCTGGTAAATTTAACAAACTCCTGTTCCTCAGATGGAGGCTGATATCTGTGGTGCTACATTAAACTACATCACATTCATCAATCAGGACAGCCATGATAGGATTTTATTTATAGTGATAAATGATAAGAGGTGTGCCACAGAGCTTAGTGCTCGACCTTATTATGTTTTGTTAATTTCTTGTCTTTTGGCTTTTCCTTGTATCGTACATATAGTTGCCCCCCAGTATGAGCTTTCTGACAAAACAAATTAATTGCTACAGCAATGACACACTATAAAAAACATAACTGATTACAAAACAAAACAAAAAAACAAAGAACACTGTCTTCTATTCTAATATACTGAAAGTAAAATACTATCATGTGAATTCCATGTAATATTTACATTTCAGTTACCTTTAAGTGTATAATATTGCACATTTTCTATGCAACATTTACTCTTTTTACTTCTATATACTGCCTTTGGTGCCAAAACATCACATATAGCACCTTTTTCTATCATGTTTGTCTGAGAATTTAACCGTTTCTGCCTCAGTTTCCTTTGCTGCACTTTAAGATGCAATTCAAATTCAAATTAACACATGTAGAGTGTTTGTGGGTCTCTGAGTTCACTGCAACACACTTAAACACACATAATCTTTATCGTTTCTGCTTCCTTCTGTCAGATAAAAAAAAAAGAATTATTCTACAGATGGGCGTGAGGGAGTGATTGCATCATATTCCCGCTTCCTCCTGACTGATAGCTCCACTCTCCATGTGTGCATAACTGAGAATACGCTACATGCTATTTCCAATTAGAGATCAGCACTCTTTAGAGAGCAGGAAATAAATTGATATTTTGACAGATGGCGGCTCTGGAGGAGCTGAGGGAAAACTAAATGATCACGTTGCATTGTCCACCATTCAGACTTGATGAAATTCAATATGGATAAGTCACACAATCATGTGACGCAACGAGGAGTCTGAATTTCTCATTTATAGCTCTCTTTTGCTGTGTGTTACGCAGTGTTTTGTTGTTGACAAGATCTTGTTGGTGCATGTACATATTTGTTGTGTTCAAAGCTGGATTTTATGCAGTAAAATAAACAGCAGATCCTGTGTATTATTATTATGTTATTATTAACAAAGCAGTTTTTGTAATTAGAAGACAAATTAGTAATGTTAATGAACCTTAAAATCCCCTCAAAAAAAAGTCTGAAAAAGCAAAAACAACAAATTTGAAACATTTATCTCATCCTTCTGACAAAGCTGCAGAGCTGCTGCCTCGAGGTTTGCACCCTGCAGAAAATATATTTACATCCATCCCTGTGCTTTAACAAATATCATTCCCAACATTTTTAAACCGAAAAGACACTGACTTGCAAAATGCATGTAAAGCACCCAGCAGTCAGCAGCTACGAAAATACCAACATTTAGCCAAAAGGTATTTTATTTGTTTTTAAAACTGCTCTTCTACATTTTTAGGGTCACATGTCTGCTCTTCACTGAGAGGAGCTTCCTGTAGCTTTGCTGCAGTGTGACGGATTAATGGCTGCGTGTTCAGAGCAGAAATATGTGTTTAAAAAAATCCCCCAAACAATCTATTTGCTAAATGCCAGTTTCAGTCAAAGTTGAATTTGAAAGTCATCTTTCACTAACCTGTTTCATCATTTCATCATTTGTTCTGCCTCCCTTGTATCACCTCTTTCTTTTTTATTTTTTTGTTTTTTTGCCTGCGGCTGTTGCTATGGAAACGAGGTATCCGTATCTTCTGACCTGACAGAAACTCTTTCATCTGCTCTGCATCCATAAATCAAAGAGGTCCAAACAACAGGCCTGGGGAGAAAAGATCCACTTACAGCTTACTTTGGTGCTTGAAACCCATTCAAAGTAACACCACAGGAATGAACAAAGAAACAGGACCGGAGTCATTTTCATTGTCCGGGATGGAAGAACTCACTGAGAGAAAAGGACCAAAAAAAAAAAAAAAAAAGCTTTCAAGCTCTGCCAGCCAACTTTTTCATTTCAACAATTATTCCTCTGACTATGTGCGGCGGGAAAGGGAGAATTATCACGGGCTGTCAAGTTCTGCAGAGCTTTTTAGCATCCTTCACTTGATTGGCTTGTGACACATTCACTGTACAGTTCAGTCTCACTGCTCTCATCAACCTTGTTTTCCAGCAGCAGCGGCAGCAGCAGACAGCTGTTGAGCAAACAAATTCTGATAAATCCACCGGCTGTGAGCTGCCTGCTCAGCACCAAACAGCAGACAGAATTAAAGCGAGCTCGCAGGTGAAGAGAGCAGGATATAGCAGCTAAAGAGACAGAAATATTTGCCTACAGGAGAGTGAAGATTTGCAGGCAGAAACATGACTGAATAAGAATGTGTCACCGTATTAACCAGATATTCAAGTTTATCAGCGTTTTGGGGTTATATTTTTTTCTGTATTATCATTTAACTGGATAATCCAAATAATTTGAAATATAGCAACATGCATCAAAACACAAAAAAATCAGGTTGCAAAGTGCAAGATGAAGAGCAAGAAGTTGAAGAGTCAAAACGAGGCAATTCTAGTTTCTTTGCAGAAACGGACTCAGTGCATGAAAGAAAAAGCGAATGCAACAATCCTTAAACACTTGTGACTAAATATTAGAATTTTCTGACAGGAGTTTAGTTGAATTTGCACAAGACAAACATAAAAGAACAACAAGCAAATTAAATATGTTTTTTGTGTTGCTTTAGCTTCTTGCTGTGCAGAACGACTCTCTTTACCTCCATTTGGATCTTCTCCTAATTGATTTCTTTCCTCTCAGTTACCTAATTTTTCAAATTCTCTCCCTTTCTCACTGTCTCTTCATTATTCTGCAGTGTGGAAACTTCACTCCATCAGTGAGTTCAGATAGAGACGATCTACATTCCAAGAAAATGTCAACTTCACAGATCAAGATCTGTTTTAGCCACAAGAATCTTCACACTTGTTCAAATTATCATCTGCGAATGCAAATGCTTCTCACACTGACGTTACAAAAATAAAGAGAGACATCATGATTAAAAATGAAACTAACATGCACTGAGCAAAGAAAGTTGTAGAGAATTAAGCAACAAAAAAGTGAAAATCAAGCAGAAAAACTTTAAATTTTTTATTCATTACGTTGAATTAAAAAAAGGTTGATAGGATGGAGTTTGGTGAAGTGATAATTTCGTTAAAATTTTAATTGCACTCCATCCTTTGATTACAACCTTAACTACCCACATCCTTGCATTATGACCATTTGTTCTCTGAGAGCCAGATGGGTGTTCAGGCCATTAACGGCGGCGAATGCACACACTTCATTTTTTCTGTGTTTAGCTAAAGAAAATGCAATCTTCACCTCCATTTGAGAGCAAACCTCCCTCACTTTATTTTCCTGCTTGCTGCACAGCATTAAAGCAAAGTGACACAAAATGAAACAGAGAGGTCCGACCATACGAGACCACTTTTAACTGACTCTGTTTTTGTTGGAAAATTACAGGGTTGAAATCATGTTCGCTCTCAAATTAATTGACTGAACCTTTTGTTGCCGCACAAGGACGATTGTTACAGTGATTTTTTTGTTTTTTGCAAAACCTTGAAGTTAAATGTGCTTGAAGTGTTTTCATAAATATGACTGTTTATGGAAGCTGGAGGAAAAGTTGTGTACAATCTAAAGAACGGAACTAATGTTTCACTGTCAAATAATGGTGCTTAATCCGATGTTTTTAGCATTTAGAACGAGACGTGACTCAGTATCATTTAGACTGATTAATTGGTCCAATCTGTCAAGGCTGCCGTTTATAATGAGTCCCGTTCAGCAGTGAAAAAAACTAAAGAAACAGTCGGTGACAACCTCTGAGTCACCATGGGAACTCCTACAGAGGGCTGTCAATCATCATCAGGGTCGCATCTCTGATAACACGTCTTCTTCTGTGGCTCTTAGGCTAAAACCTACACACACACGCACACAAAACTTTGCATTTGCGAGGGCTTTCTATTCATCTTTTTCATTCCGTTACACCTTATAACCGTTACGCATCATTTGTTGGTGATGTGCGGTGTGTGTTTGTCAGAGTTATTTCGTGAGTTTATGTGATTTATCTTTCTGATGTACCCACTTTCCCTCAACATGCCATCGTCTGCTTCTGCATTAGCTTTGCTTTTGTGTAATTTCTTTTCCAGAACGGCTTTGAAAAATAACCATAAAACAGGTGTGAGGTTGTTTTGCTTAACTACGGGCAAAAAGTGAAGGTGAAAAGAGTAATAGCCCCAATTACAACAGTAAAAGCAAGAGAGCATTTCTGAGCTTTTGAGAGAGCACAACTTGGGTCTGTGATTCAAAAGGCTTAATGTCATGTGGATGCATTGCATTTCAGCTTATTGCTACAAAAACATTTGATCCGTCTGTCTGCTGTACAATTGATTTTGAGAAAGAGTTTAATACCTGTTTATTAAGATCCTGACTGAGTCATGAACATCTTTGCTGATTGAATACAGTTCTCTTACCAAACATTATCTGAGCTGAAGTTTTGGTCTGCTAGCTCGGCAATGAGGACAGGCAATGAGTGACGTTAGCAGAGACGCTGCAGGGTAACAAGATTAGAGATCAAATTCTCTTTGTTGTCAAGTTCAAACTAATTACTACAAAAATCTACGTGTAACTGACCCGTCCTTGTACTCTCTTCATTGCTGAGCAGGTTGTCAGGTTTTCAGAAAAATCTCAAATTAATGATCAAAAGCTTTTCAAAAACATTTGTGAGGAATTTTTTGAATTTTGGCTCTCCTTTTTTATCCGCTTCCACATTAATGAACATGGTATTTTATGCTTGTTAGTCAATGCAAATTGCATCTCCATAGTTACTCTGAAATAAAACAACATCATACATTAAAAACCCACATTTTTACATCACAGAGAACTCGAATGAATTATTTTACATATTAACTGTGACTTTTAACTGCTGCTCTCTAAAGCCTTTGCTCTGTTATTTGTTCACTGCCAGAAGCTCCTGTGATCTTGTTAGCTGTGTTGTTAGTCGCTCTATTAGCAGATCAGTCTGTCTGGACCTAAAGCACTGGAGCAGTAGGTCACCGTTGGTGTTTACAGTGCAAGCAATGAAACAAGGCTGAACAGCGTCCTCCTGAACACAGTCACACCAGGTCTGAGATCACAGTACTGATGTGGTTTACAGCGGCTCTGACTCTGGTGCCAAAGACACTGCATGCAAGAACAGGAGGGACGTGAAGCAGAAGAGGAACAGGAAGATGATTGGTCGTCACCATTGACTGTATAAAACACTGGACAAACCCTCCGTGACGTCACCCATTGGTTTCTGCCTGAGCCAAAGTGAGGCCTCAGAAATCTCGTCCTGGGTGCTGCCATTTGCCTGAGCCTGACTCCGCCTAAAGCCTGCCTAAATGATGAAAAGCCAAATACGGGAAAAGAGGTGGGGCTAAGGCAAACACCATACCCACTCAGCTAACAGCCCCCCGCCAGCTGTCAATCAATGAGCCCACGCCCTAATTTATGCAAAAAATGGCCGGAATGATCAGAAGCTTAAATAAAAAATAAACAAATGAGTTAGAAAAAAATTGTAGACAAGCTGTAGACAAAAAAAAAGTTTTTTGTCTACAGCTTGAGCTTGAGTATTTCATTTACAGGCACATGATGTGGCAGTTATAGCATTGAATGGTGTGCATTAGCTTTATGCAATACTAAAGTCCACAGCATGAGGCTATGAACAGGAAGATGGATGTTAAAACCTACAGTACCTGTGCTAACTCACTTTGATGTAATTCATTCTCAGGGTGGTTTCTCATCCTCCTGATGTTTACTGAAGCACACCTCTTCTTAGTTTCATACAAAGCTGCATTGCCAATCCAGAAAAGCAATGCTTGTAATCTTAAAAATTAGCTAAACTAAATTGCAAGCTCCAAAATGTGAAAAAATGGAATCATAGAGGGATAAAAGGCCCTAAAGACATCACTGTCATTAGCATTTTACAATAATCTCCTGACTGTGATGTCATACTGTGTAGGAATATTTATTTTACGATTGATTCAGCTGAAAAAGGTGGCCCTTGCTCAGTGGAGCTCTTGGAAGTGAGGGCAATATGTGAGATCAACAGAAAGCTTGGTGCAGTAGTGGGTGTACTAGACCACTGTAGTGGAGACGATGCTAAGTAAAAAGGTAAAGCTTTCGATCTACCTTCCAACCTTGACCAATAATCACGAGTTTTGGGAAGTGACTAAAAGAATGAGAACTTGGACACGGGTCAAAATTAGCAAAGTTTGAAATTCATCGCCTCTACCAAGTGCTCCGCCAAGTAAGGGAACAGGCCCTGACCTCCAGAAGTTGCTGAAGAGTACAGCTGCTACTCCTTCAAGTTGAGAGGAGACAGCAAAAGCAGTTGGATATCATTCAAGTCTTTTTATATTTAACAGAATGAATTGATTTTGAATCTAATACCGAAAATAAGGGTTGTTATTCATAATTTTTTCATGATTATGTAAAAAATGGGAAATTAAAATACAGGCCACGGCCTGAACATAATTGTTTGTATTCATATTCACATCTAATTTTTTCAATTTGATGACCTGAAAGTCATTGCTTCTTTGGTTTTCTTTTAGTTTTTCACTCTTTAGATCCTGACACTTTTTCAAAGGATGTTATTGAATTTTTTAATTTATTTCTTATCAGATGGGCCCTTCTTACAGTTGCAGGTTCATGTCCGCTATCTCCTCAATAGTAGTGCATTCATGAGAACGTGAAGTCGTAAAAATTTTAAGCGAGATCCATCATCCACGCCATTAAATCCAACATCAGGTAAATAATAGCCTTTTCAAAAAATTTGGTGCCATTTTATTTGGGTTAATAATAATATACCATTGCCCATAGGCAAGGGATGAGACTGGCATTAGCCGGTTTTGCTGAAACTTTTTTCAGACAAAATACATTATCCGACATCAAAATGAAAAAGCAGACTGAACTAGTCTCTCTTTTAATTTCTAACAAAAGCAGTTGTGGAAGAAGCACTTATGTCCTACATTTAGTAAAAATATCAATAAAACACCCTGAAAATGTTCCACATTTCAAATGTTTTATCATTCCTTAATTTTCTGATTTTGAGTTCTACATTGAATACTTGAAAAAAAAAAATAATACATTGATTGAAAATACTTCAGGGTCCAGCAGGAGGAACCGATAATGTTGAGGAGAGAAACTTATGAACACAGCCTTTTACCACCACAACCTGGCCCCAGAAAAGCAGAAGAAAACTGGATATTTTAAATGGCAGTAGGATATAATGTTTTTAATTCTCCTGGTATCTAAAAATATCGGTTATTACTATGTGCTTAGATGTGACAGAATGCTGACTCTAAGAAGGACCATAAATTCAGAGGGGTTTTAGGTACCTTAATATCCTTCATGAGTTTGTGACAATGCTGCTTTTACTTTAATTGCAGACCTTAGTGCTACGTGGGCAAAAATACAACTAGAAACTAAAATTCCAGACTATGTTCATGGATACCGACATATCTCCATAGCAAGCTAGAAAACCTTTAATGAGGACAACTCAATTACTAAATATTTTTCTGCATTAGGTTCATTAAGTCTTGATATTGTTTGGGTACTTAATGCGTCTTTTGTAAAAATATAGTAGAAAGAGAAAAAACTGAAGTCTTACCTCATAAGACCAGACACACTGGACGCCAGCAAACCTTCTGACACACCGGCCCACTTCCACGTCTTCATGGGTGGTGTACATCTCCTGTAGACACTCTCTGATGTGCGGCACCATTCTCTTGAGGACCTCACGGCTCATGATGACCCCCGGACCCCCCATGCAGAAGTTCTCCCCAGGCTCCAGGGCCAGTTTCCCCAGCTCGTCCCGGGCCCCCATGCCTGTTTGGCCCAGGAAGATGGCCTCGCTACTGTTGAGACTGCGCAAGAAGCTCTCAAGCTTCTCACTCTTGATGTAGACATCATCATCAGCCCTCATAAACCATTCGTACTTGTCCAGGTAATGGTCGTGCATATACTTCAGCATCATGAAGGACTTCTTCTGGGGTGGGTATGAGTCATCCACATTTCTCAGAGCCACAATTGGAATCGGTATGGAGGTGTCAGAGCCCTCGCTGGAGAAAAATTCCACGCGACCTGGAATTGTCTGTGCCCATGTCCTGCAAACACACACACAAACACAAGTGTTACCAGCTTACAGCTAATGTTAGATATCCTGGTAGTTTGAGGTGATAAACATAAATGATCTCACAGTCAAGTTCATACAAGTAACATAACACAAGGCACAAATTTTGCTTTTTTGGAGGTAGGGGAGTCATGACATTATAAAATATGATGGACATTTGAAGTTTAATTTGAAAAAGCTTTGAATGTTAAAAAGGTGACATTCCATACAGCCTCACTGGCTTATGTAGTAGTGGGTGTTGTCTGCAAGTTCAGAACACAAAAGCGATGTATATTTCTCACTCAAAAGCAGTGTATGTGCTTCAGTATCATCTCTTCTTTGGCCCGTGAGTGAAATCTCCTGTCTAAAAGGCAGCGCCATTAAAACAGTCCATCAGCATCAGCTGCAGTCCTCTGTCAGTGACACACTGGACGCACCAGGCTGCTGTAACACTACCATGGATTTCTGAGCACTCACATCCCAATGAATAAATACTCTAGTTTCCTAATTACACCTAAAGAAAAGAAAAGCAGCATAAAAATATGCTTCAGGTCCCAGTTACACATTAAGTGTCAGTGAAGTGAGCTGTCACGCAGCTGCTGTAGACAGCCGGACTGATTAAAGGGCAAGAGATGCCATAAAAATCGATGCAGACATGGACAGAATGCTGGTCTTTTTATACTACATTGGGTTCGTGCAGGGATGTGTTCACGTGTTTCTGTCAGACGCATGTGAGTTGGGCAACTAAAAAAGGCAGCTAAAGTAGGCAGGGAGGGGGTTGTGATGCAAAAGCAATGGTCCATCTTACATTTGTGGAGAAATTGATTATTTTCCTTATTTAATGCTGACATACTCCTTAATACACCACAGGAAAGGACAGACAACAGCTAAACATAACTTCTCAGTAAGTCAGAGTCTTGAAGCAGAGGTTTCCAGTAGGATAGATCCTTCAGGTGGCCAATAAACAGACGACAAATTCGGTAGAAACTAACAGCATGTGTCTTGTTCCATGGGTCTGACTCATCAGGATAAACACAGTCTAAGACAACTATGACAATCTTTAAGGCACCGAACTCTTTATTTAAACTTGTTTACAAAGACAGTTAGCTCACAGTGTAGACAGAAATGTCTAAAAAAGACTGTAAAGCATGTTTCTATCAAATTGCATTGATTTTCTTCACTACCTCTGCATTGTTAGAAAAAAAGTTGCCCAAATTAAAGTCAGTAAGAGCAGATGAAAAGCAAGGGAGCATCTAGTACTATATCCTGTTGGACTGTATATAAGCACAGTGAGAATTTGCAGCAGAGTTGGAAGATTCTCACTTATAAAGCAATGAAAAAGGCTTTTCTAAGCATGACTGTAAATTATTTAGACTCTAGGCTGAAAAATGGTGAAGCTGTCCTTTAATATGTTAATGCAGCTGAAACTGGTATGTGATGGTTGCTCTGCTAAGCTCCACTGACCCGCCAGTGGTACAGTCAATACACACGCATCCTGTGCAGTCAAACATTGTACAAGCCTCCAGAGCTGTATCTTAAAGGCTAGTGAATGCAAATTAGTACTCAAAAGTCAATCAATGAAATATTAATTGAGGAGATGTTTACTCCACAACAATGCAGACGATCATTTTAGTCATTTGTGAAGCAAGAATGTCAAACATTCCAACTTGATATATTGTTTTTAGATGGTTAGTTGGACAAATAAGTCATTTGAAAATGTCCCCTATAAGTTTCTAGGATATTAAAAGCATTGTATTTTTCCAACTTGACATTTACAGGTTAAATTATATACTGGAAAATTAATAAAACGGATTAACAGTGCAAGCAACTGTAAGTAGTTGTCTTGTCCCAAAGTTTCTTGAAATACTAAACTGATCAGGCTGAAGCTCTGGCAAGTAAGTCTAAAATGATGTAGCCGACATGTAGATGGCATCTATTGAATTTAACATTTTTCCCTCAGTGACAGCACATAAGAAGAAGCTTCTACATCATATACAGAAGCTTCTTCTTATATATGGGGACACAATATGATACACGATTATTCTGCTACCGTCACACAGAGTGGAATAAGTTAAACTATCCCACATTTATTATATGAAATTATCAGAACATCAGTAATATTACCGTACACTATGACATATGACGCAGCACCAAATTTGGTATATTTTGGATTTTCTTGTGCATTCCTTTCCCCCAAAAGCTGTAGGGCTGGGTGGTACCAGTCAATGGGGACCGCTGTTACAATTTGAGTACGATACGTACGTATATATAATGTAGAAAAAAAATGCTGCTAGCTAGCTACCTAATAAATTTAATCTTACTGTATAAAGGCCTGTACATTCGACTCGAACGTGCCTTTTCTTGGTCCATGTCCTTCCAGGTAACGTTAAGCTCATAATGAAGGCCAAATTTAAATGCTAACGTTAACGTTACAGTTTTGAAGTGTGAATGGTGGACCGTTAACGTTACCCTCTATGCTTAACGGTTATTTTTTTTTTTCAGAAAACCGCAAGTCTTCTTTGACACATCACATACCTATGAGCCGCCACGGCTCGGCTATTCAGGTACTTCTGGGCAGTCATGACACCAACGAAGAGGAAATTATTGGACATGGAGCCAGGTTTCTCGGTCACCGGTGAACCGTTATCTTGCGGTGGCCATTGGACTCCGCCGTATTCCGTTCTGAGCCCCCCGTTCAACCCACAGCCGGCAGGGTTTGCTTTTCGCTTTTGTCCAGCTTTCTTCAACTCGGTCGCCTTGGGTAAAATGAGCCTGGAAGCCAGAGTGAACCCGACAACCAGTCCCAAAAGAACACTAAACCATGCTCTTCGGCTTCGACCTGCCATTCCCCAAAAGTTCACCAGCTTGCTCTGTATCCTCACTGTATCCTAAAATTCGTAAAACAAACCAGTACACAAAATTTTTAAAAAAATAAAATAAAAACAATCAAAACCGGTTCGGCAGGGCTCTTGAGTCTTCAGAAAATCGGGCTCACACACACTCTCTCATGGTAGAAAAGCCCTTTTCTTCCAGTTGCCTACGTAGCATCACAGCTGTCTCCTTGAAACCGCCACCTGAACCGTTCACTACCGCTGATCTCTCTGATCATCAAGCTGTCCGTCGCCAAACACCAACGGCAAAATTCAACACCGATCGACAAATGCGGCAGCTTTTTTCTTTGCTTTGAATAGCGGTCTCATTCTCGTCATTATCTCGCCATTGGAGGAATGTCGGTCGGACTGTAGCGATAGCCGTTCGCGAAGAGTTTAACAGTGATTTTGGCCTAGCGGATTTTCCGTAGGAGCGCTCGCTTGTAAAGTGGGAGGACTCGCTGATTCCGGAAGTGTTTTTCTTGAAAGGCAGGACCGGATTATCGGACAGGACTATCTTTGATGTAACGACAAAATGAGACTACATTTGGACCCCCTATTTCAATTATTTCGATACTGTTATAGTAATGTTTGTTTGTTTGTTTTTTTACTTTAATATTGTCTTGCGAAATGCTCTTACTACAATACCCATGAGCCTCGGCCGCCGTTGTCATGGAGATGAATCCAGTCACAGGAGAAAATAATAGTGGTAACGCTAGTGAATTATATCACTGCATTTAAAAAGCCTTTGGAACTTAGTTGTCAACAGAAAAGTGGCAAAAAAAATGCTGTATATAAACAACTTTAACAAATTAAACTGATTTAGTCTGCAAATTATAGTCAGTTTGCTCAGTAGCATCATTTTTAGTTTCCACCCACCGCTTACGGCGCACGTGACAGAAATTTAAGATCGCTGATTTGTTTGTTTCTTGCCAAAATGCACTTTGGTAGTTGTAGTTGAATTCAACCCCTTTTGTCTCCACAAGATTGTTACCTCTACTTTTCACTGAGAAAAACCAAAGGTAGACTATTTCCCGACGCAGGTGTTATTACACTGAACCGATGATTCAACCGGGGTAGTTTCATCAAGATCCAAGTCATAGAACAGCTCAAACTAAGTCCCGTTATATTTTTTTAAGGACATTTATTTGAAAATCGAGTCAATGGGACTCCTACTTCCGGAATCAGGGGCGGCCAAAAGTCTCCTCCCATATCTACTCCATTTAACAGATGCATCTAGATCGGGCCCCTCTCTCATCCGATCTGACTGTGCTGCGTTCAGTTGATAAAAGACAAACCCCCCCCACAGGACCATTGAACCCATCTTCATCTGCTGCTAAATGACTTTTAACTCAGGTCTCTCTTGGTGACAAATAATAAAGGTTTATAATGATAACACCAATACAACCACAACAACAATAATAGATGGAATTTACATTAATAGTTTTGTTACTATTTATCTTTATTACTTCAATAAAGGTAATAATGCCAGAATTTATTATGGTTGGCCACATCTTTACTAAGAAGTAGTTACTTACCGTAAAAAAATTAACTGGACAGCATAAGATAGCTACAATTTGTTTCCCCACATTGAACAGAACTTTTGTGCTAACATGAAAAAATTATAAAAACATTTTGTCCAGTGTAACATCCACAAAAAGCAGCAAATCTCTCAGCCAGCTCTGTGGTCTCTAGCTCCACCATGTGGTTGTAGCCATCTGCAGCAACTCGTTGGTGTTAGGTGAAAACTGAACCTTACTGTCTTGGTTAAGTTTGGACGTACAACCAAACAAGCTGAAGGAAAAGTGGCCCTCACTACATGTTTTAAACAAAAGTTTGTCTGCCCAGCATAATGACTCACTATGAATTGTTATCGGACTGTGTTGCATTATGGAAAGTGAACAGTTCTTATCTGTTGTTGACAAGAATACGCCTCCACTCAGTTTGGGGACTTAACTCAAGTTTATGCCATAATGTGCAATGTACAGATCTAAAACCTGTAGATTTATCAGCTTCTCACTCATATCTTCATAATACTTTTGTGTCCAGACCTGATTGTAGAGTGTGCACATACAGGGTTGCGTACATGTTAAGTTCTTGCGTATGTCACGTGTGCATGCATAAATAGGGAAAATTAGGCTACCTGAACTACTCTGATGTGTTTGAGGTTCAGTGAAACTATATGGCGTAAAATACAGCAAGACTGGTCAATTATTTTTATGTGGATCTTGACGACATGTTTTACTGCTCTGTCTCAATCCAGTACTTACACAGTTATTACATTAAGTGGGCTATATATTGTGTTACTTGGCAGTTTTTTTGTTTTTTTTTGGAGTTTTTTTGCCAATGTTTGAAGCAGTGACATCGTTCTAAGAATGTAAAACCATTCTGTGGTGATGCTCTTCACTCTCGAGGAAAATGAAATGTCAGCCATTAATCTTAAAGTTAATGGAGATTTTCTTTAAACAATGCGTAAAAGTTTCACCTGTTTTATTTTATTGTTTACAATCATTGTGAACCTGCTCCCTCATAAAACTTCCACGTCTCAATTAACCAAAAAAGAGCAACAGCTTATAGACATCAGTCTTTACAGTGTCTTGGGTTTCAACCAGTAAACTATTTGACTGAAAAAGAATGCTAAAGACTGATGCTAAACGTTTATACTTCTTTCATACTGATTAGTTTATCGACTGTGTTTCTTAGTGTGGTTAAAACACTATCCTTGACCTTTATTCAGTGTAAGGTCCTTACACTGACTGTTGCATCTTTACACCACTTTCAGGCGTTTGTAATTTCTGAGCTGGACACATTCAAATCGTTGATGACCAGATCTTTATTGCATAAAAATGTGTGTAACAGTGCAGACACACACTCCTTACATTTTGATGAATCAAAAATGTTTTTATAAGCAGAATATACTGTGTCTTGTAATTAACCAGAAGCCCTGCAGCTACAGCTAATGGAGTAATAGCCAACTTTGAAGCTATGGTGGTAAACATTAATAAATGTAAAACAATAGAACAGAATAAAAAACACACTGACTGTGAAATTCATCAGCCAAACCTTCCGGATGCATTCCGTTTACAGGAAAGGCTTCATTACAAGCTTTAAATGCCAAATGCATTTTCCCCCTGAAAGCATGAAATCATAAAAATCCATTTTATCTTTGTTGCTTAACTAGGCGGCAGCACAGAGAGATTAGAGAGTAACTAGAGAAAAAAAAATCAACAGGATATCAGGTAGATGCTACTAATGATGCTAACTGATTGACATCCTTCAGAGGTTTGGAGCAGGTTGAACAAAATCACATTAAAATGTGGCCTTTGTGACATTGTCAGCTTGGTTCAGTCAGTCAGTGTGCACATCATGATATCAGAGGTCAAAGGTCATATAGACCAATGTCTCTGACCTTCTTTAACCTCATCCACCAGATGACGGCCCTCTCCTGCTGGGTCTCCAGGAGCATGAGCCTCCACCCTCCCCACTCAGAGGATTGTAGTCTGAAACACAAAAGATCAAAATGGAGACTGCTGGACAAAGTGTTTCTCTTCAAGGACTGTGAAAAAAAATTAACTCAAAGCTACACAGAAGAAATGTTCAGCACTACTATGAAAATTAAGTTTGAAAATGTTTGAGGATAAAAAAGTTATACACAGACAAGTGTTTTGGCAAGCATTGTATGGAATTATAAAGTGAATGGGTTACCAATACTTTGCTTTTTGAAAATATTACATAAACTAAAATGGCCCTGCATGCTTTGGAAAATGACTGGCACTAAGAGGAAGTGTAAGCAGTTGGTAGTTGTTTGACTTGAACATACAAAACCACTCTAATTAAAATTGTGTTTTTGCTGACCTCCAGTGGTTTCACCTGCACCTTGCAGCAGTGATGAAGAAGTGTCTGCACACTATAACATCACCGTTGAGTGTGGTTATAGATGCAACAGAGAACACGTCTGACCACAAAGGTGTAACAGCAGAAAATACCGAAACACTGCTGTTCAATTTGGTCTACCTTAAACACTATCAGTCAATGTGACAAAAACAACTGGAGAATAATAACACTGCCACTTTGAAAGAGAAAAAAACAGAGGGTTTACTTCTTGTAATTGTGGATGTGACTCCTTACTCCTAAGTGCATGTGCATATGAATGTGTGTAAGGTACTACTGTGTGAAGCTATGTTTTGTCACTTTGTATGTTTTAATTGTGACCTGCCAAGAGACCACAGATGAAAGTTAGGTTTTAAGCTAATTTTGGTTAAATACATCACTTGGTAACATTTGTGTTTAAAATATGCAGAGTCTCTTATATAAAAATAAAATATATATTAAGTACATTCTAAGTACAATGTGCAGATTAAAGGGACATTTCATAATTTTTAAAAAAAGGACAAAAAAAGGGAAAGCAGGATGAAACAACAAAAGTAAACTAAAAATGAAGCACTCCTTCACCCATTTAAAGCAAGTGTGTGCCTGCTGTGTTTCAGCTCCAGTGAAGTTCATACCTGCACTGCGTAGTGGCTTCTTGTTCTTTGGTTTCAGCACTGTTGTTGATGAGCTGGCCTCTTGATCTGTCTAAAGTGACATACATCAATCAGATACAGTGGCAGGGACTCAAATCATGTCAACACTGTTTTGTGTGAATGTGGTTAGCTCTGATTAATAGCCTTCTCACATTTGATCAAATCACTTTTTATACTCAATGTGTCATCTGAGAGCAGAAACAGAAATGTTTGAAACTCTACAAAAACACACACGTCAATGATCTCAGAGAGTCAGAGGTGACCAAGTGGATCTTTGACTAGTTGATTCCCAATAGTAACAAAAAGCATTGAGAAATATACAGGAGCGACCGCTGGTGCAGCTGAAGAGCTACAAACTAACTCCTCAGCAAGCTTTACAACTCCATGTACTGTGTCCTGCTGATGTGTGACTGCTAGTGACATCTGCAGCAAGAAATTGTCCTTTATTAACTGACTTCTTTATTAAACCTGTTTGTTTGGCTACATACTGCACTAACAGAGTATTAAACTAGGATTTCATTTTGTAATTGAAACTAAAAATGGAGTAAATGGAAACACTTGCTTTGCACATTTTATCTCAGGAAAAAATAAGAAATTTACAGGCATGAGTCAGTCATTGTTTGGGTAAAAGAATCACAAGTGCAAACTTTAATGTGAGCTACCATTAAGTTCCCAGCAGCGATGCACATTTATACTGTTTGCTGACAGAAAGGCAGGTAAAAACGAGGATTTTTTCATAATTTGTGAAGAATTTAACTCTAGAAAATATTTTGAAAAGAACAGTGTGTGCTCTAGACTTCCTTTGGAATTAAATTAATCTTGCTCAGTAACATTTTTAAATGTTATTCATTTGAAAATGCATCCATAATATTGAGGAAGGCCTTAGATTAAAGTAGCTGTGAAAAAGACAAACTAAGAGATAATTAAACATGAAACTGAAACTCACTTGAGGAGGTTTTGCACATCCTTTGTAACTCTTTCCCTGCTGCATATTCTCCCACATCTCTATTTTCTGCCTCCTCTTCTCTTCTTCTTGCTGTTTACAAAATACATCACACATTCAATTTAGGTCAGGAAGTCAAAAAACTTTCATCCAGTTATGTCTCTTTCACTACTGCACCTGTTTCTGTTTCTCTCTAAAGAGGGCTGCTTGGGCATCATGCTCCTCTTGCATCTTCCTCCGAGCTGCTTCCATGGCCTCTTGTTTTCTTGCCACATGCTCTGCATCTTTATTTAAATATAAAATCAGAGCCAGAAACATGTTTGATGAATAATAGTTAATCCTTTATTAAGAAAATATGTCAGAATTTTAAAGTTTCCACTTTTCTATTTTGATGTTTTGCTGGTTTTCTCTGTGTACTGTCATCACAAATTAAATATCTTTTAGGTGGACACCTCCATGAGACTGTAAGACACTGTGATTGATATTTTTTCACTGAGGTGTTGACATTTTACTTATTTTCCAAAACATCCCTTTTATTCATAGTTTAAATTTTATATGTACATTAACGTTCCTGGTACACAGGAGGGAATAACTGTAAATAATAAAGAACATACCATAAAGATGAATTTAAACTATTAAAAACTTGTGTCTGAACTGTTGAAAGTAGCGTTTATATGACACAAGTTTATATAGGTAGCTGTAGAAACATTTGGCGATCATTTGGGTTACTGTATAAGAGTCTAAATTAGTAATTAAAATACTGTTTCCCTGTCTAGTGTCTCTTAACTCAACCATTGTGTGACCTGTGTGAAAGCACGCACAAATATTGCAAATATTGGTTAGATATGTATACAAATATAGGCTGAGGACATCTCTGTTACACCACAATGATTAGAATTTTAATACAATTATTTAGAAACAGACTTTATTTTATAAATATTTACCTGAGCTTGAACATGCTTTTTTTTCCAGATAACAGAAAATGGAATCATGATACAAATTAGTATTTATTTTAAACAGTATCAGTTAAAGCATTAAATACAAATATTGAAGCTGGTGCTGACCTTGCAGGGGTTCTTGTGCTGAACTGTTGGAGCTCTGGCTGGATCTTCTCTTGTTTAAATACTGGATGAGCAGGTACACCATCACAGTCACAACCAGCAGGTGCCATCCGTACTGGGACAGAAGCTCTCCTGCTGTGAGGACAGAAGCAAACAAATCATGTTTCTTGTTTTTTAAAAAACAAAATTCTTTATTTGACATATGTGGGATTTAAATAAGTTCAAAATTAAGGGGCTGTAAACACAAATTACATTACAAAAAAAATTTTTTAAATAAAAATAAAAGCAGATGAAGACAAACATATTAATAAAAAAGAAAAGAGATAATAAAGATGATGATTCTTGAACTCCTCTAACACATTATCAATGGTTTCCTGCTCTTCTACATTAATGATTATGATATTTACACATAATAATCATATTGACCATTTCAGGTATTTCCTTTGAGAGACTGCCAATATAAACTGGTCTTGTGTTTGACTGTGGAGTAAACCAAGGAATTAATTGTTGTTTTTTAACGATTACAATCAGCTCTTAAGATATAACCATATTTGTCAGAAACAAGCGCATGATGTAAAATGACGTTTTTGAAGACATACTAGAAACTGGAATGAACACCAATTCAAAACCTGAAGCAACAGATTCATATACACTGAACAAAAACATGAGCACACTTTTGTCCTCATGTCTCCGAATTTAAAGTCAAATATCTAAGAGTTTTCCTGTGCACACAAAAAGCTTAATTCTTTTAAACTTTGAGAACTATTTCGTTTAATTCTGTATTTGTTGAAGATTTCTTTCTTGCCAAGATTATTCATTCACCTGATTGCTGTTGTGGCATAACAAGATGCTGATTAAACAGGATGATTATTGCACAGGCTTCGCATAATAAAGGGCTAAAGATGTGCTCCTTTCTTGTGTGTTGGTTCCCAGTTGACATATGGCGGATGCTCACTTCTTCTCATGAAAGTGTTAAATGTAGAGGACAAATTTGACTATGTGGTACTGAGTAGGACTAGTTGACAAATAATTTTTTTTTTTCTTATTTTGACCATGAAATTAGCATGGTCAAGACCCCACTGAGGAGTCAAGCCATGCATGTAATATCCTGAAACAATGTGTGTTTGTGCACAAATTTTTTGGTCATGAAAACCAGCTGCAGCATTAGCTGTCCAGATGGCTGATCTCGGATCAAATTGCTAGTTAAAAAGCAGGAT
>JAPZDV010000001.1:1862188-1892803 GCA_029814665.1 Acanthurus lineatus
AATAAATATGTAATTGTTTCTTATTATGACTTAGTTTTCAATCTGCCTTCTCAATCAATATCAGTTTGATTAATATGATTGTTGTTTGTATGTTTAGGACTGCAATGGAACCCAGTTTGTGGTACAAGGAGAACTGGTGCAGTGTGGACTGAGTGAGAGTGAAACCTGCCTCAAGTCCATCACCTTGGGTCTGTCTGGAGGGGCTAATGTAAGTACAAAATGCACTCTCACAAACACAACACTATTGATTTTATATTGTAAATGAAAAAAAATAGAAATAGAATTTTTACCAAATAAGATAATGTTACATGGATGATCCTGAGTTCATTCTACTCAGCATTTTTATATTATTGTAGGGATAAATACGAAGAAAATAACTAGAGTAGTTTTGTTTTGCTTGTTTTCAAATACAAAACCTGTGTTTGGAATTTGAGCACACAAAAATACCTAGAGACTGTTCCATATGTTTTCTTGCATTTCTGTCCATTTCTTTAATTAGTCCAGTGTGCAGAAATGCCTGCAATCTTGTAATATTGGTAAATGTAATGTCATCAAAGTTGTCCCACCATCACTGTAAAAGCACCTAAAATGTAAAGAGTCATCAATTACATCTTGTCTCCTTTTGTATAAAGGTGATCAACATCCAACCTAGTGGCAAGGTCTATGTGAATGGCATCTACGCTCAGCTACCCTTTTCTGCTGGTGAGAAACTCCTCTGACTTTTTATCTAACATGCAAAGAAAGATGTTCTTTATGGCCACATTACAAGCTTCTTATGCAATGTTCACCGAACAGTGTTTATCTGAATAAATGAGTAGCAAATAAGCACTGTCTTGAAGGTGCTGTTAGGCATCGTTGTTCTTTAATAGTTCATTGATGCCATGGCACAGGATGTAACGTGAGTAGTCCACTTCATCATAACCCTAATCCCTGAACATGGAGTGTCCCTGGGCAAGACACACTGAACTCCAAAAGTGCTCCCAGTGGTTGTTGGTGTGTGACCACGTGTGTGAGAAGTCACTGTCATTACTGAGTGAATGCTGACAAAAGTTTTAAAATGCTTTGGTTAGGTAAAAGATGAGAAAATACTGTATAATTTCAACCCATTTACCTTTGCAAGGACTATTCCACTCAATACTTGCTGTATTACCCTTGCTTTCATTAATATTTGTGTAGTGTGCACTTAAAACTTGCTCCTGTAATCCATAATGAAATAAATATTATCGATTACAGGAACTACTGTGCCTGATTATAAAAGCTCTGTTGGCTTATTATGTTCCAAACACCTAAATTAGAATATGTTTAAAACATTGCTAAATGTATGGGGCAGTGCACTTGCAAAAACAAGTGAGGAAATGTGGTGTTCAGTTCTGAGCATCAGTGCCTCAGCCTTGAACGTGTAACTGCCTGTTGCTGTTGTTGATTTGGAAATACTTGACTCAGCACCAGCATCCAGCTACACTGGGGCATTAAGATGACTTGATGTGGGGAATGTTAATTTGAGTGAGTGTGTCTCTTGTATCTCACCGTCTTGTTAGATCTCGTTGCTGTTAGATAAAAAAAGAGTGGCTGGCGACTCCCTGTGTTCATATGAGGTCACTGTCTCACAGTCAAGACTTAACATAGTTCACAGTGCCAATACCTACTGTATATATTGGAAAAAAGCAAGATTACAAAAAAAGTGAATGACAAATTATTAAAATAAATGTTAAAAAATTAATAAACAAACAGACCATACAAATAGTTTTGAAAGAAATATGCACCATGTTAGGTTTTTCACTGAAATCATCAGCATAATCTTCCTCTGTAAGCATTGTTTACTACAAAGGAAGCATCATTTCCCCAATGTTTACCAAGGCTTATTTTAGAGACAGCTCAAGGTCGCCTTTTCCTCATCCTCCTACCCCAGGTTTGATTCCATATAAGTTGCAGAATTTTACAGTTTGTTGTTTTTCAATATTTTTCACCTTTTTCTCATTTATAGATATCTGTAGCCAATTAACTGTATTCTTTAGTTAGTTTTCCAAGATGGGAATGTGTGTTTTTAATTATGTTTTAATTTTATGTTATTATTTTTTTAATGCTTGGTTTTGGTTTGTGTTAGTTTCATTATAAAAATATTTTTTTATCATAACATTGGAGGCAAATACCTGCAAATGCTTACAAATTTGTCAAATTTACAAAGACTTAAATGAAAACTAGAGGCATTTCATATATTTTATTGATTTTTTTGTAAATATCTTTTCAGTTAGTTTTAAGTCCTGTTTATTCTGAAAAGTTTTTTTCAGACCTGGTGTTAGTCTGTGATTTAGTTTTAGTTAGTTAACCTTGTTAGTATGACAGCATGTGGTAAATAAGCTTTACATGCCTCGATGGCGAACTGTTTTTCTGACCAGCCAGATATATATATATATATATATGTGTGTCTTTTTCTATCAAGCATTTTTCTATCAAGCATTTTAATAAATCCTTTCCTTTCTCTCAAAATCTAGCTGGGATCTCAGCTTTCAGAGCTTCCTCTTTCTACGTGCTAGTCCAGACCTCTGTTGGTGTTCTCCTGGAAGTGCAGCTGCAGCCAATCATGCAGCTTTATGTCACAGTGACCCCTGACCACCAAACCAAGACCTGTGGTATGTACACTGAAATGTTTTGTGTTTGCCTCAGATTAGAACCATACCACTCAAATAGTGATGAGGCTAATTGTCCCTGGTAGTGGTTGAAAACCTTTTTCTGAATATCAGACCAGAAATAAGAGGAAATAGACACTTTAAAAATGCTTCCAGCAAACAAGCATACCATGTACCCTTTTTTTAAACTGAGCTTTTAAAAAAATCATTATCATAATATAATCAGGATGTAAAATAATGTCAAATGTATCCATTATAAGAGAAAGAGGAAATACTGAGACTGAAAGTCAAAAACTCAATATCTGAGTACTTCTTTGCCCTTTGAGGCCAAAGGTGCTACACACTGTTTATTGTTATAATATCAAGCTACCAAGTGGTTGGTACAGTCTTTATATGTAAATATTTCAAAACAATAAGTAGAGTTACTTCGGACATATGGTGGTAACTACAAACTGTAAAGATTTTTGATTAGTTTTACCATTTTTAAATATCTTATTGATAATCTTCAGGATTTAAACTATGCTGTAATGAATCAGTTTAAGTGAAATTTTCAAAAGCCTGGCAAATACATGCAATTCCTTTTAGATGTAGACAATATGGATGATTTTTCTCATATTGAATATTAATAGTTTGAACGCCACTGAGCTGTTTTGCATTTGCATCTATCATTTACTATCAGTCTGTTTTCATATGAAGAAGTCGAAAGATAACAGGAAGGAAAAAGCCTGGGTGACTTTGACACTGTAATAAAATATGTTCAGTGATGACTTCCTGCCCAGTTATGAAAATCAATCCAATTTGTAACTAAAATAAAGGCTTGAGTGTTGTCATTAACAACATGGTGTCTCCCTGCAGGTCTGTGTGGAAACTTCAACCGTAACCAAGCTGATGACTTTCTTAAGCTCAGTGGTGTTTCAGATGCCACAGCAGCTGGTTTTGCCAACAGCTGGAAGACACGTGCTGGTTGCCTGAATGTTAAGAGTCACTTTGAGAAGCCTTGCAGTGTTAGCGTGGATAAGGGTAAGTCTGACTTGTATAGATCCTGCATTATTGCTGCGGCTTCTTCAGATTGACTTATGTTGGTTGTTGTGTGCCCATAACAGAGAAGTATGCCAAGCATTGGTGCTCCATGCTGAGTGACCCTCAGGGTGTGTTTGCCTCCTGTCACTCAGAGATCAGCCCTGACTCTTACATGGAGGTAAGTCTCACAGCTACAGCTTTCACATTTCTGTGGGCTGTTCCTGCACCAGTGTCCAAAACGTACTTTTTTTTGTCATTTTGTTGCCCAACAGAACTGCATGTATGACAGCTGTAATTGTGAGAAAAGTGAGGACTGCATGTGTGCTGCAGTCTCTTCCTATGTCCATGCCTGTACAACTGCAGGCATTCAGATCAGTGGCTGGAGGAACACTATCTGTGGTGAGTGGTGGGGAACTAAGATGTTTCAGGAGTCAAGTAGTTTTTCATCTTGTTGTAAAATTAAATAAACTTGCAAGGAAATACAATGTCTTTCAAGCACATTAGCACAATTCCCATACAGCCTCAGACAGATCATGCTGCCATATGAACCAACTTACGAGCACAAGGGCAGTTTTGTCTCTGTTTTACCAAACTGCCTCTCAACAAATCATTTATTATCTTATTATTGAGTGACAAAAGTGTCATAATTTTTCTTCCCTGAAGATTTTGTTGGTTGGATCCCTTACAACATATTCAGAACAAATGTAAAAGAATAATTTAACAGCAGGACACTGGTCCTTTAAATATCTTCAAAAGGCATAAATTCAGTGCAACACTTACAGATTCTCTGGTCTGGTCTTTCCCTTCTTTCCTCAGGGAAATATGCCAGCTCCTGCCCAAGTAACATGGTCTTCTCCTACAACATCACATCAAGTGGTCAAACCTGCCGCTGTATTGGCACCTCAGATGCCAGCTGTCACTTCTCCTTCCCGCCCATCGATGGCTGTATCTGTGCAGAGGGAACCTATATGGATGACTCTGGGAAGTGTGTCTCACTTCAAGCTTGTCCTTGTTATGATGAAGGCTCAGTGGTGCCTCCTGGACAGGTTGTCAACAAGGATGGAGTCATGTGGTATGACAGTCATATATATACATATGTACCAAAAAATTTTTTAGTAGTGCTACAAGTTTATGTTAATTTAATTTCAATGTGTTATTTTGTATGTCTCCACTAGCAACTGTAAGGACGGCAGACTTAACTGCATTGGAGAGTTTATGATACAGCAATGTAAGTTACATAGGACAGAATCCTCTGATACTCAATATCAATATTTTCATGGTATCACCACTGTGCAAACCTACTAGAAATACTGTATATGAATGCTGGACTGGGAAAAAGGAAGGCTTAATAAATTGAGCTACATGTCCTTCTGAGACAAAATCACTATTTGTCAGATTCAGAGCTTTGGACAGATGTTTACCCCTGCATACTTAAAATATTTGCATAATTGGCACTAGTTCACATTGAGAATATATTGCTTAGGATTTAGTCTAAAATTATTAAAATGTTGTTAAAGAAATTGATTCAATGAGTTCATGTTAGATTAGGATATCTTTAAAGATTGGAAGCAGAGGAAAAGCTTGTTTCCGTTTTGTCTTTTCTGCAGCAGTCTGTGCTTCTCCTATGGTTTACTTCAACTGCTCTGCCAATGGTCCAGCTGCAAAAGGAACAGAGTGTGAGAAGAGTTGCAACACGTTAGACATGGCCTGTGTGAGTGTCTTCTTCCCCATGTTAAAGAAATTTTACATGCAAATACATATTATATGTTTATGCCCAGAGCAAATATTTGAATTATCTGAGCTTTGAGGTTAAGATGCGACAGTTTCTCTATTGGAGCCAAAGCAAAACATATGACTGATGATCTTAATTTGAACTTTTCTACAGATGACTACAGGATGTGTTTCCGGCTGTGTGTGTCCATCTGGGATGGTATCTGACAATAATGGAGGTTGTGTCCAGCCACAGGCCTGTCCTTGTGTTCACAATGGTATCTCTTACCAACCTGGAGAGACAACCAAGGTGGACTGCAACACCTGGTAGGTGAAACACAAGCAGATTTAAATGGAGGGGTATGATTAATGCCTCCAGTTTCTCCTAGATCTGTGAGGACATATCAACAAAAAGCTTGTATTTTCTCATAAGCTTGCTCTCACCTAATCTGTTTTTCTGTTTACAGCACTTGTCAGGACAGGAAGTGGGAGTGCACTACCAACCAGTGTGACAGAACCTGCTCTGTCTATGGGGATGGACACTACATGACTTTTGACCAGCAGCGCTTCAACTTTGATGGCAACTGTGAATACATTCTCACTCAGGTAAAAATACACACAAAAACAACTGTTAAACAGACTAAAGGAACTGAATGAGGCACATTTTCATTTTTAGATACAGATGTTTGGAGTGGGGAGTGCACATGTTGTCAGTAAATATGACAGACTCAGTGAGCTTTGTGACACTTTCAAGAATGGGTCATCCCAGACAATGTCATTGGGGAATTTAAAACAGTAAATCCCTAAATGACTAACTCTGACCTTTTCCCCCATAGGGTTTTGGTATAATGTGCAAAATCAAGCAGAGCCACTAATGGTGCTTATTTAATAATGTATTTGTGTGTGTGTGTGTGTGTGTGTGTGTGTGTGTGTGTGTGTGTGTATGTGTGTGCACCTGCGTCTTCTTTCCTCAGGACTACTGTAGTAGTGCCCAGAACAATGGAACATTTAGAGTGATCACTGAGAACATTCCTTGTGGAACCACAGGAACCACCTGCTCCAAGACCATCAAGATCTACCTGGGGGTAAACAATCAATATTAGACTTTAAAAAAAAAACAACCAAAAACTACATTGTCTGACTCAATGTAAATTGCAGGCACATAGCTAAAATTAAAGTAATATTCAGCCAAATAAAGAGACAGATTTGGTGTGTCCAAGAAGCACTTAGACAAAGGCAACTGGACTTACTTTAGATTATAAAAAAGTTTTTGCTTCTTATTTAAAATCCCTTTTCAGTTCTAACTTATCAAATTACACATCAATTGCAACTAAAATCCCAAAATGCAAAGTCAAGTTATCAGTGTTTTGGTAAGCTTCTTATAGCTGCAAAAAACTTCAGGACGATTGATGACAATGACTTGAAGATCCAGTGTTTAGGATTTAGTTGCGACAGCATCTAACAGTGCGTTTTCCGATCCAAACCAACTGAAACACCCTCCCCTTCTTTGTGTTTGGGAGAACCAATGGTTGCTGCGAAACTAATGAAAAAATTCTAAAGGCCTGCTGTAGGGCCAGTGTATGGTTTGTCCATTCTGGGCTACAGTAGAAACATAGAGATATGAAATACATGGCAGATTCTGTAGAAGAGGACCCACATTCTTTGTGGATATAAATGGTTCATTGTAAGGTATTAAAAACAAAAAGTTTCTTATTATTAGGTGATTTTACATAAAAAAAACATACTTACAAATATAATATCAGATATCTAGATCAAATATATTATTATTTTTAACTTAAATTATTATAATATAGATCTTCTTAAGTCCTTTAGACTGGACCTTTTATGCCTCCAGTGACATTTTCAAAGAGGTATCTGAAGATGTTGAAACTTGTAAAATTGACCAACACTCAGCTTTTGACCAATAATCAATCCCTATTGTTTTGTTTAGAGTGCAGAACTGATCCTAACAGATGGAAGCTACCAGCTGCTTTCAAGTGATGAAGAACCAGATCCATTCCGTTACAGCTCTATGGGTATTTACCTGGTAATTGAAGCTAGCAATGGACTTATTCTCATTTGGGACAAGAAGACCAGTTTGTTCATCAAGCTCAGCCCAAATTATAAGGTAATCTTGCAATACGTGAGGGAAGATTCTAAACTGACAACAATTGATTCATTTACAAGAAAACAGTCAAGCTTGTTTTTATTTTTGAATTGAACAACATGATATAAGGGTCTTTACTTTTTCCAGGGTCGTGTTTGTGGGCTCTGTGGCAACTATGACGACAATGCAAATAATGACTTTACAACAAGGAGCAATGCTTTAGTGGTCAGCCCACTGGCATTCGGAAACAGCTGGAAGGATTCGCCAAGCTGCCCTGATGCTCAGACTATCAACAGCACCTGCACAGCCAATCCATACAGACAGTCATGGGCCCAGAAAGAGTGCAGCATTATACAGAGTGATGTCTTTTCCGCCTGCCATTCCATTGTAAGTTGCTGGTGAAGTCTAGTTTGATGTTGAATTTTCTTCTGTTTTTATCCAGCAAGAAGCAGGGCCTATAGGGTGGTACATTGGTCAGTATTTCAGTTGCTCTGCCAGTCCACAATACAGATCCACAATAATTATCTAAACTGCTAGATGGACTTCAAGAAATTTACGTGGCGACCTACATTCCTAAGAGATATCAATATCTTTGAATATCTTGTTCATGCCCAAGATGGAGTTGCTGTTTAATAACCAAATAACTCATTAATTTGTTGTCATACACTTGTCTGTAGGTGGATCCTGCTCAATACTATGAAGCATGTGTATTTGATTCATGTGCTTGTGATACTGGTGGAGACTGTGAATGTTTTTGCACTGCTGTAGCTGCTTATGCTGAATCCTGCAATCAAGCTGGCATCTGTATACACTGGAGAACCCCCAGCATCTGCCGTGAGTAAAGGGCCTGAAATTGACCTTAGTTTATTTATGTTAAAAAACATTTGCATTCATCTGCATAACACCATTCACTCCTCATCTTCCGCTTGAGATTTGAACAACCAATAGAAATGATGACTTATCAATTCCAGACAAGAATCGGGTTGTGGCATTGTGTAGAGACACCCCTTCAACCTAAAATTGTCAGTGTCAGACATATTCTCACAAAAAAGTACTGGAAATACTTCATTATATTTAGAACTGGTATTTGAGTAGTCTGTGCATGTCATGAAAGTCAATAAGTCTACCGACTAATGACAATTGTTTTGGGGTCATCCGTATTACATGTATTTGGACATTTCTGCATTATCAGTAAAAGAAGGAAAGGAGTGTACGGGCAAACATTAAGTCAACAAAACAGCTGTTCTTGCTCAATGTGTCTTTCTCAGATACTGACCTGCCCTTTTCATGGGCTAAAACAGATGATATTAAGACCTGTAATTGGAAGCTGACAAGAGAATTCAAGTCAAACAATTTAGACATTTTTGTTCCTGCCTACAGCTAATTACAGCTGTAAGGTTAGTAACAGTAGTTTAAAAGGGGCTTAACTGCACCCTACAGGATCTATTGGTCCATAGAGTTAGAGAGTGCTTGTGGTCAGTCACCGTGGGGTGACTGCTGCTAACTAATTGCCACAACTAAGATGCCTTAGAACCTAAACACTAAACTGTCCCCGAAGACCTTCTTAGAAGCCACTGTTCAACGCTGTGGTTATAACAGGGCTTGAGTGTGTACCCTTTGTAACTGCATGACTGGGAGTTGACCATTTCCTAAAAAGATTCCCTAAAATTGCAACATAAACAGGTACATTTGAAGTAAAAATTATTTCTCTATAAGAGAATCCTGTAATGAACATGACAATGTTCAAGGAGGAAATTTTCTTGGCATTTCATTGCTCTGAATTCTGACAAAGGTACCATAGCTTCTTGGTATTAAGGTAAAAAATAAGGCTACTTGTAACCACACATCTAAATTAATAAGTATGCTCTTTGAATGTTTCAATCTAGGAAATGCCTGTAATACAAAAATATTATTATCTTTTCCAGCTCTTTTCTGTGATTACTACAATCCTCCTGGCGAATGTGAATGGCATTATATGCCATGTGGCTCACCTTGTATGAAAACCTGTAGGAACCCGTCAGGCGACTGCTCAACACAGATACCTCCCCTCGAAGGTACAAGATGAATTTTGGCCTGATCTACTCATCAAACTCAAGATTCAATAATAAACATGTTACTTGTATTTTACTGGCTTAATCTTTTTATATTGGTGTTTTGCTTTTCACTCAATGAACTGCAATTCCAAATGAACACAAAATGTCACCACTTTTTTTTATAAAGCAAAGTCTTAGAGAACTGTTTTTACACCATAAGAGTAATTGTGTGTTTTTCAACTAGGTTGCTATCCAAAATGTCCGCCTTCCCAGCCGTACTTTGATGAGAATACAATGACATGTGTTGTACAAGAACAATGTGGCTGCTACGATGAAGAGGGAAGACACTATAATAATGGTGACTATGTGCCAACAACCGAAAACTGTTATGCATGGTAGGTCTTGCATATATTGAGTTACATATGTAAATCAAATGTGAAAACGAATTAAAAATGACAATATATTTAATGATCTCTTTTTACAGTACATGCAGTTCAATGAAAATCCAGTGTCATTATGATGCCCAGGGTATGCAAAAAGATAATGTATGGGACAAATCATAGACATACTTATTTTTAGGTTAATATGCTTATGACACTTCTCCTATCCTTTACAGACTGTAATTGCACATACAATGGAATGATATATCCTTTTGGCAGTACCATCTATAACACAACAGATGGATATGGTAACTGCATCACAGCAGTGTGCAGTTATAATGGTACCATCAACAGGAGCTTATACCCATGCCCAACCACTACTTCGCCAAGCCCGTCCACAAGCACCTTTGATTTTACAACAACAACACCAGGTAGAGAAATACATTTACTTTGGAAACATAATATGCTTCATGTTGGATGATTTACCGCTTAACCAAAATATTTATTATGCGTGTCCACAGAGCCTGTCACAACCACGTGTAATCCTTGTGAATGGTCACCATGGTATGATACCAGCTTTCCAACACTGGGAACTCCAGGTGGAGACAATGAAACTTATGAAAAGATTAAAGAAGCAGGGTACAACATATGCGAACACCCAACTCAGATCCAATGCAAGGCTGAGAAATTCCCCAATGTCACCATCGACAATGTGGGTCAAGTGGTTGAATGTAACCTGACTAAGGGGCTGACATGCAAAAATGAAGATCAGTCTGGACCAATAGCCTTATGCTTTAACTACCAAGTCAGAGTTCTCTGTTGTAACTATGACATATGTCCAACAAGTCCTACAACAGCTAGAAGCTCAACATTTAAATCAACAATGACATCTAAAACAACAAAACAAGCTACTTCCACAACTGAAACAACTACAACTAGGCAACCAACAACAACAAGCACTAAAACTTCCACCTTATCAACAACTACTCAGAAACCTACAACGACGACACCTTGTGTTGAAAAATCATGCTACTGGTCACAGTGGATAAGTTCACAATACCCTCAATATGGTCCTGGTGGAGACAATGAAACAATAGTGCACATCATCGCGAGTGGATATAAAATCTGTGAGAACCCAGTGGCAGTAGAGTGTCGGGCTGCGTTCTATCCGACGGTTCCACTATCAAAATTGGGGCAAAAAGTAACATGTAATAACCAAGGACTTATTTGTGAGAACAACTTACAGTTTCCACCTATGTGTTTAAATTATGAGATCAGGGTACAGTGTTGCGAGACAGTGCCATGTACAACTACTACCACCACCACAACCACTACCAAAACAACAACAACCACTCAGCCAACTACTACCACAACTACAATGCCTACCACCACAACTGAAACAACTACAACTCAGCCAACTACCACCACTACAGCTTCCACCACAACTGAAACAACAACTACAACAACTGGAACAACAACTCCATATTGCCCAGGGGGACAAAATATGACATGTACTTGGTCAGACTGGATCAATCTTGGCAAGCCCACATCAGGCCCTAATGGTGGAGATAATGAATCCATCCAGCAGATCATCTCTCTTGGGTATGATATCTGCTCAGCACCACAAGATGTCCAGTGTCAAGCTGCTCTTTACCCAGGACTCTCCATCTCACAGATGGGACAGGCTGTGACTTGCAATAAGGATGTTGGCCTCATTTGTATCAACAGTCAACAAGGGCTTCAACAAGAGTGTTTTGATTATGAGATTAGATTCAAATGTTGTCAGTGTGGAACGACAACTGCTTCCACTACAACAACAACTACAACAACTACAACTCAGCCAACTACTACCACAACTACACCCTCAACCACAACTGAAACAACAACTACCATAAATGTAGTAACAGGAACCTTGACGACCAGCAGTCCACAGACGTCTCCTGTTCACTGTGTTTGCCTTTATAATGGTACAAAATTATTACCTGGTAAGTATGGAGAACAATAGCGGTACAGACTTGACTTAAAATAAATGTTTCAGCTCTCTTTTTCTCTTTCTCTCTCTCTCTCTCTCTCTACACATATATATATATGTGTGTTTGTGTGTGTATATACATATATATGTATACATACATACATATATATACGTGTGTGTGTGTGTGTGTGTGTGTATATTTATAACCCTAACCCTACTGTATATATATTAGGCCTGACAAAGTTAATATGTTAATAACGCGTTAACTCAAACTCCTTTTAACGGCACTAATTTTTTAAACGTGCGATTAACGCATGCACGGTCTGTGCCTTGCCAGCTCCCGTAGTTTCAGGAAGTGGTGCTAAAATAACATTGCAAATGGTTACATAGCAGAAATGGATACAGAAAATGGACTTTTAAACGGAAATTTTAGCTTTAAAGTTTTGCCTGATGTTTTCTGGTCAAAACAAAAGTAATTTGTAATTATTGTAAATGGGAACTAAGTTACCACCGGAGCACATCCAGTCTGAAATACCACATGATGGCAAAGGAATTATTATTGTCCTCTCCAATTTTCCCTAGGGTATAAGAAACACAATAAATATCTTGTTAAGTTACATATAGAGTAGGGTAAAAAATTTGCAATTACCGGTAATTTGAGATTAATCGAGCGTTAACTCACTAATGCAATTAATCGCGATTAAAAATTTTAATCGACTATATATATAGATGCACCCATGGCATGTACAGTATATAGTGTTTTCATCCGTGTGGTCTCTATAATGCACATTGTAATATGTAAATGACCTCACATGTGAGATATGTGAAAAAGCCTCTTTTTTTTAACAATCTTTATGTGTCTAATTTTCAGGCTCAGTAGTTTACAATGTCACAGATCACGATGGCTACTGTTACGTAGGGCTTTGCAATGACAGCTGTCACGTAGTACCCCAACATTACAAGTGTTCCACACAAGACTGTACCGATGTCAATCCTGTCAGAAAGGTAGGGTTTTCTGAGCTAGAAATGCTATATTAAAATTTTCTATGGTTTTTGCATGAGTTATTAATATGGTAATGTATGAAAATCCATGATTCTCTCCATAGAATGGTGAAAGTTGGAAAGTAAATAACTGTCGTGTAGCTACCTGTACAAATGGTGAGGTGACCTACAGCAACACACAATGTCCAACTCAGAAGCCCATTGTATGCGCCAATAACTTCCCTGCTATTGAAGTAATGGATGAAGATGGTTGTTGCTCTCACTACGAATGCCAATGTAAGTCTGTCTCACTTAAACAATTCTTAGTTACAAATTCTTGATGTTAAAAGCATAAAAGATGAACACTAGTACTTTTTTATTTTGTTTTACTAAACAATGCATTGACCAGATGACTAGAAATATCATTAAAAATGTAATATCTGTGCTTTATGTAGGCATCTGCTTTGGTTGGGGAGACCCCCACTATGTCACCTTTGATGGAACCTACTATGGTTTTCAAGGAAACTGTTCCTACTGGCTGGTGAAAGAGATACTGCCCAAATATAACTTTAGTGTTATAATTGATAACTACTACTGTGGTGCAGTTGATGGCTTGTCCTGTCCACAGTCTATCACTGTATTCTACATGAACTACAAGATCTTCATCACGCAGAACAATATCAATGGCAGTGTCACAAACCAGGTAATTAGATGGCACTGCAAATATGCTCATTTTTTAACTCAAACTCCAGTTATTCAACCAGCAACGTGCCTTCTTGCCTTCAGTGCAAATGCAACCACTGGTTAGGACTTAAATACCATACATACTTTTACATTTTACGGATAAACATGTAAATTAGCCAGGAAAAGTTTTTTAAACCATCAAAAGACATTGTAAAGGGTTTTTTCTTACATTAATATCACAATGTTTTTTGTTTTAGATATCTGTGAATGATAAGTCTGTAAGTCCTGCATACCAGACTGGTGACTTCCGTTTAACCACCACCGGTATTGATACAGTGCTTGTCATCCCTGCAATCAATGCCAAGATCACATTCTCTGGGCTCATGTTCAGTGTCTCCCTGCCCTATAGTGAATTTGCCAACAACACTGAGGGCCAGTGTGGTGAGTTCTATGTATAAGTTTAAAGATCAATTGATAAATTACATGCATATGTACAGTACTTGTATATTTAGAACTTACTGCACCTACTTGCCACATTCTGCAATTAGTATGGTTCAAACTCATTAAGAGCTTACAATATAATGGCCTCTTATTCCAGAAAATTGATGGGAAAATTGCAGTGCAGGACTGACTGGAGTATTGTCATAGCTTTACTAATGATAAGGGTTTCTCTAGGCACATGTGACAACAACCGGACAGATGACTGCATGTTACCCAATGGCACCATTGATTCTTCATGTCCAGACATGGCACATCAGTGGCATACTAATGACAGTAACTGTGAACAACCATATCAGCCCACACCAAAACCAGTGCCTCAATGCAACACAACCATCTGTGAGATCATCAAAAGCAGGTACTGTATAATGAAAAGGGAAAGCCTTTAAATAGTTTTGGTAGTGAATTTATATATTTTTTAACTCAATGTTTTATGTATTCTGTTAAATTTATTTTACAAGTAGTCTTCAAATAAAGTCTATCAGGATCCTGCACATTAGCTTGACTACTTTTTATCTCGCAATAAATAATACATGGTCTTAAAAACAGAGATACTCTATTCTACTACTACTAGCAGTTCATTATTCAGCAAAACCCTTTTTGGATATCCCCAATACAACTCAAATAAGAAGGAAACACTAGGAATTACCCAATTCACTGTTTTAGTAGAGATTCCTCTCATGTCTGATCAGTCTATTAAAACATTTTCTCCTTACCCCTATTCTGTGTGGGGCAAAAAAATAAATACTGTATTTTCTCCCAGAAATTACAACTGGCAACAAAACACAATAAACACATATTAATCTAATGCACTATATCTATATTGTTGATTAGTACCTAAGTTACAAACAAATATTTAAAAATCAGTATAATTTTCCAGTAAATAAAACATTAGAAGTATTTCAGAAGCATTAGTCTAAATCACAATGTTTGGTAATCAATTCCTCATCTGCAAAACTAGTTTTAAATTCATCTGTGATGCAGCCCATATGAGATGGGAAAACACTCTTCTTTTATATCATTGCTCTCAAACTCACCTCAACTTGTGACTCTCTCTGTAATCCTTCTGTTATAACAAAAAGGGCCTTAGCTAATGTTCAGATAGATGAACCTAGAACTGCTAAAGCTTCCTTCCCAGCAAAAGCCTTATTCTTAATAATATTCCAGCTTTAAAACACACTTGGCAATTATCAGATTGCATAAATATTCACTTGTCTTAACTGGAAATTGTGTATTGATGCATATTGTTTGTGTCCAGTGTCCACACTGACTATAAATCCCATCTTCCCCAGTGTGTTTGAAGCTTGTCACAAGGTCGTTGACTACAGTCCATTTGTTGTGGCATGTGAGTTTGATGTATGCCACATGAACATTAGTCACATTGGCTGCACCAGCTTAAAAACCTATGCAGATGCCTGTGCTCAGGCAGGAGTGTGTATTGACTGGAGGAGTACCACCAAAGGAGTCTGTGGTATGTGTAAAGGATATATACAATTTCACAACTTACAGACCACATCATATCAATGTCCTCTTCTATGAAAACATGATTTTTTTTTCTTTCCTTTTAGAATATACATGTCAAAGTCCCAAAGTATATCAGGCCTGTGGCCCTCTTGTCGAGCCTACCTGTGATTCCTGGTACAGAAATTTACCAATACATTGTTATTAAACATAATTAATCATTTTATCATGTATTTACACTTTCAAAATTGCTTGCATACAAAACCAGGTGTATCCTTCACAACACAATATGCTGTTGTTTCTGCAGGTATAATGAAAAATTCATCTATGCCGTCAATGAGTTCAGTGTCATGTTAAATGTGACACTGGAGGGATGCCAATGCCCAAATGGCACCCACCTCCTTTCTTCTAGCTCAAACGAATGCGTGCCCACTTGTGGTAAGAACAGACACTGCTGTATGGTAACAGTTTTGTTGCATTAAGGAGAAATGTGTAACATATGGCCAAATTTGATACATTAAGCATTTATTAGCCAAAGCTCCTGAGGCAGACACACTAGAACCCCCCTTAATGAATGGAATTGACTCTATGCTTTATGTCTCTTGATAGAAATTTGTCGGCTGCCAAATGGAAAATGGACAAAGGTAGGATTTTTTTTTTTCTATGGTGCCAGCCACTTTTTACAAAACGTTTTGATAGGCAGGTAAAAGCTGATAATGCCTTGCCTCTTGCCATAATCTTACAATGAACACTGTATCCTCAGGCCAATTCAACATGGACAGATGGCTGTCAGCAGTGTACATGTGAAGAGGACACACTTCAGGTCAAATGCATTCCCATCACCTGTCCAACACAGCCAGCCCTCAGCTGTGACCAAGCAGGCCAAGTCAAGGTCATTGAGACTGTGGGCTGCTGTCAAAAGGAGAAGTGTGGTAAGTGAGCACAAAGTACATAGAAATGCCTAAACTCCACAAACTCTGTGGTCAATTAGATATTCAACATTTAAACTGGACATCTGAACATGTTGGACTCAGGATCATGTGGATTCTTCAGCCCATCCCAGATTGTGTTAAGTAGATATCTTTCTTCATAGCATAGTCCCTGAGAGTCCCTAAGCTGGCAGCTGTCCATTAACTTTTAGGCACAGACAGTGTGATGAGATAACTCAGGCACAGATGTGGTAAATGAATGCTTTGTAAGACTGCCTCTCCCTCTTTTTGTTCCATCATTTTTCTAAGGTTACATTATTTTTTTTAATTTTGTGACCTGTCTGGTTTAAATGTGTGTGTTATTGCTTTGATTTGCTGTAAGTTTTAAAAAGTTTCAAACTAATTCTTAATTGCTTTTTAAATATGTATCAAATTGATAGTCATTTTTTCACACAAGTAAATAAACATAAATAAGTACAGAATTACTTGAATGTTAACACATGTTATGGAGGCTATTTTGCACAATTATAAATACTGGTGTACCTTGAGATTTTGGCTTATCCTTTTGTGTTCTTTGGGCAAACAAAGTCTGAAAACCACTAGAGGACACAAAGGCAACACACTTAAAAAGACCACAACATGCCTTTTTCTTGTCTCTAGTGAAAACCAGTCCTTCTTTGAAAATTTAAAATGTCATAAATTTCCAGAAAGAGCTCATCAGTTGTTATATATTGGTATTGGCATTTGGTCCTTTATTCATCCATCTGTGTCTTTGAACAGAGTGTAATGTGACGCGTTGCCCTAGCTTCGTGCCTACCTGTCCTGTTGGTTTTACTTTGACCTCCACTATGGGCGTCTGCTGCTTCAATTATTCCTGTGGTGAGTGTGATTGTGTGTGCACGTTACAGTAGCTGCATAGTCATGATATGTGCCACTGAGATTGCTGCAACATATTCAAAATGCATTTGTTTTTTTGTTTTTTTCTTCACAGTGCCTAAAAATGTGTGTGTCTACAACAACCATGAATATCAGGTGAGGTCTCACATCTGCCACCACTGTGTAAAACAGATGTGAAATAACATAAATTTAACACAGAATCATACAGGAAGGCTTTGATTGATACTGTGTTTAACTTTGCGTATTACCAAAACTTATGACATCAGAAAGATTTGAATGGTGCTTTGTATACATAATGACTGGTGGTTATGGTGAACTGTATTGATGTGATATTTAGATACAACTCAGTAGCATTCACTTATGAACATTTAAGTTTACTATACTGCTTTAGTGCAACCATAGCCCTAATACCATCAAATCAATGGAGAATTTCTCAACACTGATGAGACTGAATAGCTGTTATTATCTTTTTTAAATTAAAATGTATTTAAGATTTCAAACAGCCCACACCTATAAATTCCTACACCTGCCCCAAGATATAACACTGTAACGGCATATTAAACAGTAAATGAGTCACAGCCATGTTATGTAACGCACTCGATAAGGACTGTGGGTAATATGGAAAAAGATACATATAAAAAAAACACAAGGAATTATTATTGCCCTCTCTAATTTTTCCTAGAGTACAAAACACAAAAACACAAATTATTGGCAGTGAAAATGTGTGTGTCCTACAACTTCTAACAATATAGCAGAGTCATTCTTTTATTATGGAAAAAATGAAATGTATTAGTAAAAAAAATCCATATTTTTAGTCTTCTTTACTAACCCTACTTAGGCTCATCATGAACATACACTACATTACCCATTTGCTTCATAGATCCACTTGTACAACATGGATGCCAAAGTGTTACATGTTAAAAATAAACCAATTAGATGTATGAGAGGGTTTTTTATGAAACAAACAAAAATATGTAACTCTTTAGAACATAGATGAGTTTTGGCAGGTGAGAAAACTCTCGGTGTCTGTTTACAATTGTTATAGTAATCACCAGTTTTGTTTTACTGTACTGTAAAATACTGAGATGTATTTTAATGTTTTACCCACCTCATTTACAAACATTTTCACTCCATCCAGATTGGAGACCTTGTGCCCATGGCGACATGTGAGAGCTGCAGTTGTAGCAACCAAAAAGAAGGCCCTCTGAACAAAATAGAATGTCAACCTATTAAATGCGATATATATTGCCCTCAGGTAAGACCACTCTCTCAGTCTCTCCCTACCCCTTTCACTGTCATACTTCAGCACATTCTTTGAACACTTCATATTCCTATGAACACATATCTCCTGTACATTCATTGATTTATACTGATCGGTGTTATTGTAATTTTATCAGTTGCCATTTTTGTCCATAAGAATGGACCTCTGATAGATATCATTTGCTTTTTTTTCCTAACACATGGATCACCACCAAACATCAATTGAGCAAAACCACTCAGTGCAGAACAACAGTGCCTAAGGAAAAGTTATTTCAGTGGATTTGGACAAGACATTGCTAGATTTGTAATCTCTATTTGAAGCTTCTTTCAGTCAATGCAAGCTGAAACAAGACCAAAATTCCCTCATTTTGACCCAGAAGTAAAGTATCATCCTGACTGTCCTGAAGTTCATCTTTTCATATTCACCACAGTTGAGCGTCTGACACCTATCAGTATAACTGAAGACAGATTTGCAGCAAATGTGCCATAACAAAATACTGTACTTGCATAGGACCCTCAAAGACAAACCTGCAGACTGTTTTCTGCTTAAAGTTGGTTTGTGTTGTTCTGGTAATTTACTTCTACTACATATAACTAAGCATTGAAATCATAGGAATGTGAAACCTCCATTTTTTTAACCAAGCCAGACTGTAAGTCTAACAGAATACTAATGTCATCCCTGAATGGAAACTGTAACATTAAACAGTCTCCTCATACCTGACTGTGTGTTCATTTAAGCACATTTTTATATTTTGTTTATATTTATATCAGAGTTTGTCTTTGTTGCTCTTTAGGGTTATGAGTACCAGAACGTCCCTAACCAGTGCTGTGGGACGTGTGTCCAGACAAGCTGTGTTGTAACACTGTCAAACAACTCCACATACGTACTAATGGTTGGTATATGTGCACATGCATTCAGTGTGAGTGTGTGTGCTGGGAGAGAGAGAGCAAAAACATCAGGAGATTGGATTTCATATGACCAAATGTCTCTATAAGGTGCTTGTGCTTGTGGCCACACATGAAATGGCATTGCAGTGACATTTTCAGTTGAAAAAGTTTTTTGTTTCTCTTGGTGTTCCTCATCCAGGAAACTAAATTTCTGTACAGGATAAACAAGGGAGTTGAATCAAACTGAGTTATCTTTTGTATTTAATTTAATTTCTGCTAAAAGCAGACTTTTAAAAGTAGGCTAGTGATAACATACTGGATTTTTTTACCCAAAAAAAGCTTCAAGTTGATTTTGAAACTGTAGAAAAATAATAATCAACCAAAGACTGTCTGAAGAAAAGACAAACATAATGCAAACAACTCAAAAATGCTGTGTTTTTGAAAATTTTTAGCGATAAACTGATGGCAATATTGGAACCCAACTGTTAAAAGCAATGCTCATGTAAGCAAGTGCATCTTCAATTTATCTGAGACAAGACAGCACAGATGCAAAATGGCTTAGAGTTGAGGGTTTTAAAGTTAACACAAGAACAAGCCATATTTGATGACAGTAACTCTGCTGCAGCCCTGCCTGGGAGACTGTGCTCAACACTCTGTTATGTTTTCTATTAGCCCAACAACACTTGGACCCCCCCTGAGAGCCCCTGTAAGAAGTTTGAGTGTGTGCAGATAGCTAATCAGTTCATCATCATCGAGGCTGTGATCGTCTGTCCTCCATACAACCCCAATGACTGCGTACCGGTAAACTGCGCACAGACAAAAACACACACATACAGAGTTACACAAAACATCAACATTGTTGCTTCTTATTGATGGTAGATTCAGGTCCTTCATGAGTGGAGTAAAAAACACATGCAGTCACTAAAGGCATGATGTTTAGGTTTTAGAAAAATAGACAGAGAGATACAGAAAACAGAGGCAGTGTTCACACTGCTACATACTGTCTAAAGGGAATCTCGATAAACGAAAAAACACCCAACAAAACACTGATGTGAATGTGTTTGTCTCTTGCAGGGAACGGAGACTGTTGCTGCAGACGGATGCTGCCCAATGTGTATGTATTTTTCAATAAGTTTTTCTTTATTATTTGGCCCCGGTGGCCTAACCATGCGCTCACTGTGGTCAAACAAAGCCCTATAATATCATTAGAGCATATAACTTGACATGCAGACAGGGTTCGAGTAATATTATGAAGTATATGAAACTTTTTCTGAATAAATCAGGGAAATTCTGAAATTACATATACACATATTAAGTAGCTGTACTCATACATTTGCATGTTATAAAAAAAGCAGACTAAGGGCCTCATGTAATCAAGACTTGTCATGTAAGACAAAAAGATGCATTATGAGTGTTTACCACAGCAACTCTTAAAATGCATTATTGGGGTATTAAACATTAGATTTGTAGACCTCATGGAAGTATGACTATATATCTTTCTCTTGACTATGTAAGAAAAAAATACTACTTTTCAGATTTTGTTCCCATATTGCTTCTTATTCAAAGTGATTATTTGACATACAAGTGCTGCGGTTTTCTTGCTTAGTTAAAAATTGTAATTGGTTTTCTTTTCAACTTTTCAAAACCTGCTTACAGGCATAGAAAAACTTTTTGCATCAACATTTGAACTAAAAGAAATTTTACAATCAGTCAAATAAATTGTTTTTCCCTTCTTTAACATTTTTCTCCTCCCTGGCTCAGGTACTCCAAAGGGTCAATGCAATGTCTCCACTACTACAGTGTATCTGGAGAGTAAGGGCTGTCAGTCTAAAGAGAGAATTAATATCACATCCTGTAGTGGATCATGTGGAACCTTCACCTTGTAAGTCTCAATCATGTCATTTTTCTTATCATCACTGAGATAAAGAGTTCTTACTCTCAGTTTTCCTGTTATGAAGTTAAAGATATTGCAAGAACAGTTTAAAAATGTTGTGGAGGACTGAGATATTTGGACGAATGTTTTAAAAAAAATGCTAGATCCCACCCTCTGTTACAGAACTTCTTACCATCTATTAATTAAACTTCCTAGTCTTCAAATGATCTCTTATATGATCATTTACATCATATGACTATATCTGAGGCTTTAAACTATAAATTTAAGGAACCAAACTCAAGACTTAGATATATCCTGATGACATAGTTTTGACATTATCAGTTATTTTCTTAAACTTGAGTTTTTTTAGATTAATCTCTGGTTCAGAAAACTTTTAGCAATTATTTTGTAACATTTACTTTTTTAAAAAATCCGAAATGATTAAAACTGAAACAAAAGATTTAATATACTATAATATACCAAAATCTATATGTGACTTGCATTAGTTTTAAGACTTTTTTGAATTAAACTTAATATCTAATTAATAACTTCATATCTCCTCTTGCTGTTTTCTTTTTTAACCTCCTTCTCTTGCTTTTTCTTCACACCGTCCTCTTTTTCTTTTCAGCTACTCTGACGAAACAAGGTCCTTGCAGCATACATGCTCTTGCTGCCAGGAGATAGCAACATCTGAGCGTCAAGTCAAGCTCTCTTGCCCGGACAACACCGAGATCACCTACACCTACACCCACATCGACTCCTGCGGGTGCCTTAAGACAAACTGCACCTCACTTGGCAAAAGTGCAATGACGCCCGCTCCTTCTAACATGAAGTCACGTAGACGCAGGAGATAAGGCATTGCCTGAACTGGCATATTTAATGAGCATGAATTTATAGCACCGTAGCTGAATTCCTCTATTTATGTCTAATGTATTAGTGTACTTAGTTTTAGCAAGATACGATTGTAAAACCCTAAAGATCTGACTAATAAAGATCAATCTATTGCTGCAAGCTGAGAACGTGTGTTTTTTAAGTTGGTTCCACACCTTCAACACATCAAGTTTTAACACATTAAGAACAGAAAAGACTGAATGAGGAAGGCAGAGCTTATGACCAGGCTGAATGAAACCTTTATTTTCTCTACTGATTTAATTTAATGCCATGCCTTCAGTGTCAGGTCAATGTCATTACTAGTCAAATGTTGGGCACAGGACATTTTGTCATATTCTAAAGAAAAGATTAAATAAAACAAGCCTTTTGTTAGAAGTGCTTGAGAAGCAACAGTCCTATCACTCAAGGTATTTTCTAAATCTAAAACTGGGTGCTTATTGCACTCAGAGCAACATTAGACATATGAAATGAATATTACTCAGATTTTTTTTACAAATAAATCTCCAACAACACTTCTTTTAAAGGAACTAATACCCTCCTGTACACACACACACACACACACCTACACACACACACATATACACACAAACATGCTTTTTTAATTAATATCTTTTTAATTCATATCTTTTCATTAAGACCGATATAATTTTGTACCAGTCACTGGGAAAATATAGGCACCGACACAGGGACACTACTTGAGTTCATCAATTCGATTGAGAAATACTGTTCCTCATCTATGTTAAATTATGCTTCTTATTATAATTTTTTGTTATTTCATGATCAATCCACTTGATGTGTGCGACTAAAATATGTTCTAGGCTAATCAGTAAAACAGAATCCAATATAATGTTTGATAGAATTATGAGGTATATTTTGTGGTCTAGGAAACTGTCATTTGTGCTGCAGCAAAGCAAGTTGTCTCGATGCTCTCTGCTCTCCTAGAAAACTGATAACAAAAAAAGGTATGACGTTTTAGAGGAAAAAGAGATTGTTCCAGCCACACCATGATTATCATTGATTATTAAACAAAGTTTACTTATCTGTATGTGCGTGTGTGTGTGTGTGTGTGTGTGTGCGTGTCAACCTGTCTCCACCTTGACCTGTGGTAACACTGCATGTTCAGCAATAGCCTGTCAATCATGCAGCTGTGTCAGAAGGCTATCACCTGCATACATACAGGCTGTGGCCACATCCTGCTTCCAGTTTACTTCCCAACCCTAAGTATTTGTCCAAGACGTGTGAGAAAAAGGTCTTACAGAAAGATCATGGCAAAGTCGTGATGACAACCCAACTAAACACAGTGTTACACACCCAGTTACAGACTAACACTCCCAATGTGACGCAGTGCCTTTGGGCAAGGCGGTCCCACACAGCACACATCCCCGAGTCAGCTCTTTCACAGGCTAATGGGTGGAGTGAACACAAAACATGGGCCACTTGGTAAACAAGGATGTTTACTTAATTAACATTTATCTAACTAGATGTGTCAAAGTATCAAGGTAATTTATTTGTCATTGTGCAACACAGGTTGCAAAACAAAATGAAAGTTTGTCTTTCATGCTGCACACATAAAACCTATAAATAGAGCAGAATATGATTTTAGGAAATTAAGGGGCCATTGAAACATTTATTTGTATATATACACACTTACACTTTTCTGTCTTAACTTACACTAAGACAGAACACTAAACTTTTCTGTCTTCAAGTAAGTTACTTGTTATTAATTGGGAAAAAAAATGATTGCAGGTGCAAGAGTTCATCCTTCTGTTGACACCTGTTAAAAAAACATACATTCAAATTACACTGACACAACACCATTGTGATTTAAAAGCCAGAGTGCAGAGATAACAGTGTGTGGTTGTGAAAGGCGTAATACAGAAATGGCTTGAAAAAAATGATGGGCTCCTGGCTCAACTTGGACTATAATGATAATGATGAGGAAAATATTATATATGGAAGATATGTTGAGTTAGAGTTACAATTTCAAGTCTGTAGATGTAAAGGGAAAAGACTGATGACTCATGAGTTGCATTTTCAAAGCGTGCAAGAGTCTGGAAATAATCTTAATTTTACCAATTGAGTATTTTATAAACTGCTTTATCCAGCATCTGTCAAACAGGCCAAATTTCTCAATTTTTCAGTGTGCTGAATTCCTCTAACTATCAGTCATCTTTAGTACTCACCTCAGGTATGTTTGGCTTCTGTCCTGAATGGATGGAATTAAAAGAGCTGATCTTCAAGTTAGAAATCATATTAACCAAGTTAGTCAATAAATTGACCTGCTTACCTTCTTACATCAATTACTGCATCCTCCTGATGGAAAGGAAAAAAGTTTGGATCGTTTAATTAGTAATTTTTTTTGTTTGTTTGTTTTTTATCAAGAACTTCATCCTGACTTCCATTTTTGAAAGTCACATATGCCTGTAATGCACCATATTTTTTTTTTAAGTTTCTTTGAACCAGTGAATGGGAATGTTAATTTAGCATCTGGTTTGTACCCTCAAAAATGATGCCCCTACACATTACTTAATAGGATGACATTAATTCTGCAACAAGTGCATTTTGTCTTCAAGAGATGATTGTGAAATAAAATGTCAATCTGCTGATTTTGATGAGTAAATAAACCATAATGTTTTTGGATCACCCAAGCTGCCCACATCCCAGGGGACATTTTGTACGTACACATTAAACCCTGGTTCCCCCGTAATTACACTTTATATGCAAGTAAAAGAGAGACATGGATCACTACAAAGCAGCCAAATATAAGTTGTGTGCTGCAATAATATAAGTTCAGTCAACCAAAGCAGCACTGTGGAACAACAATTATCATCCAGTAGAGCTAATCATTTCAAATCTAATGCTGTCCTTTTGCCTTTAGGAGGATGAGATGAGAGCTACATTCAAGAGGCTAAAATCAGGAAAGCAGCAGAGTCAGATGGGATCAGTCATCATCTGCTGTGCAAAGTCACCGTGCAACTCAGTGTGCTTTTCCAAGCCAGCTGGTCTGCTAATGATGCAGTCAGCAAAGCACTCCACCCCACCCTGCAACACTGGAACCATCCAAAGCCTGCACACACATCCTGTCCACTGACTTCCGTTCTGCCTTTGACTCTATCAAATCCACTCAAACTGTATCATGTTCTCCGACATGAATGGCTAGCCACTGGATTCAGTGCTTTCTGTGGATGAAGGTTAATAACCTAACCCTTCACACTCTTACCCTCAGCACAGGAGCTCCTCAGGGCTGTGATCTCTCCTCCTTGCTCTTCTTTCTGTGGACCATCCAAGGTTCTGTGAAAATAATCAGTATATGCAGATGGCTCAACCTCTCTTGAGCTCCAACAATATTGAATCCCAGTGCTGCATTGAAGAAGTTCAAGATGTCATCTGGTGCACAAACAATGACCTCCTGCTTAACACAGCTAAAACCCAGGAACTAATTATTGACCAACCCTAATCCCTAAATACCTACACAAAGAGACTCCATCAACTTCAAAGACTCCATCATCACCACTGATTCCTTCAAATTTACAACACACACAAGATATAAAATCAAGTGTTATAATGGTTAAACAGCAACTTTATTTACTTTACAGCTTAAAAAATACACATCAAGCATCAATCTCCTTATGCTCCACTCAACACCTGTCAAGTCCATCATCACATCCTCTGTAATAGAATGGTACAGCAAAACAGACAATCAGCCACAGAAAGAGAGCAGACTGTCATGGACTCTCCTCTCATTGCATACTCGTGAAACTTTTACCCTTGGATTTGTTTCCTCTGCTCCAATGCATCCAAAATCATAAGCAACTCACTCTGCTCAGCTGAATCTAAACATACACACCAAACCATAAAGTGAGCAAACAAGATCATCTTTTACCCCTCACATCCTGCCCATAACCCCCGTCAGTGCCCTCAGGAAGGAGAAACAAGTTACTACACACTAAAAGTAATTCCCTCTTTTTTTCCTTGAGCTTTACTACTGAGATGCAATGCCATGAACCTACTGTATGTATACTATGTTTTTGTGATGACATTTAGTCGCAGAAGAAAACAATGCAGAGTTATGATTGTCATGTAGATGTGGATTGTCTGCTGTTGTGCTTTTCTGTATTTATGCTGCAGAGAAAACTATACTGTACAAGAAGGAAATTCCACTGGTCTTGGTCATGCATCTGAAAAACACTGTCTTTCTATTTATTTGGGGTAACACAGGACCCGAAAAAAAAAGCTTTACTGAAGAGCCAGTGAGTTTGGATGTTTCAACTCGACCAAAATAAACAGAAAGTAAATTTGTTTGCTGTTGTCAATGGACAGTGTTGTTTGAAGAGTCTGTAGTAACATGGCGCCATCTGCCAAGTCGTGCTCATCCAATACTTCCAGTCTGAGCTGGTCTATCTTTACTCAAAGCCTGATCAAAGAAAATGCCACATCTGACCGAATGCTGTACTGTTGTGGAGACTGTGGAGACAACCTGACAGGCCCAACAGGAAACATTGTTTCCCTAAGGGAAATTTCATTAACAATAACAAAAATTCAACCTTTTTAATAAGAAATTTTTAAATTTAAGCACAAGAGCACAGTACTGCACCAAATATTCAAATACGCATGCTAGGCTCTGACTTACTTTAGTTGATTCAGTTTTAACTGAGCAAATCAACATAGTTTAAGCTCAGTTAGTGCTGCGACATATGCTGAGAAACTAATCTGATCCAGGAAATGCTAACTGTCAGGCTAAGCCTGACTGCTTAAACAGAGTTAATGACATTTTTATTTTTTTACTACCACTGGTAGTAAAAAAATAAAAATGACTTAAATAAATAAGTATAAGAACACTTAAATAGAATATTTGATTACAAATGATAAGATGAAAACCTACCTACATACATGTTTGACTATATAATATTGTTTAGTAAATATTTAGGGTTAAGCCACCAAAAAATAGATCTCCGTATTAATTACCTCAAATAATATTATTATAAGTGGGCTACATAAATAGTGAGAAGTTCACCTGAAAAGATAAATCTTGATCTTATAGTATCTGATTTCACATGCCTCTATCCCTATCTGTATCTTCTGTTTTCTAAATAGGAAGCCATGTTCAAAAATGTATTGATTGAAATGTTGGTTAATGCATTTAAGACGTATCAAGATTTGATGAGTGTACCTTATTTTAATTAATTAGATAAAATTCTCCATAGAGAAACATTTATCTCTGTCTTTTTAATTGTCAGTCATGGTACGGCCTTGAGGTTAAAAATCTATGTATTCTTGCATCCCTTTGTGTAAGAGAGAAGAGGATAACATGCAGCAACAGACAAACTGGAAATGATCCTGTGTTAGACAGTGAGGACACAACCTCAGTTTAAGGATGTTTGTCTTTTCTAACGTGCCCCAAAATTAACTAAATAAATTTTTTATTACACTTTTAGCTGAGATGCCATTTACACATCCAGTTGCTGACAATTACTAGCCATTCTGTCAGATTTTGTTAATGGCAGCTGTATTGCTTGGTAAGTAGATGTGTAAATTCTTAATATATTTATAATGGTCAAACTGAGTCATGGCCGTGAACATCACATCTATATGCTGTAATACAGTATATAATTTAACTGAGGACACCATCGGAAAGATACCAGCTTACCTGATCCCCATTGAGTTACACTTACTTCCTACAGGGTCACCCCACTCAAGCTGGACAGTGGGAACCAGGACCAGCAGCCTTTGGTCAACAAATGGCTGCTGACAGGTCAATATTGGGTTCAATTTATGCGAATTATCAAAAGCAGGAAAGGATGAAAGAGAAGGCCTCCAAATGCTTTAACACTTGTCTGTCACTGCAGGAGGAAAAACAGGAAAGGATTCAACTTTAGAGGTGTAAATGCAGGAACAGTCAGCAAATATTAAACTTATAAAACAAATTCTCTATCTTAATGAACTGTTGCCAGTTGTATGCATAATACACGTGCTAAAATTCATATTCAATATTGCATAACAAAATTTGATTTTCTGTGTGGACATCATAGTTTACATTAAGAGCATTTGGCAGAACGTAAGTCTTTATTGACACAACACTAACACTCTTGTTAGCAAAACAGAGCGGAGTTTTGATTAAAGATGCACCACAGGATGCACATCCTGGATTGCAGGAGCTGAGTCACCGTGGATTATTTACGCAGGCCTTCGACATTAACACAAGCCCAACAATCCTTGACCTCCTTAGAGCAACACACGTTATGTATACATCTGAACAATGTACCATATTGTATTTCGATAGCTAAAGGGATAGGTGTGGAGTGCTTCACACTGAGATGTTTTATGCACAGAATAAGCAATTAAATATTCTGTCAAAATTCAACTTGTTTGTTTGTTTTTCATTTTTTCTTCAACATGCTGTGGTTCAAACAGATTGGTAGTAGGTTGTAAGCCTATTTTTGAAGCACAGCCAACAACCACGTAATTGGAAAAAAGTGCCTCTTTTGTTGCTGCTTTGATGGTCAAATGAATGCAAAGATCCTCTTTTACACAAAAGTTCCCTCCCCAAACCAACACAGAAAAGTCCTCTCCAAAATTAATTCACAAGGTCGGACCAACTTCATTAGGATTAGACCTTAACATTTTTTTATCTGTCAAAGTTCCAGATATCCAGATGCTCATTTCCTAACGTTCTGAGTGTGTTTGACCTGGGACCAGTGGGACTTAATTTTTTTCTGCTTTGAAGCAGTTTAGGTTCTGTAAAAAATCATTTCTTAGGTTGTTTTTCTTTATGACCTAAAGACAACCACTGTTTAGAAGATGTTTTTTTTGAAGGCCTTTACACATAAATAATTCACGCAAGAAAAAAAAAACATTTTTCAAACTGCTGGTGGAATATGAGGTTTGTCACACAGGATGCAGATATCAAACTGTGAAAAAGCAACACTTTTAATTTTTTCAGATTTAGGTTGATGTTTTCAAACTTTCGCATTGTGAAAAACCAATCACGGCGGTGGTGGTGCGGAGCAGACATCATGTCTGACTCCCACAACATCAACAACAATGGCTAAATCAAGAAAATGATCAAAAAGAGCTAGACGGCATGTTGTGGGCATAAATAGAGCACCTATGAATAGCCCAGTGCCCACAAATTGTTATCAGTGAGAAACAGAATACTTAGGACAGTAAAAATCAAAATCAAAAATATCAAAATCAGTTACACCTTTTGTGGGAAGTGTTTTGTTAGTCCTGTATCAGATCAAGTTCTCAATCTCATTATGTAGTGGTTTGTGGTTTTGATGCTCTATAAAATTTGTCAACAACCCTGTAGAATACTTGTAGCCTTTGAAATACATTGTTAAAGTAAAATTAAATAAATACAGTTGTCAGACTCATTTTAACAACATTCCCACTTCAGACAGACTGCTAACACTCTCACTCACTATCCCTACTTTGTGAGAGGGGGTGTACCTAAAACCTCTTCTTTTTTTCTTAATAAACATAATAAGGACAAAATTTAATCACTGACCGACGAGTCTGTTTTCAAAGCAAGCTGTCAAAACTTTTTTTGTAAATTCGCTTTCCCCTGTTTCTGTCGCAAACTCATTTGGGAGCTTTAATCTGAACATTTCGCATCCATACATTTTGCATATTTACGTTGCTTATTCATTATGCATCCAGTATGGAAATTCTTTTAAGGCAGCAGGGCACATGACAGTAGTGTCCAAAGTGATGTACTTGAAGATGTACTAGTGTTTCAAAAAAATTTACAATGTCCAACTTTCACACACAACCAAGCCAGCGGAAACTCAACAAAGTGAGTGGCAAGCATCAAAAGACAAACAAAACAATGAATAAGTAGGAAGTTAAAGAAAGAATCTGTGACCGAATAGCTGGCTATTAAGATTTACACATCAGATAATACACTAACGCTATGAATCTTTATTGATTGGGTTATAATTAATAATTAATAAGTAGTGCATTGCATATTTCAGTTGTTTCCTCCACAGCAATCCTTTTTTTAAGAAATCACAGTTGTTTTCCAAATGACACAATAACAAAAACAAATGTCTTAGCAGGATGTTTTAAAGACAAAGATTTTAACTGTGACTGAAAGGCTACATTTATGTGTTACATTTATGGGCTACATTTATTAGTGGATATCACATTGCAAAGTCAGACATTTTGGTGAAAAATAAACAAAGACATTGTCTTAACAAAAATTACTATATCTCTCCCTCAGTAATCAGGCACATTCAATGCTGTAGTCAATGCAGTTTAATACCCTACAGCAGGGGTCACCACCTATATTTGTCAGAGGGCCAGAATTTTACTGGACAGTCACCTTGGGGGCCGGACCCTCAAATAAAAATTAAATAAAAATCAAATTTTGGCATAACATTATTATTTGATGTTTATTGTTTAT
>JAPZDV010000001.1:1905811-1917626 GCA_029814665.1 Acanthurus lineatus
ATTACATGCACACCTGTTGTCTGTAACACAAACTGCTACAAAGTAAGCTCACTTGCAAATCATACCAATCAACATACATACATTTTGATTACTACTACACTAAAGCCATTCAATTTATCAAATTTTTGGTATACACTTTGACAAATTGTTCCACTTTTTGATATGAATGTATGGCGTTTTGCATGCTGTAGTAAATAAGTATTTCTCTTCCTCACTGTCCACAGGGTTATGAGTATCAGACTGTACCTGGTAAGTGCTGTGGAAAGTGTGTTCGGAAGAGCTGTATTCTCACTGCACCTGACAACACAACACGTGTCATTGAGGTCAGTATTGCAGCTTTGAGAATTTCCTCACATTTATTATCCAAGATTATGGGAAAAAGGGATGTACACTAACAATAGAGCCCTGTGTTTCAAAGAAAAGTTAAGATACATATTTAGAATTTTCCATGAATGTCAGACAAACAGAGGCAGATTATGTTAGTTACTTCAAAACATAAAAGTTGTTTAATTGTTAAATGAAAAAAATTCCACAACGGAAAAACATTATCTTTATCAATTTGATGTAGTCAATCCTTTGTCTTCTCCAGGAAGGCAGTGGTATTTAGGCTAAGTTATGTTTGTACGGTTGTACAAACCAAAAGGAAAAAAGGAATACATCTTTGTAAAAGATCTAACTAAACCTATGCTCTTTCTGTTTGTACAGGTCAATGATACTTATGTACCTCCTAATGACAAGTGTGTGCAGTATACTTGCCAGAATATCAATGGAGAGCTTGTTACCAAGGAGACCAAGACTACTTGTCCTCCCTTTAACCCCTTGGACTGTGAACCTGTGAGTATATCAGACACCTTTAAGTGGTCCCTCTTCCCCCATACAAACTATTTCTAACACATAGCATGACATGTCTTCCCTTCCAGGGCACAGAGACGACTGATGCCAATGGATGCTGCAAAACCTGTAAGTGAGCAGAGTAATTTAAAAAATAGCTTCTAAATCTTGAGTATCATGTGTAAATTTTAGAACCTAACAGTTGCTGTGTATTTCAGGCAAGCTGCGAAGTGTGTGTGAGGTCCAGAGTAAGGAGACTGTCATTGAGGTGAGCGGCTGTAAGAGCACGCAGCCAGTCAACATGACATACTGCGCTGGACACTGTGGAAGCTCATCCATGTGAGTTTATTTAGCACTAAATCTTGATTTCAACTTAACCAGCACAAAAACTAAGTTTTTTTTTTTTGTTTGTTTGTTTGTTTGTTTTTCATAGAATTTTAGGTTCAGTTCTATTATGGAATTAGATTTCCTAACTAAATTGAGTTTTCTCATTATGTGTGAACAGTGGGTGTCAATGTTGGCTGCTCACTGCACTCAACCTGCTTCATGATACACTGGGCCCTCTCTGCATATCAGAAAGAATTGTTGACTCATTTACTATTCTAAGGAATTAGGTGTACATTGCACTTAGGCTGATTAGTGTATATTGAAAATAGTCTCATTCTGATTTGAAAATAGTATCACTTTTTGCCAAATTAACCTGTTAAGAGGCCCAAGAGAAATACCTAGCAAGATTACTGTTAAAAACTGGATTTCTTAAAATGCCAACCCCTCCAACACACACAAAACCCCATAGGAAAATGCCATAGGATTTAATAATAATACAAAACCAGCAAAGTTGTTTTTCAGTAAAGTGATATTTGTTGGTGTGTGTATGCAGGTATTCTGCAGCAGCTAATATGATGATGCACCAGTGTGAGTGTTGCCAAGAGGCCAAAACAAGTCAAAGGCAGGTGGAGTTGACCTGCGAGAATGGCTCCAAGCGCCAACACAGCTACACCATGGTGGAGACCTGCAGCTGCAGCAGAACAGAATGTGTGGCAGGGACAACACCAAGACAACAGCGCCGCAGGAGACGCTGATCGATCACCTTCTGTCTTACACTGGACTGAAACCTTACAAACACTTCTTACTCTTGTCTGATTTTATTATTTATAGCTAAAATGTGCTCTTTTCAGTGCCATAATCTACTACTGTGCTGTAAACTTTCTTCAACTTATGAATTCTTGAATGATGACTATTAAAATTATATTACTGCAATATGAAAACTTGTATTCACTTTTGTTTTAATTCTGGGGTAAAGGTAAATATTAAATTAAAAAAAGTTTATCCCTTTACATAGCAACTGAATATTCTAAGCAATTGGTAGAAAGATTAGGTTGCTAAACATTTTGAAGACACTTTGAGACTTCCAAGGGAAAATTTGGTGATTAATATCTCATGGTTACTTCATTACTTATAAGTAAGATCAAGATTAGTTTAAAGCAACACAGACAAAGGCTATCCATACAAATATATTTACTACCAGTTCTTGTTGTCTGTCTTAACACCAAACCAAAGTTTAATCTGGATTTGCAGATGCTGTGCAGCATTCAATAAAATAAAAGAAGAATCACATAGTACAAAAATCAAACCACTGTGACATTTTAAGAATCTTGAATCACAAGTGAAAAGACACAACTAACACACTGAATCTCTTGAATGAAACCTTTAGCAGAAAGTACAATAAGATGACCTTGTAACCTTAAGAATCGACAGAAAGCTTTTAAGGACTACAAATACTGTGACTGAGAGACAACTTCAGTGTCAAACTTTGCTTGCAGTGTTAAAAATGGCTATCCATTAAATCCAACTAAGAGGCATGAATGAGCTCCCCAAAGCGGTTATTTTGCTTAATACATAACTTTCAATCTGACAGTGGTGCTATATTCAAGGTCATGGGTCAGCTCCTGGAAACCATGAACATCTAAAGCAAATTTTACTGAACTCAAGTTGCTGTCATATTAGGACTGTTCAAATATATTTAAAGGCAGTTGAGGATAACATGCTCATTATGAGTGGAGTAAACTATTATGATCAAGTCTCCACTTTAACTGAGTCAGTGTTTAGACAACTTGGATGGTTTTTGATGTTTAATGTTCAACAGTGAACATCCTGACTGAGATTACAACTTTATTTTCATCATGCTCTTATTGTGCCTTTGACTTCATAGCACATCATTTTATAACATCAAGTCTTCACATCACTGACTGAAAATGGCTTACACCAAACTTAACAAGAAATTTTGCTCTCACTGTAGAAGGATAACTTAGAGTGATGATCAACAGGGATATTTCTACTAAACTTGAATCCCTCTACTCATTTGTTTATTACCAATTCTTTTATCAACATATAGAATTCGACATAATTTAATACATCAATAATAACTTATCAGATTTTGAGTGCACTGAATGTTTTATAGCTACATACGAAACAGAGGCAGTTCATTGCAGATTACTACATACAGGTTCTCCACACAATATTAACATCCACATCACCATAAAGAGAAGATGGACTGAACATAACTCAGTACAGCTTAAGCAGTGCAAATCAAACCCTTGAATCAGTGGGGGAAATGTAAATGAATTACTGTCAACAGAGTAAAACATTGTGATTGTAATGCTGAAATAATTATTCCAATAGTAAGATTTATTACAATTTGAAATCACACTACTGCCAATCTAATATTTGTTGGATGTTGTTTTTCAGTGTGACTTCTTAAAACCAAAGGTGAGCACAGTTGTTACAATCTTTTGAGAAAACAGTGTCTGTTGTGTTAGACAGCAGTATGTTAGCAGAGACAGTCCAGGCCTCATGTACTGTTGGGCCCACGAGAAGTCAATCAAGTATCAGATCTCTGTGGCGACCAGCTGAGCTGGTGGGAGCTCAGATATGGCTGCATTGTGGGAGGCTCTGAGTGAGCGTATGCAAACAGGGGCAGTCAAAACGAGTAAAGTCTGTTTTTATATTTCTGTGTGCATGCATACGTATGTGTATGTTTGTGTGTGTATTGGCATGTCCACTGTGAGCTTGTGCTCTGCAGTTAGAGCTCCTCAGCCATCTGCAGCAGAGAGTTGATGGCAGCATCCTTGTTGCCCTGCTGTGCATCTAGCACAGTGCGAACCACCTCCTTGTCCAGGTTGGGGAACATGTCCTGCAGAGCCTTAAGGTCCTCCTCGCTGCACACTGGATCTTGGCCTCCAACAGCAGGCATGGCTGCTGGCATTGCCATGGGCACCATTCCCTGGTTATAGACTGCAGGCACTCCTAATGACACAGAACACACACACAGCTTTAACACAGCAGATATAAGATTGTAAAACAAACATAAAATCATCATTTTCCAAGTGTTGTAACATGAGCTTTCTGTTTAAAATTTGTTCTTCACAAGCCTTAGTTACAATAAATTTAGTAACTTCACTATGATATCATACATTTCTTACACTTGACTACACTCCCCCAAAAATATAGGAGTCATAAAACTTAAGCCCTTTTTCACAAGGTTAAAGGTGAACATAAATATACTACAGGAGCATAAATGTACTATGAGTTTGTACATGTGTGACAGACCTGCAATGGGCACATATCCCACTCCTTGCTGATACACAGAGGGCATTAGGACAACAGGCTGAGTCATCATCCCTGCTGGTAGGGACTGACACAAAGACACAGAAAAATGAATCACATTTCTGCAACCAAAACAGTTTATGATAAAAACTTCTTTGGGGGGTCACACCCACGCCAGTCGAGACACCGAAGAGAGGAGAGTAGGCAAGAGACATTTAACAAAATGAAACAACTTTGCTTCAGAGCCATCATTTTAAGCAAGTGCACTGCTGTGTTTCATGCTTTCTGTCAAGTACACATAGCAGCATTCATAATCACTTATATATTTACTTTTCAAATTAAGAGTAGCAAAGATTTAAACACACAAACAGGGTCTGTCTATATAAGATATACTTTTTCTCACTCTCTTTCTTTGAGTTAGAACAGGGTCTTGTGAGTTGCTACACACAAACAATGAAGAGCAAAAAGTTTGCTCATGCATCTGATCATCTGAAATATCAAATACAACTTATTAATACGAAAGAATGAATCAATCGCAATCCGGCCATGCCTCTTTTACATGTCACAGAAGCCTAAGGCTTTGGCTCCTCTTGGCAGCCTCCTTAATTTCTTTTCTTATAAACCTCCTCTCTTCTTGCTCCTGTCTCCTTTAGATGCAATCTAAGGAGCTGAGCGTTCTCTCACGATGGTGCACTGTCATTGATTGATTGAGTGATTGATTGATACATACACAAACTACAGCAGGACCAGCGGGATTCGTCTTTTGTATTCATAAGATGCACTAGTTATATTAGATGAACAAATGTGGGATCAAATTCCTTCTGTGTGCACCTGTTCTAGTCACGTTTCTTCATAGTATTTCATCTTATTACTTGTGTTTTTAATGTTGAATGTTGGCCTTATCCAATGTAACTGCTATAACTGTGACATGTTTACAACTGCTCAAGTCAAGTACATCAATAAGAGTTGAGTGTCAAACTGATTTATGCCTTTCAATCCACAGATGCATCAAGGCCTTTCTTGAAGTGTGAAGTTTCTCACTCTACACTTGACTCACAATAAAATTAGCCCAAGAAGAGGGTGGACACTATTCTGTCTGTTCAACGGGATTTCTGTAAAAGTACTCACAGCAAAAGACATCACCAGGTTGATCATGCCCTCCTTGTCATCGCCTTGCCTGCCACTGAGGCTGAACCACTCATCTATCACACTGCCCTCCCTCAGGCTTTCAGGGACGGTGACATGAGTCCATGCTATCCTGTCATCCATGGAAAATGCTCTCTGAATGGAACATCAACAAAAACACATGATTGCATACTTATTATGATATGCAAGAAGGAAGAAAAAACAACTAACAAAAATTTTCAGGGGGGTGTTGCTCTGTCAACAGCTGCATGTTAGAGTTTATGACCATTTTAACACCTTGGGGGGCATGCTCCTTAAACCTGAACGCTGTGTCCTCAGGACAAGCTATGGTTTTTAATTGTACATGTGGTTAAGTTGAAACCCAGTAAACTCGCAACGTCTCCTTGCTTTTTTGAGTAAAAGATGTAAGGAAACAAGTTTTCAGAAAGACAAGATGTTCCTCTATTAGAAATTTTGCTTCAGAAGACTGAACAGCTGATACACTGTCAGTTACCTCTGACAGCCTTGATGTGCTGCTTGATGGTTTAGAGTTTGTATGTGTTCATATATGTAATGCCCAACTACTTGCACCAAAATAAGAGTGCACTATTTTAAACTTGTAAATCAGAAAACAAATCATATCTAATACATAGGAATAATACACTTGAGCTGGTTCCGTTTCATATTCTGCTTGTATAAAACGTATTATATTAACCCTAACTCCCTCCCCCTAACCCCTGACCATTTACAATTCTTTAATTGATTCATTAATCAATCAAAAACCTAAGTGGCGGGAAACCACTGGAGGAAGTCTACATTTATGATATTCGTTGACAATTAGCCAAACATTAGATTAAAACAATAGTTTGAAAAATCCAAACCCATTTCTTCTTGTTATTTGCAGCAAAAAATAAAAAAACTAAACCTACACACATCTAAATAACTTTGACCTTGCAAGGCAGCTGGACTGCCAAGATTTCAAGGCTGAAATCTATGAAACACTCCCTCTGGCGTGTCAGGTTAAATTATCTTTATACCACTTGTAATACAGAGCAACAGTCCCCAAACAGATACTGTACATATTTAAAAGTTCGGAGGATCCACAACTCTGTGGCCTCTATGACCTTCTCCATCTCACCTCATCAAAGATCTCCAGGTAGAAGGAGTCAACCCCAGGAGGAACAGTACACTGGATAACCTTGTTCCAGCGTGGGTTCTTAGCTCCATTGTGAGCGGTAGGTGTCTCATAAACTGCATAGCCCAGTCTGATCCTACAGTATGGATCCATCCGAGTCATACCATAGTTTTTAGCCAGCTTGGCCTATACATAAAAAAACAAACAACATGGATTTAGTTAAGTAGCACATTCAAGTTGGCTACTGTCACATTTAAGCTTACCCATGCATTCAAATGTATTTAGTGGATGGTGGTTAAGTGGTTGATTGATTTAAAATATGAGAGGAGTAAATTAGGGTCCCATTCTTTATGGCTTATATGACCATGGTATAAACTGAACACCTCTGATATGGGTGTTTGTCTGCAGTTACAGAAATATATGATGCACTAGTATTAAACTATGTTTACGACCAGAAACACTGAGACCTAGCTAATGGTCTTGAAGCTAGAGTTATTAGCAGAACCACCAGCAAAAAAGATTCAGTTTGAAGCAGCAATAAGCGGGTCCTAGGGACAGCAACAGGAAAAATGGTGACATTCTGTTTCTGCAAGAGGCAAAGGGGATGGGAGAGGCAGCCTGTGTGAGTGAGAGAGCACAGAGGAACATCACACTGAAAACCCTTTGACACATGAACTCTGGACAATATCCAGAGAATCAGACCAGGATAATGGCCAGATATGTCAGTTCATACATGCAGCAAATGTCAGAAGATGGTCCAAATAAAAAAGTTCACACATGTTGGAAATACTCCTTGTAGTTTGGGCAAGTGGCGGTGCCTGGATAGGAACCTGCAGGAGGCAGAATATGACACAAAAGGTGTGCAGCAGAAACCTCGTGGTTTACAATACCTTGAAGATGATCTGTAAAATGAATGGGGTGTCGACCTGAACTAGCAATAGTTACTGGATCTCTTCATCCCTTCAGTTTGCAGACATTTCACATTCAATATTGTTGTCGCTTAAAATAACTCTCTTTCTTCCTTCTTGGACATTTGTATTTTTCCAGTCAAGTGCCAGTCACGCAATATGCACATCATCGACATACCCACTCCTTCGCTAACAAATGTCTCCTGTGCTCATACATGCAGCTCACCCAGATTTAGGACTAGGGGGCTGCATGAGGAAAGTCCAGGATAAAAATCCCAATATTTGTGTTCACAGATAAAGCTCCTCTAGAGAAACTCAAGATACATTCAGAGTCACAGTGCATGTGTGAAAGGGGCTAAACCTGAATCAAAAGAGAATTGTCTTATAGTTGGAAGCAGCAATGCTATCTGTTGTTGACATTAAAAAAACAACTAGTCTGGTTGAGGTTAGCTTGAAAAAAGGCATGCTCCTATATGATTAAAGAAGCAAACATGATTAAAGAGAAATATAAGTGTGAGAAAACATAGAAGACGATAAAGTGGCATACTGAACAGCAAGTTCAGTGATCAAGATTAAAGCCAGATATGTAGTTGATGTATTGGCTTAATAGGAATCTTTAAGGAGTCCTTGAGACCTTAAGTACCAACTGCACAGGTTGTGATTGGTAATTGCACTTGGACTTAACCAACCTTTTCCATCACCTTTGCATTGCTAAACAAATGCGTTGTATATGATCAGGCCATATCATGTTCTCTATCCTCACAGTAACTGTGTTTATATTCTCTCATTTAATATGATACAGACTGACATTGTGCTGCACTAACTGAACTGGATAAAATCCAGGCAACTTTTAACATTAATTCTCTGACTGAATAGGAGACTATCTCCAAGCAAGCTGTGTTTACTACCATTTATTCATACTGAGCACCAATCATAGTGAGCAGAAGCTTTGCAGTGTATTTGCTTTGATAGATCTTTGTTACTGAAAAGAAGAAAAACACTTTTTCTACTTCCTAATTGTTGTCTTTAGGCTCAACAGACTTTGAATTACGTCAAAAGAGGCCAACTCAAGCAGCCAGTCACAGCTCTTGTTGCCGAAGCACCTGTTAGCCATGGTGCAGTTCCTACACAAAGACAGATCACAAGGAAAGATGTGCTTCTGTTGTCTTTACACCTACTGATATTAAGAGTTACTTTTATTGAAATTGGTTATCTATCTAAATCTTTCTAAAAAAAATCTAAAAATCTTATCTTAAAAATATACAATCCTCTCATTTCAGATACGTGTTTATACATTATTGGTACATGTTATTAGTACAAATATCACATTATCTAAACTGGTGCAAATCTTCAAATGAAACAGGGTTGCATTTGTAACAGCAAAGATGTGTTTACCTGGACCACAGTAATGCTGAGTCGCCCTACAGTGCCTATTGAGCCTCCATACTGCAGCTGTCTGGCTGCCTGGGCATCCAGCTGGACCTGCTGCTGCTGCTGTGTGGGAGTGATCCGCAAGAAGTCCTGGGGAAGCTCCCCGATATACACCTGAATACATGTACATAAAAACATAATGCATAGAGAAAGCTCAAAGTTTCAAATAAAATTTAAAAAACAAACACTTATGATTTTATGGAAATATTTTATTTCAGTTTTAATTCAATGTGCCAATGAGTTTATAAAAATTCACTTTGAGGACTAATGAATTAATTGGATTGGGTGAGGTGAGTGAGCAGCTACCACTGGAAATAAGCGAAAGGAAACATGGGACAAAGTAAGCATGTTGTTTTAAGGGTTTTGACAGTTTATCTCTCTTCTCTCTGTACCACTGACTGAAAAAAAATGTTGTCAAAAATAACAGTCATCATTTGAATCTTGTGGATATGATGTGAGTCTGCAATTACACATCCCTCCGACATGGCAAACAGTTACCTTCTTGTTTTAGTTCCCTACATGTGATCAACAGCATGCAGTGTGAATACTATAAGTCAGCACGATATACTAACATTCTGGAGGCAGGACACTGATTTAGGTCTGCTCTGATTAGTCTGCCCACTACAGTCTCTCTCAGACTTTCTCATGTAAATATCTGGGTGGATGTTCTCTTTGTTAAATACTGAAGAAGCTATATTAGCAGAGAGTCTAAAGTGCATAAATGTAATAGTTATATGTATAGATTAGACAGACTCTGTGATAAGACTTCAGATTTATTTACCTACAACTGTTGGTGACGCTATGGCCCTGTACTAACTTTGGGGTAACAACAAGTTACATTTACTATATTACAGGGCTTTTTTTTAACATTTTAAGCTTCTTATTGAGGTTTTTGAATGAAGAAAAGGGTCTGGAAGAGCAGAGTATAGAGTATGGCAAGAGTGAACGCTGCTTCTGTTGTGATAATCCTACTAAGTTTAGCACTAAATACACAAACAGTGCCCTAATGCTTCCAAAGAAAGCTTTCGGTCATAGTGTAGCTAAATAGTCCAGCTAAACCATGTGCATCCTCAAGATTGTATTAACTAAATTAGTCATGAACATTCATGTAGCCTGTAGAAAATAGACAAAACTGTCTATCTTATGCAAGCTTATGACATATACCTTTTAAGAAAGTGAAGAAATTGACATTTAACAGAAAATTTAATTTCAATCAGTCTAAAAATGTCATCTAGTGTTGACAGTAAAAATAGAGGCTGACCCAGCTCCTTGTATAGTTCATTGAAGTGGTGTATATGCAGCTGATCTGGAGATGGTGCCTTAACATTTCTTCATTTCATTCACTAGCCATAAATACAGAAGAGTGTTTTCATGTGTGGTCGACATTATGTCAGTCAAAATCACATTTGATTTTATTTTCCCTAACTAATCAAACCTTTTGAATGAATACTTTTGTAGGAAAACAAATGTTGTGGCAACTTCTTCTACTGGAATACATTTTCTTCAGATTACTTTTACTTGAATACTGTTTTTTGGCTACTCTATCGTTTCCCGACCTCAAGGGATGGACCATCCATCGCAAAATTAGTGGTTGGTTTACTTTTTTTGTAAAGAAAAAAAAGCCTGTTTGTTGCTTTTGATGAATTTATAGCCAACACTCTTAGTCAGAGGCTTAATCCGTGCGTGAGCTGAATCTGTTTATTGACGTCAATCCCAGAAACTACTAGCAAAAAGCACCAACGTTACAATTGACGTTAGCTCCTTATGTGATTTAGCGTTACAGGAAATTTCTTGCTAACTCCAGGATATAAAATCAGTACTAAAGACGGCTGAATAAAAATGTATGTTGGTGTTTAATGACTAAGGTAGTTAGGAGTGACGCTAGAGATGTTGACAAACTACATCCAGCTAGTTCCGCCTAGCTGGAAGACTGTAATTCTCGCAACAAAGTCAATAAAGTCAAAGCCCGCTATGTACCTGTCCCCGCTGAGTGCTGATGGTGGTCGCCATGTCGTCTCTTTAATTTCTGGAGGAAAGATCCTTCTCTTGTTTTCTTAACGCAGACGTTTTATAGCAGACTAACCGAACTAACAACCGTTCACCGTCATCGGAGAGTTGACCCGGAAGTGTGTGTGTGTCGGTGTGTGTGTGTGTGTTTTTGTGTTTGTGTTTGAAAAATCTTTATTCGACATGCCCATGCAAATACAAGTTTTTTTTTTCTATAAAATCTTAAAAATAAAAAAAAAGATAATTCATCAATTAAAATAGCCTATTCCAAGAACGATACTGTGGCATGAGTAATCAAATTCATTGGCAAACGATTTTGACAACAACAATAGAGAGTAATTTGGCCTGTATTTCCAACTTTGATGACCAAATTTGGGGAAGCTTGGGAACGTAAATAAAAACAAAACACAGTCATTTCGATCGAAGTATAATTATCGCCTTTTTTCACTATCCCACTTTTGCTTTTAAAATATACTGCAATAAATATTAATATTTAAAAGAATGTGTGAATAACTCAACATATCGAAAAATAAACAGAGACCAAGCTCAACTCTTTTCAATACAATTTGTTGTTGTCATTGAGAAAACTCATGTTAAAATCACTGAAACATAGCGTCACTTAAGCCTTTTTTCTAAACCTTTTTATTTTCTAGTCAAACCCGATTTCCTATGTCATTAAATTTGGAGTTTTACTAGAGGATAGAAAGAGGGAAAATGTGTATAATACCATAATTATTCTGGCCAAACAACATATACACAAGTGTCGTTTTAT
>JAPZDV010000001.1:1917726-1940026 GCA_029814665.1 Acanthurus lineatus
ATTATGAGGGATAATGCCTCTTTCTCTGTCTTTTTGGAAATATATGTAGAGAAAGGTAGTAAAGTGTTCTTATTGAATAGAAAGATCCTATAACTACAGAGGTGGAAAAAAGTTTTTGGACACCCCATGCATTTGTGCAATATTGCATTATGAATCACTCTAAGGTCTTCAAGTGCAATTTCTTTTAGTACAACCACAGCCAAAATACTAAACAAATCTTAAAAAAGCCATTAAAAACTTAATATTGATTGGTTCCATAAAAATACATAAGAAATTTTGAGTATTGGGTCATTTTGGTACCAGTGATCCACTAATGAAGATCGTGCTTTTTATTAAAAGACACAATTTTTGTTGCCGTGCTTCATGTCTATATAAAGCCAGCACATTTGAAAGTTCTTCAGAGACAAAAATTGCTAAAACAAGGAACCTAACGCAGGAAACACGCCTGAAGAAACACATTCTCAGCCAGGAAGGGTACAGCTGCCGCCAGATAGCCAGGAAGTGCAGATGCTGTCCTTCAGAAGTTGGATACACTCTGCAGAAATACAGACGAACCAACAGCTTGGAAGACAAACCAAGATCTGGGCATCCAAGGGTTTCTTCAGCAAGAAATGACTGCATCCTGATCCGCATGTGTCTGGAAAACCGCTGAATGACATCTTCAGCAGCGGCAGCAGCAGTGGTCAAACCGAACTGGTGTCCAGTGTTCCACCCACACTGTACATGACCGACTTTAAGATCATGGCTTAAGGTCCTACAAGGCTGTGAAGAAGCCCCTGATCAATGAGAGACAGAGGTTAGCCCGGTGTCGTTGGGCCCAAGCACACAAGAACTGGACAGCCGAGAATTGGAAGAAGATTCTGTGGTCAGATGAGTCCAGTTTCCAGCTTTATCTTCCTCCTGCTGATGTGAGGGTACGCAGAAGTCCAGGCGAAGCATTAACTCCAGCATATACAGTACCTACTGTCAAGCATGATGGAGGCAGTATCATGGTTTGGGGTTGCATGAGTGCTGCTGGTGATGGTCATCTCACTGTCTGTGATGGCACACTGAACTCTACCAAGTATTGTGTCATTCTCGAAACCCACATGCCCCCTTTTGCACTGTTCTGTTGAGGTCAAAACTGGATGTTTAAACAAGATAATGCCCCTTGCCACACATCCAGAAGAATGGGACAAGATTACCCCTCAACAGTGTGAAAGGCTCGTGGGGAACATGCCAGCCAGGATTAGAGCTCTACTGCATGCTAATGGCAGGACTACTAAATATTAATTTGATGATGTGATGGTTTATTTATTTTTTTGTTCAGTTTTGAACACCTTCTCTGTTATTCGTTGACCTTAATACCGACAATGTTGAGAACTGACATGTTGGAACTGTCAAGAATTTAGTTTTGTTGGTTTTTCTTGTAAACAATAAACAAAAAAAATGTCATATGTATTTGTTTGTGTCTGTCTAATGCAGCCACACCTTTTTAAACACAAAAAGATTTTTCCACAAATAGTTCATGATAATATTTGAGATTGTGTTGAATTCTAAGGGTGTCCAAAAACTTTTTTCCACCACTGTATTGTTATTACTGGTACTTCTAGTAGTAGTATTGGTGTATGTAAAAAAATAATTTTTTAGTATGGTCTACCTGGACCCCCAATCTTCTTACCACTTTGTTTCTTAATTTTTTCATTCATCCTCTGTGCAGGTCGTAGCTCTGTGTTGTTTCCCAGAACTACTCGACAGTCCGGCTTTTCCTGATGATGCCAAGCACCGAGCACAGCGCATCCTTCAGGACTGTGGAGGCCAAAGCCTAGGTTTGTGTGTGTTGCTCATGTTGTTCTTGTCACTGTCAGCTATCTTCTTGTTGATGGGGAAAGTTTGGATGAGAGAGGAGCTACATAATATGAGAGTACACAGAGGCATGTTTGCCGAGATTCATTGAGATGTGGCAGGACATTGTTAGGATATAACCAGCTACATTGTTTGTGATTTAGCAGTTTACTAAAACAACCAGACTAAAACAGAATTTCATTATTTTGTGCCGCTTATCTTTCCCATGCTTAAAGTCTCTCTCCTGCATCTTTCTGCACTCAGCTTGAACATCTTCAGAAGAAGTGACTAAGTAAACATAAGTAATGTGCAACAAATGGAAAAAGATCTAAAAATCACTTCTGTGGTAATTTCAAAGTAATTACTATTAACTGACAGTGACAACGTCCAATGCGATGCAGATTAATGTATTTTCGTGTGCCAACATGCTTTCTTACAATCTCTCAAATGTCTTGCATCATATCTTATTATGCAATCAACCTCTGCTCTGCCCATTTGGTCCAAACAACTTTCAAAACCCTGCTACACACACCATAGCCTCCATAGTGCGGTGCTGATTATAAATAGAAATTCTGTTATTTACAAAGCATTAGCTATCCGGTGCAGCATTAGAAAAGATTTGATGACGGCCTCAAAGAAAAACAAAATCAAATAGCATGGTTATTATGTTACATGGTTAACTATAAATGAATATGTCACTTAAATAAATATGTACTTGTTTAACTTGGTACACCCTGTCAACTAAGCTGATCTCTCATTTGTGCCAGTCTAAAAATACTTGGTGTAGCTTGCACATGATGAACTTGCATTACTGTTTTTTTTTTATCAAACCTAGCATGGCAGGTGACGATAGTAAAAAGCTGCTGTGTCCTAACCTTGTGTCAGGGTTAGGTTCATGTGAAATACAGAATATTTTAGGTAAATTGAACCGAATGTAGCATATACTTAAAATGTTTTCTCACCACTGAATATGTTAAAATGCAGAATATTGTGCACAAGTGTATTTAATGAGATTGGGTCTTAATAGCTATTCAGGTAAATGTGGCAATTGTGATATTGACCAGCCCTGTTTACCAGCCACATGCAGCACAGTTTCTTCTCAGCAAGGGACCAAATTCTAAAAAAGATTCAAGGGAATTTCATCCAGGAGTACTGCAATCTACATAAAACATCATGTTGAATTCATTAGTATCCTCATGGAGATAGAAAGCAGGTTTCCCATAAAGTCAGCCCCCCAATGTATTAACAATTTCTATTTAAAAGCTCTGGCTGTCCCTCTACAAAACTTGACTGGGTTTGAAAGGAACAGCAATGTTCCTTCAATCCATTCATATTGCGCTTTTTGATTAGTCTCAAACCTCACCACAGTGACACCGTCATTCTTGGAACACACTAGAAAGTTAATTCATCTGTGTTATGATTAAATATTAACTCTTAAGTGTGTACTGTGTTATTGTGTGTCTTTGGTTCAGGCTCATACAGTCCCAGCCAGGGGGTGGAGTGTGTCCGTCGGGACATTGCTGACTACATTACGCAAAGAGATCAGGGCGTACCTTCTGACTGGAATGACATCTACCTCACCACAGGGGCCAGTGATGGCATCATGGTATGAATGGAATTTTTGAGTTGACGAGAGGGAGCTGATAAGGACAAACAGTGAAAGCATTATGACTTGAATGAGCTGTCATAATGGTGAATCTCTCCTTTTCTCTTTGGTTGAGCTTAACAGCTTAACTAATATGCTTTTAGGTAGTGCTGTGAGGCCACATAGTGAGAAGGTGAAAAGCTCCTTTTGGACAGTTGAACAGCAGCAAACTGCGTCACATGTGTATCAGAACTTTACAAAATGACTCAGCAGCAATTAGCAAGATGTGCATGGGTGTGAAATTTGCTCCACAAATCATTTCTCTATGATTTCTCCATTTCCACCAAAGTCTATATTCATTAAGATGGCAGAGAAATTTCAGAGGAGAGACAGGAGGAGAGCAGCCTAAATATTGATCAGTTCTTGCCAGGGCAGGATTGTGCTGATACACACCCTCCCTTCAGCTTTACTCCATGTTTTGATTTAAACTGAAAAATGTGTAATACTGATTTACTATTTGATACTGAATTGACAGAATGTGATCTCTTGTCTGGCAGACAAGTTTTAGTGTCTGGAGATTAGAGGAGCATACTTTGCTTGTTACGAGTCTATAAGTCTGATGGTGGGGAGCAGCTTTTGCAAACAAATGAATCACATAATTTCTTATTTTTTGTTTGTAGAGCATCTTGAAGCTGCTGGTATCTGGTCAGGGCAGCTCCAGGACAGGTGTGATGATTCCCATCCCACAGTATCCACTGTACTCTGCAGCCATCTCAGAGTTAGAGGCAGTGCACATTAACTACTACCTGGATGAGGCTAATTGCTGGGCACTGGATATTGAGGAGCTTCAGCGAGCTTACCAGACAGCCAAGAAGCACTGCCATCCCAGAGTCCTCTGCATTATCAATCCTGGAAATCCGACTGGTAGTAACAGTTATTCATTATTATTTTTGTTTACAGTTACTTTGTCACATTTTTTACAGTTGTTGTGAAGTACAGGAACCAATACTGTGCTTCTCAAAAAAAGATGTGTAAAACACCAGCCTGTTTTAGTCAGATATTCTCTCCTCTTGCCCCGCTACAAACACTGAAAAACAGATCCGTTCACATGTAAGCATCTGCCAACTGGTATTTTAACGCCTTCTAGACACATTACACTCTTGGTCTTTCCTGGTCAGTTACTCAGGAGTTTGAAAATAAAATAAAAAAAAATGTTTAACTTGTAGTTTTAGTACACCTGTAGGAAGGAATTTGTATTAGCATGTAAACTTGTCTGTTAGCTCTGACAAACATTTCCTTTGCTTCTTTTGATATTTTTGAATGTCTTGTATGTCTGCAGCTGTGGACTCACATTAGCTTGATATGCAATCACAGTGGTGATGACAGTAATCCATGTTTCATAAACCCTCTGCACTCCACACCCTTCTATCCAGGTCAGGTGCAGAGTAAGAAGTGTATAGAGGAGGTGCTCCACTTCGCCTATGAGGAGAATCTGTTTGTCATGGCTGATGAGGTAACGTCCACTTCAGCACTAACTCTAGAGCACTGCATGGCCCCAAGAATTACACTTTTTATATACAAGAGTTTGCTATTCCCATTGTAAATGCTGAACCACTTGGTCACTAGTAATTTAATACTGCACTTCCAAAAACATATATTTGAAAAATTTAAGCTGACACTTAAGATTTTTAGTCCAGAGTGCAGGTTAAGCTTAACAACTCTGAATGCTACAATTCATGTAATCAGTTCATCAGTTGAATCTTTGTTTGGCCGTGAGTGAACAACTGAAATGACCTTTATAGGTATTGCTCCATTATCCGTGGTACAGCGTAAGAACTACACTAGTTTTTTATGTTGAATCTGATAATAATTTTGACCAATGGAAAATATTTTAACTAAGCACAAAAGTTTTAATAGCATGATGCATTTGCTGAATATACATTTGAAATATAGACTTGTCAGTGCTCTCTGGTGGACTGACTATGTAATGCAAGACACTGGGACATTTTTTATTGGGACATGCAGGCATTTTCTGTATGTAGTCTGGCATTATAATATTCATTTGTTGCTAAGACACTGATGTTTATCAGTTGTATTCCCAGATGTTTACCCAGATTAAACTTTTAATTTTTGAATATTATAATAATTTACACCAAATACCAGAGCATTGAAAAGAAGAGAAAACAACTTCTTTAATTGGCCAGGTATAATTTCATAATTCTTCAAATATTCAGCAATGCTCTAAAAGCTGTTGCTGTATCTGTAAAACAACACAGTGTTAGTGTGCCTTCCATTCAACATCTCTGGCTCACCTGCGACCTGCTCATTGTGGCTGCAGCTTAAGTGGAATGAATGTGTCAGTGATTGGACAGATTTTGTTGATCAACCTGTTTGTAATCAACCTGGCTGTATTTTTTTCAGGTTTATCAGGACAATGTGTACTCAGCAGACTGTCAGTTCCACTCCTTTAAGAAGGTCCTCTATGAGATGGGCCCTGAGTACTTTAACAATGTGGAACTGGTTTCCTTCCACTCCACCTCCAAGGGCTACACTGGAGAGTGAGTATCCTCTGCCCTGAACACACACTAAGCTCTTCACTGATTACAGGGTGATGACACAAGCTTAGATAAACAAAGCTTTTGTGGGTGTCTTTGCTCTTTCCTATTTGTTTGAAGTAGATGTAGAGTTTATAGAAATAGCCCACTGAAGCTGAGCAGCAAGAAGGATATCTAAAATACTTAGAAAGTCAACAAGCATCAGTATGTCATCAACGCTCCATTGTTGTTCCCAATACTCCAACCTGCATATTTCAAAATGCAAGTTTTACCAAAAAAAAGCAAACAAATACCAAACTAGACAACCAAATGTTTCAGAATTAATACAGTGTTCAGTTGAGTGGCTGTTCTTGACCCCAGACTTTTCATGTGACCTGTGCTTTGTTTCTGTCTCCCACTCAGGTGTGGTTTCCGTGGAGGCTACATGGAGGTGTTGAACATGGATCCACAGGTGAAGGCCCAGCTTGTCAAACTGCTGTCTGTTCGCCTCTGCCCCCCTGTATCTGGACAGGCAGCAATGGATGTCATTGTAAATCCGCCCAAAGGCCATGAGCCCTCATACGCTCAGTTTACCAAGGTGTGTGTCTGTTGTACATCATTCAAATACAGATGTTTTGTGCATGTGTCCACTCAAAAATACTTTGTGACCAGAGACATATAAAGGATGGGATTTGGAGGAACAAAAAAAAAATGTGTTAATCTTTTTTAGTGGTGGGCACTCAACCAAAATTCGCTATGTTGTGTAATGTTTGTGCTTAGGAGAAGAGCTCAGTTCTGGATGCCCTGGCTCACAAGGCCAAGCTGGCAGAGGAAATCCTAAACTCGGTGCCGGGGATCAAGTGTAACCCAGTTCAAGGAGCCATGTACGCCTTCCCTCAGATCTTCATCCCACCACGAGCGATTCAGGAAGCACAGGTCTGTTTCTGCAAACACCCTCTAATGTATTGCTTGGCTGGACAGTGTCTGTGGGGCCGTCACACACTAACGAGCAGAAATTCAGTCAAAGAGTTCATAGAAAAGCACCATCCACAGCAAACACATATTAGGGCCATATTTATATATTTTATATGTCATAGCGAATTGTCGTCAACAAATGTCATTTTTCATTCAGGTGCAAACACACACACCATAGACTGAACATGGACGTGGTCCCTGTGGTGCCCCCTATAGGTTTGTGAAGGGCCCTGGTGTGGCTCAGTATGAAGGCTTCGAACGTTGTGCTTGTAAAATTAAGCACATAGCAGGCCATGATCAGCATGAAACTTGCATGAAAAATTCTCCATAAACCACTTACACCACAAGGTCCAGGTCCAGTTCAGGGAATATTATTAGTTGGGAAGATGGCTCGGGGGTCTGTGCTTTTCTCTCCAGCTTGTGTCAAACGCACAAGCTCTCTCTTCTTGTGATACATACATCTTAAAATAAATCCTGAGAGTTTTCACTGCCTGCGCTGAGTTTCCCTGAACCCTACTTCAGACTGTAGCTGGATGGAAAGAAGCTGAATAGAACAGATGTGTTTTTGGGACTGAAGTCACAGTGAGGCAGCTTAATGTGTAATTCCTGTTTATGTGTTTCTGCAGTCTCTGTCTATGGCTCCTGACATGCTGTACTGCCTCAAACTGCTGGAGGAAACTGGTATCTGTGTGGTTCCAGGGAGTGGATTCGGCCAGAGGGAGGGAACCTATCACTTCAGGTCAGACACGAACACCGTCTTGCACCAACACAGTGTTCATGAGATAAGAAGATTTAGACAGATTGTGTCTGAGTGTCAGTGGATCAGTTGTGGTTGATAAGACAAAGATAACATTTAAAACAGTTCTGAGCACAGTCAGACTCTGGGAAAAAATGGCATTTGATTTGAATGGCCTCCTGCCTCTCACTCTGGTGCCACCTTGAGGACAGAAAAAATGTAATCTGCATGTCATTGTAAAATGGGCGCTGGAAGTGTAGTGATGCAGTGACTACTTGTAGGGCTTGTTTATACTGAACTGTAGCGAGCTACTACCACTTTCCAAAATCATTAGCTCAGTTGCTGGCCGGACAGTAAGTATAGAAATAGCTCAAAAGGCTGACTTTTACCTGGAATGTGTCCAGTGTCCCATGACTGACTGAAAACCTTACTACATCTTTGTTGTAGGCTGTTTGTTCCTTATTATTAAATACCTTCTTATAACTCTGTCAGTGTTGGGATCTACTGTGCCTCTGTGAACACATTTATTGACAGATTTAATGCTACTGGAATTAATTAATTTCAGTCTGATATCTCATCATCATAAGGGCTGGTTCGATTTTAGTTTCTACTGATTAGTTGGACAGCAAAGTCCTGCAATAAAACCATGGTATAGGTAAACACAGTGTTTGCCTGTTTTTACTGTATACGTGTTTGTCGCACAGAATGACCATCCTTCCGAGTCCAGAGAAGCTAAAAGTCCTCCTGGAGAGGCTGAAGGAATTTCACCTCAGATTCCTTGAGGAGTATTCACAGCCGGAGCTTCAGATCAGCAGAGCCAGTCAAGACCAACACAGAGAAATGTTAAAGCAACCAGACTGACGCCCACACTTACTCAGAAGTGCTATTTAAATTGACAGCTTGTACATAGGTAATGTTGCTTTGAGTTTACTCTCCTGTCTAAGGACTAGTGTTACACAAATGTGTGCCTTTCCCTCAGATGCTTAAGAGGCAGAAGTATCCTGAACCTGTTGAAACTTATGGCCCAAAGCCCCAACTAAGACAAAAGAAAAGGAGAGTGACATTATTCTCCCCTTTGTTCCCCACTGCCCTCATCCGTCGGTGCTCTGTGGTGAACGTCCACTGAGAATCAACCATCTGCTCTTTTCCTTTCACACATTGTTTTCATGTGTGGCCCAGGACTTTACACATCAGTTTGTCACACACCTGTTAGGCATATGAGGAGATGTGTTCCTCTCCGTAAAAGTGCAGTTACAACATTGTCTTAGTTTGTTGTTTTTTGTACTGCCTTATCTAACACTAAACACAAAACACAAAATCATAAAAAAAACCATGAATATTGTATCAGTGGTGTCTAGCCATCGATTTTAATTGTAATATTGGTGACTGTCTCTAACTTCTGCACCAAGTCCAATACAGCTACATATACAATCCTGAAAAAATCAGTGGCTCTTCAAATAGCAAGTCCTCCTTAACAACTAGGCAGATTATTTTGCCTTTCATAAAGACACATGTAACTGTTACATTTTTTTTTGTATTGAAAACTAAATAGTAAATGAACTGCATCTAAATTGTGCTTTTATAGTGCTACGACTACCCAAAGCTCTTTATAGCACTAAGCAATATTCACCCTTTCACACACACTGATCCACATTTTGACAGCTGGAGGCTTCACTCAGAAAGTGCCATCCTATTTATCAGGAACTTGCACACACATGAATACACCGATAAAATAGCCATAGGGAGCAATTTGAGGTTCAGTATATTTCCCAGGGACACTTCAACAAGAGACCAGAGGAATCAAGGAACCGAACCACAAACCTTTTCATAAATAAATGACCTGCTCTACCTCCTGAGCTACAGTCACTTATATGACATTAGACATGTTATGAGTGTTTTCCCATGAGTTGACTTGATGTTTAATATCCAGTTAAGTTCAGACAATTAAAAAAATCCTTTTGTCCAGAAAGATCATGATCACTTTTTTTGGTGGAGACATTAATGCTACTGAGTGGAGAAACCTCTGACACAGATTTTAGACTGTTGTGTATGATGACAGCATTACCCAAAAAAACTGATAAATAAATGAATAAAGAAAAAAAAAAGGGAAAATCACAATCTCTTTGGTGGTTTCTTTGGTTGCTGTGAGAATTTGGACTCATGAGTGTTTGTAAAATCTTGGCTTTGGCTAAACTGTGTTATATAATGGCAATAATCAATTCACACTCAACCCGTAAAAATAAATGATTTGTTATGTTAGTTATGTTTACAACAACAGTTGCTTTTTTACAACTTTGTTTCTGTACACACAGAACACTGATCAAGCACACAAAATACAGGTTCACTGGAAGAGCCTCGTTTCAGAAAATCTATTTTTTCAGGGAAATGAAAAGATTTAGGTGAGAAACCACATAATAGGCCATAACCCGTGCTTTTAAGCCTTCTGGACAATAGAACCAGCGAGCTGGAAGGTGCACTGAGCTGATTATTTGTGTGTCCAGCATCAACGTTGGTGTGGGACTCTATGTATGACTGTGAACGCTGACTTGCTGTGAAGCGCTTTGGTTAGTAAAGACTAGAAAAGCTTTACATAAATGCAGTCCATTTACCATCCATTTACTCTGCCTTTAAAAACAAACTCTAACTCTCTCTTTCTGTACTGACATGTCCATTCTGCACCGGGGGATTCAGGTTTCTTTGCAACTGGCTTTTGAATTTGTGACATTACAGATCTAAGTCTCAGATTGTAGAGAAGAGCACAGATATGAATGTTAAAACACTCCTCTAGTGACAAATTGTGCAAATTCAATTAAGTGTTGTTAGAGTCCGATATCTTATGGAACAGAAATATGAGAAAAATACTTTTTTGAAGAGTGTAGTGGCTTTTGTGCTTGCAAGCAGGTAGTAATGAATTAAACGTCATTTAGTGATGGTTGGTTTACCAGAGCTGAAGCTGTGGGGAGCAACTGTAGTGAAAGAGGAGGCTACAGCAGGGAGGAGTATGGCGAACCCCCAGTGTCATAGGCAAGTCGACAGTGTGTGTGTGATTACTTTCACTGCCAAAAGGATGACACATAAGTCTTACACTCAAGATTTAAGTGTGTCTTTCATGTGAGAACACACATCGTCACCTCAACCTTAAACAAGTGTCCACAACAAGCCGTCAAAAGCAGGCAAACTGTCCACCATCAGATTTCTTCTGTTGTACCTTTTCTTTCTATAAATACGATTCAAAGGATACTGTTAAAGTTCTGACAGAAAACAGGAAATATAAAGATTTCTCAAACATTTTATTTGTACAGAAACCAGATAACCAACCAAACAATAGTTATGACATAGCTGGCTTGCAGAAGTGACAGCTGGACTGCACTGCAGCCTTATGTGGTGCACAAAGCAAAGATCCAAAGCTAAACACAATCAAAGCTCTGCAGACACAGATCCCACCCCAAAGAAAATGAAAAGTAACAGGGGGTTAGTTTTGGCAATTTAGCGAGCTCTCACATCAAAATCACAACAATGTAATACTCAAAGAAAAAAAGAAAAAAAAACAAGTAAAATTCTTTAATGCAACAAGCAAAAGGCAACTTCACAAAATACTTCAAAAGGCTTCATCAGTTTGTGTTCTGTCTGTATAAGCAGGGAGTTTTTATGTTTAAACAGTTTCAGTCCCAGTGTGCAGGAGGATGGTTGTTCGAGGCAAAATCCAAAGTATGTTAACTCAAAAATGAAAACTGTTACCCAGATGACACCAAGAAGAAATATCGTATCCAATTCTACCACGTAAGGGGAAATCTTACTGTAATGAACCTCGGCTTTACTCCAATTTGTCATGTAATCACAGATCACTCTTATTTATTGCCTACAGATTTATGATTTGGGAAAAACAGGGCACCCCACCTCAATGAGCTAAATTATCGTGCCATATGGTGCACTTATTGTTTTAATCATTGTCCAAAGCTGTTTAAGGTATTTTAATCCAAATCCATCCAAATATTCATATAGGAGTTAAGGAGTTCTGTGTGCTTCTATGGCATCTGAGAAACAGTGATAGAGTACTTCATAGAAAAGATAATAAAGAAATGCAGAAAATGTTCTAATTTAGACCCTTTGCTTTAACAGAAAACAAACAGTTGTTACAATCAATTAAAAATAAAATGTTATCCTTACAGTGTATGGCTGGTAAAGAGGGCTTTTTTTTTACCTTTTTTCAAACACAGGTAAAGGTTAAATATTAGTGTGAGGATAAAGTGCAAGTCAGAGGGAGTATTTAGACACAAGACCTAATATAAAGAGTGTTACAAGTGTCACTTATGTACACCATAGTTTTTTTTTTTTGTTGGTTTTTTGTTTGGTCTAACAGCTACTGATAACATGATTGTGTAGAGATACAGTAAAGAGGACTGGAGTCCTGTTTCTTCAAGGCAGCAAGTTGAGTAAACTTGTTTACATCTTTAACTTGAGACATCTGACACACTTCTGTTAACAAATGAACATCCTGGCTGCGTCTGCTGTCGTTGTTATGGTGTTAAACGCCCTAATTATACTTCAGCTGCTAGATGTCTCCCTGTCAAGGTGATGAAAACAAAAGATGTACTTTGATGATGTTGAGAAATAGCGTGGGATCATTGTTTTTTTTTATCTCACTGTCAAACAGTCATCATTTCAGATGAAAATCCATCAAACTGACTCAGGCAGAAATGTGCACAGACGAGGTAATGAATTGAAGTCTTATTCACATTATGTTTAGTCACGTTTCCTCAATTAATCCTCAATCTCTGACATATCATCTGAAAGTTCTAGCAGCAAGCAAACATAAAATGTGCATTACTGTTATGAGAAATGAGGCGTAGAAGTAGGAATCATTAAGGTTGAAATACTAGTTCTCAAACTGTGGGCAGGAATGAAAACTCAGTCCAATGAATATGATTTATGTGGGGAAAATAAAGAGTTTGCTGTTGGTATGGTCCTGGCCTTTAATTCACAGTATTTTAACTTGGATTTGAAAAAATTCAACCCTTTTTTTTTCAGTTGCTTCCCTTTTTTTGTTGAAAACTGATAAATATTGTGGAGATGGGGGTGTGTGTGAACTTTTTTCTGAGGGGGAGCATGTCAGAAAAAGTTCAAGAATCAATCAGCTAAGAGAAGCAGGCTTCTACTGCCACTACACTAGAGGACATGGTTAAGATGTGGCTCTAGCTCATTTCAGCCACTAATAAAATTCATTTAGATCTACGAGAAAAGGAAATAAAAAAAGGATGCTGGTTTTTCGAGTTAAAATAAGACGCACAACAGTGTGGGAAACCACATTGAAGAGTCTAATAAATAGAGCTTTGTGTCACCCACCACCACAAACGTAAAATGTTGCCTGTTTTAAATCGAACAACACTGAACTGGGGGAAGGCCGACTGAACAGATGCATGCATCTGCAGAGGAAAGCTGACAGAGCTTGCCCATTCAGAGATAACTGGTTTAAAACACACTACCTCCCCCCAGGAGAGGGTCACATTTTCAAACCTACTGCAACACGAGAGGGGCTAGATAAGGGACCTGGCAGCCCTGCAGTTACAATTAATCATGAGACCAAGCTAGCATTGCACACAACAGTTACCATTATTGATATCAGGGATTTCTCTTAATTTGAACATTCTCGAAAACATCTGACAACTCATCAAAATAATACCAAAGTATTTTTTTTTTTAGATATTTCAATGAAATGTTACATATTCTACCTTAAAGGTTCAAAGATTTCACATCCCATATATCAGAAATGCAATGCAAAAAACTTGTCACATTGGTCAAACTAACAGGATTTCTTAGTGCACTTCTTAGTGCACTAAGAAATACAAAAATTGTACTGACTTAAAATATTTTAAGACCAGATTGATTTTAACTGTAATGTTCCATGTAGTGAGGCTTCCCCAGTGTGAACAATTATGTTAAAAAAAAATCAACTGTTTATTTCTTATTTGTTGCACCACACAAAATCAAAGTATTGACTACAAAGGGTAGTTCTAAGTTATTTGGTCTCAGACAAAACAGCTTGATGATTTAAATGTAGGCACGAAAACTTTTGGTCACATCCGTTTCACTGATAAAAGTTAATTTCATAAAGTTAAGTTTTGCTAATAATGCAGTTTTAAACAATTAAAAAAAAACAAAAAACATTTTTCTCTGTTCAGTCTAAACATCTTTATCATGGTGTGTCTGCTGCGGTACAAAGTTGACTCAGTCAGGAGGATGTTAGGGTTAGCATCAGATCATAACTGTTCATTTCTACATTTCAGATATCTTATTCAAATTAAAATATAGACCTTTTTCTTTTTTAATTTAAATATTTGGGCCATTTATGCTACACAGTCTACAACAACTTGCCAAAGAAGAATTTTTATGATTCTTCTTATGACATTTTTTGTCTTTATCAGAGATTGACCGTGAACAGGCAGACAAGAAAAAGGGGAGAGAGGGTTGTATGAAATGCACCAAAAGATTGCCAGCTAGAGTTTAAATGGAAACTGCTGCTTTCATATGGCCTTGCTGCAACCATTTAGTGATCTACACGCTTCTGAAAAACTAATTTTTGAAGAAAAAGTCAGATAGAAACTTGTAATCCTAAGGTCATGATTTTTTTTTTCTTTTTCTCCATATGCTTTTTTGTTCAGCTGAGCTGCTCCGCTCTCACTACAAGACTCTGTGGTTAACACTCACAATCTACAGAAATTAATCAAAGTGTACCAATATAACTTGTCTTTACTTTCCCCTTAATTTGTCCCATGTTACACAGTCCTCTTAATTTCGGAAAAATGGTTTATTACACTCTGTACATGTCACAATGTTGGTCCACTTGTCGGGAAAAGAGGCAGACTGCTGCAGCCTAAATGACGGACTTTGGATCAGTTTCATCTACGCAGATGGGAAAACCAAACAGCAGGCACACCACTGTTATGAGTTAGCTGCTTTTGTTTGATACTGGTTTAGTGTACAGAAAATGTATCTAGTTCCACACTAAATTTTTTAATGTTTCGACCAGTCAACTTGACATTAAGCCTGAGTCAGTTCTTCAGTAAAGCCTTCAGTACACAATGCCCCCTGCAATACCAGTCAACCACTGCTTCTACAACTAGTCTGACCAGTAAAGCAAGTCCAATAAAAGGGGAAAATACTGATTGTGCAAAATTTGGCACCAGTTTATTCATCATTTTAAACTTAACACAAACTAGATCACATTTTGCCAAGAATTTCAGTGCATATGTAAAAAATAACATGCATACTAAATTGACTGTGACATACGTCTTTGTGTCTTTAAATGCAAAACAGCATCATGTGCTTGCGGTGGTGAGCCGGCTAAAAGTAAAAATTGATTCTTACACTGACAATAAATGTTACCTCCTCACACCACTCAAAGGGGAACTCCCATAGATGAAACCTTAGCTAGTCTAGCATTAAATTACACAAGTCCAACAACACATGATTACTGACTTGCTTAAAAGGTTTGTCTAATTTAGCAGACACACGCATCAACACTCATCTCACACACGACATTGCCAAGAGACAGATTAGCTGCTTTCACACAAAAAACACCAGAAAAAATCAGGGGATGGGGGCATTGGGAGGACTGCTCCACAACACAGGAGATTTAAAAAAAAAAAATGTTAAGGGTCAGACTCTTGTCAAATAATCTTTCAAAAATCTAGTGGTTATGTCAATCAGTTCTAGAAAAATAGAATATCTCTTTGCTTGTAATAAATCTGATGTAACTTTCAAACATGTTCAATGGCAGTCTTGCTAGTGCCAATGTTGGCAGCACAGAGGACAAATGGGAAACAACAAAACAAAACTTCCTAGAAATAAATGTGAAACACAAGGTCAAAGGTGAATTTGGAAGCATCAGAGAAGCGCAGAAGACAAGGACTGGACGATGAACTGTGACGCCACATCAACATGCTAGGGCAAACAGGAAGAGATCTAGAAAAAACGAAAAGAAAAACACAACAGGGAGACAAACCTAGGTTAAACAGCAATGGAACACAGACAGGAGAGAGAAAAGAAACCACGAATGATCATCACTGTGTGGGGTTGATCACAGTTGAAACACTCAACAATTAGTGTCAGGGACAGAGTGAGCATGAGCCACATGCTACCAGGAACAAAGGTGGATGACAACAATGGCGACACACACATATGACAGCCTAAATAAAAATATCAGCGCAGAATTAGTGACATGTCACACCACGCCAAAAGAACTCTGCAACAGCAGCTATTTAAACACACATGAGGGCTGAAGAGGGTCTTTCTATACTGATCTGTTATTATTAATTATTATAAATTATTAGAAACTGTAGACTGGCAATTTAATTATGCAATAAAATTACTACAGGTAAAATAACATATTACTTTACATGACCTAATTTGTCAATGGATTTGGTAAATTATACTCCCAGTGGTATTATACTGCTATACTATTTGTTTTCCATGTTTTATACCATTTACTACAAACTATACCATATTTAACATCAACGCTAACGAATGTGCAAATCAAGTTGTTGTGCTTTATATTTCTGGATATATAAGGATGTGTAAATTGTTACCGTTCAAGGCAGTCACTTTTTTCTATTCATTTTTTTTGAATGACAGGTATCAAAATCTCTCAGCAGACTCTTGTGTTTGTGTGAGTTGTGAGGTCTCTCACTGTAAACATCCTCTGATAGATTTTTGTCAGTTACATTTTTGTGGATTAATTAATGCTCAGTTATTGCAGATTCAAAAATGCATTTTGTCACTCCACAAAAAAAACTGCAGCATTGACAAAAACTAAGACTGCTGTTCAATTCTGATGGATTAGACCATTTGTGCAAGTTTCTATGACTGGCCATTTTAGTTTCATGCCGCAAAAAATAAATGGAAACCAATGGCTGCCTGGAGAAGGGAAAAATACATCTGAATACACTACATGCATTTGAAAATGGTCAGTGAAAGTGTTTTAGAATAAATGATATGCAGTGAAGATGTTGCCTTTGTCTTTCCTCTTACACATGACAATTCATATGTCTCCTTATTTTGTACATGCACACAGTCAAACAAACAAGGATCCTTACAACCAGATCCTTACTGGTACTCTGTGTGTATTAAAGCCTGAGGTATATTATTCCTCTGTGCAATAGAGCTCCATTGTTTGTAAAAAAATATTAAAAACACATCAATGAGCAACACTGTTACTAACACTCTCTGTCACTACTAAGAGCACACACACTGTAGTTTAATTTGAATCCCATTTACACCATCCTGCTGCCTGCAATACTCACTAGAGAGATAAATGTTGATAAAGCCACCACAGAGAGTAGTGCCAAACGAATGTACTATTCCTCTCTCTGTGATTAACATTTGCTAAAAACAGTTCTCTGCTGTGTCAGGAAATTACCGAACTAGGATTTACAATCCTCAGCAGGAACCACAGGCTTGGGGCAAAGAGCCACTGACAAAGAAGGGAAGTGAGAAAGTGTGAGACACACATATTTGGTTTTGTTCTTTCGTCGATTTTTCTCAACTTGGGTCTTGGATATATATGTCTCTTTCGATTCAAGATTGCATGCCATGGTAAAACTTAAACAAGGTTCAACCCAGAGAAAAGCAACAGGATCTGTCACTGGCTGACTTAGTGTCTTATGAGGAGGTAGGTTCCACTAAAGATGTGATGCTCCACCCAAATAGAATTTAAGTGATCCCCATTAATACTAAATACAACACTGGTAAGTTGTAAACTCAGCCAAATTTAGACCTATATAGACAAAGATTATCAACATGTCCTGACTCCTAATACCAACAGACAGTGAAGTTAATGCCTACTTTCCATTTTTTTAAATCCTGCATTAGTTTTTCAGTAGTCCAGTTCATGCGAAGAATGATTTACAAGTAACCTGTGACCTTAACACCATTAAACAACAAAGGCTCAAACAGTGGTGTCTCCTCACAACACAGCTGGATCAGCTTTTACTACAAAAGTCCCTGATATATCAATGGGATTTTTGTGCAATACAAGAATGCTTTGGTATACACAATATACCAACAGACTTACAACGCTAACCTTACAGTAAGTTACCAGGACAACGTTACATTAAACATGGTGGCCTTTAACTGCTCTGATATGAAGGACCCTGTAGCAGCCAGAGATTCTCTGAGCCCCCTGGTCAATCCTTGGACTTGGACCTGGAATCAGTTTTAAAACTGGTTCTACTTCTGGTAATACAACCAGGACTTCACCTGGTATAAAGCTAAAAACTCAAAGGATGACTGTTTTATCAGATATAAATAGAGGATCGATAGGCACATGCTTAAATGGACTAATGCTCCCTGTGTTTTTTAAAAATGATTGATTTATTCAGAAGAAGGCATTGTGTAACAGAGAGGGGAGTCTATGAAATCGGTAGCAGCACTGATGGATCCTACGCACACAGTCCACGCCACATGACACATAGTACACATCACCAAAAGGAAACAACATAAACAGGCAAGGACACACACCAGAAAATTAAATGGAGTTATTGGACTTCACATTTTTTTTTCAAAATAATTTCAATTCAGATAAATAATTTAGGCAATAAATAGTTCCCCAACACACAGGGGAAGTATAAAACCTATATAAAAATAGAAAAGGCATAATAGTTTAAATATACATCAACAATTGTCTTGCTTCCTAGTACTATAAAAAAACACATTCTTGCAAGTCTATGCAACTAACAGGTTTGTCTTGAGCAATTCAACATTTATATGAATTCTCCAATGACAGAAGATATTCAGTGAGACATAGTGGTGTAGCCCTCTAGATTAGCTAGCCGCTAGCTAGCAGGACAGTAGTTGAGGGATGTTGATGATTTACTTTACAAAACATCTGGATTCAAGGTAGAAACTAACTAAAACCATAAAATGTCATTTTTATTTTACAAAAGCATTACATCTGCATTAGACAGACTCTTGGATATTAAGAAGAGATGAACGAGTCTATTATGTTTATTTTTATTGCCAAATTTCACAGTATTGCTAGCTACAGCTGACAGTTGGTCTTCACAGCCACATCAGCCCAAGCTGCCACTCAAAGTGCAGAAGCACAGGAGGAGCTCCATCAAAGCAGGCTGTTCAATGCTCTGCAAAAGTCTGTATTTCACAACTAATTCACTAAATACAACTCCAAACTGCAATAGAAATGTTTCTTACTGACTTCAAAATAAAGAAAATTACAGTAAATGCAATGATCTGAATGCAAATATCCTTGTCATACAGACCTCAATCTCTGCCAATTTTTGTAAACAACATCAAGATTCATTGATCATTTTACAACAGAAGGTTGTTAAACGAAGCATACTAAGTCATTTTTCCCTTTATGCTACTACTAAACCAGAATATTATATAAACAATTTAATAATTTCATAAAAAATACTTTTTATATTTAAGTGTGTAGGACAAGCTTGGCGATATGGCAGTGGTCAGTGGTTTCTGGTCAGGATGCTTTCTGTCGCTCCTCTATTAAAGCCGACCGGACACAGGAAATTTGCTATGTTATTTTTCATGTGAAATGACTCTTTCTCAATATAGACGAGCATCAATATGTCCTCTTTAGATATAACTCAAAAACAGGTGGCATCCATTTAACAGAAACAACCAGTTAAGAACAACAGCTCCCTGCTTCCTTTATTAGCAGGAAGTGGTGTTGTGTGTTTGCAAATGCAGATTGAGAACACGTCCAAAATGCCATCTGCATATTTTGGTGGAGTTCCTCCATCTGTGCCTTACTGCACCTTGAGCCTAACCACTAATTTAGGTGGATATCACACACATTGTCTCCGTTTCAAGAGATTATACAGATACCTAATACATAATTAGGGAAAACCACACATTTTGGTTTGTGAAAATGTAAAAGTAAACCTAATAATGATTTGTGTTTCCTAAACAGTTGTAGCTTTGCCTTTCAGGATTTTTATGCTGGGTCTGGGTGGTGCAGAGGAAGGTGAACAGGAAGTAAAAACAGATAGATTTGGCACCTGACAGTCAATGTGCAACACATCCTAACAATCAACTTATAAGTGTATTAAGTACCACAGCAAACTGATAACATTTCAACTTAAATGAAAATACACCTGTTTCTCTTATTTGTTAAAAGGAAAACAAAGTGCATAAACCACAACATAACACAGAAAGAATCCAGTCTAGCATGAAATATCTTGCAAGTAGCTCCATGTGTCTCTTTGCCTGGACATGTTATAATGACCAGGAAAGGTGCGCAGCAGACATCACCCTGTAATGCACAGACAAGTTTCTGAGTGGACCAGTCTTAGTTGCTTATTCATACTCCACTTACCATAACACCACCCTGCCTAACTAAGTCTGCAGTGCCTAAGCACCTTCAGTAGGGCTTGCTGTCATTCTTTGAGCGCTTCAGCTGCACCTTCAGCCTCTTCATACCAATCTGGAAACCATTCATTGACTGGATGGCTGCCTGTGACGACACAGGGTTGTCATAGCTCACAAAGCCTGGAGGAGAAATACAAACACTCAGAATTGCAACAGAGGACATTTTTAAATAATCCCAAAGAAATTAATCACTTTTGTTGAGCTTTGTCTTGTCAGGTACCTACATGTTAGTACATTAAAATCTGTTCTGCTCCATGTAATCATTTCATCTGTCCGCACAGGCCTGAGAGAACCCTTCCTGAAAATTTGAAGTGTTAAGTTTTCAGGGGCTGAATCCACAGCCCACGTTGAGTGCAAAGATATATATAAAACTTTGCTAATGCAAATTCAGTATGAGCAGTCGGACTTCAGTGGGTGTTTTCACCTCTTTTGTATGAAAATCCCTCTTTATAGTACTGTCCTTCCACCACATCTCAAAACAGAAACACTCACTCACACAACTAAAGCCTCCTTAGCCTTAGATAAACTTAAAAATTTTGCATAGAACAAGCACTGAAGATCTTGTTCCCAATCACTAGCATTCAGAGCATGTAAGAAGAGGATCTCTAAAGAATTACAGTATGAGTAAATATACACTAAGCCAGAGACATCAATAGTCTGAAGCAAGTTGAGCCAATCACAGTGAAGACTGAGAACAATAGTTCAACAAATAGAAGGACACCCCTCTAAAAGCTTCTATTGTTGTGATGGTGCAAAGAGGTGTGAGGTTAGAGTAAAGCTTTTAATACAGTATGCAGCTGCAGATGACAGGTTCTGTAAGGCTCATCTATAATAATTTACAGATATGTAAATGCAGACCTTTGGGGTAGAGTAACACCAAAGTCAGTGTAAGGAACAGTGCAGACTTTTTGTGGAAAAACTTTTAAACATATTTAACTGTCGTGTAAAAAACATAGTTCTAAACATCTATTGTCAATGTTATTTCAAAGACCTATTTTCCACCAAAAAATCTACGACTCTTTCTTTTACTGCATTATCTAAATTAATCTCCCATCATTGTGCACCTCTCTGTCCAACTGTGAACCACTTGCATGATATGTGGAAGCAACAGATTAAGTAGATAAAGCAAATCTCAAGAAAATGTCCATCAGAGTGCCATGAAAGGAGGACCCTGCAACTTAAGAAACTGTAGCTGAGCCATTTACAATGATGTTAACACAGCACTGCAAATCCTGCAGGGACTGATTCAACTGTTTCTGGATTACAAGAAGGCTTAAATAAAGCAGTTTGCATTAACTCACCAAAACACTTGCTGAGGTTTGTCTGTTTGTCAATGAAGACTTTAGCAGAGATGACATTTCCAAAGGGCATAAACATCTGGAGAAGGTCTTGGTCTCCAAACTCTTGGGGTAAGTGGTAGATGAACAAGTTGGCACCTTCTGGACCTGCCAAAGAACAGGTCCCTTTAATTAACCATACAAAAATTTAACACTGTGATACTCCAAAAAAACTGACAAATGGCTTTACTTAACTCTTAAACACATGGTCATAATCAAATTACTTGTTCAACAAAGGCAACAAGCTGTATTATATGTAGCGCCCCCCTTAGGACTCATGTGGCAGAAAAGTGATGTGGAAATTTTAATCCACTAAGGGTTGGAGTTAGGCTTGTGGGTAAGCAACACAGATTGCTTAACACGCCTCTTTTCAATATATTTTAGAGTTGTTTTTCTTATGTAATTAACAAGCATAAAAATATATGTGCTGTTAGCTAAGAGTAGTGGCAGAAGATACTTTTTGCCCCTACCTTTCACTGGCTGGACAGAAATTTAAAAGGAGTGAGCACTCTCACACCATGACTGCCATAATTACACTCTATTTTTTCTGATTTTGTTTTACAATGTCATGATTTTATAATATTATTTTTATCTGCAGTTTAGTGGCTTTGTGAAATCTGCTGGCCAACAGTATTTATGAACCAGTATCACATTATGTTCCAACAGTGAGAGAATATTTTAAAAATTATGTAAATTAGAACAACTATAACACTAATTTGGTTTTGTAACAGAGCAGGATGGAACTTCATGGGTTGTTTCTCTACCTCCACCCCTCTCTTCTGCTCTTGTTTCTCTCAACACACACAAATACACAAGCACGCACGCACACACACATATACAGTGCTTAACAAATTTATTAGACCACCACCCAAAGTAAGGTTTATGCCACAACTGCCCTAAATTAACAGCA
>JAPZDV010000001.1:1940126-1973639 GCA_029814665.1 Acanthurus lineatus
AGGTGAATTCAGTTTGAAATTCCTCATTCCTGTTCAAAATGGTAAAACGTCGAGAGCTCACTGAAAATGAAAGAGTCCGCATTAAAGCAATTCATGATGCTGGATGGTCTCTGAGACAAATAGGGACAGGTGGTCTAATAAATTTGTTAAGCACTGTATCTATACACACCTACACATACCAAAATGAGTCAGAAACATATGCAACGCATCACTGAAAATATTTTTAAGTATTTAAAGACACTGCTCAGCAGTGAGGACATGGCCATGTATTTTTAGGAGGAAGACAAATGAGAGATACTGTATGGTCCATCAGCACATTATCAGCACATGATTAGATCTCAATCAGTTTACATTAGGTGGGGCCACGGTCAATTGAATCTGTGACACAGTTTTCAATTAACAATTTCCACTATCGCAATTTCTGCCAACACATGACTTTTGGGGGACTTCAAAGTATCAAATAAGACATTAATCATAAAAAAAAATTGAATTAAATTCAAAGGATTGCTAACATTTAACACAGAAACAAGGACAAGCCTTCTGTTATGGACTTGAGCTTGTTTTAAAGTGGAGCTGTTGACATGATTGTTGGGGGCCATGTCAGAGAGAAGATGGTGGCGTCTTACCGGTGCTGCGACTGTCGCTGGCTGACGCAGCAGATTTAAAACAAGACAGAATCCTTAGCAGAAGGTGAGATCAACACACAACACACACACACATATCTACCAACCTGCCCACAACAGTATTTCAAAATAAGCATAAAAAAAGTTAGGGATGCACGAAATGAATTCTTGCTAATAAATTATCAACTGTCAAATGTCAAAACTGTCAAATCAAAATGTAAAATTTGTATTACCTGCTATTGACTGTTATCAGTTTAAAATACACACAATGCAAAATTGCTTTTGTTGACTTAACTAGAGCAGTATCTACATACTACTATACAGGTGGGTGTATATACACCTTTAAGGCTGGTCTGCGCTCCAATAAGAAACACAGAGGAGAGGAAGAGGTAGGAGAAGATCAAGAACAGCATTCTCAGTGTTTTTTTCAAGGAATTTGTGAGACTATGGTGGGTGGACCCTTGACCCTCAAGGGGTGGGGGTGAGGGTTATGCAGCATTGGTGTTTTTTAAATTGGACTCGAATTAACTATAGTAGTAATATTTCAAAAGTTAATATTTAAAATGCTAAGTCTCACGCTCAGTCACTGTCTTAGCTGCATGTCCTTGCCCTTAGTAGGTACATTAGAGAAGTTTGGGGGGGGTCAAAGTATCAAATAAGACAGTAATCATTAAAAAAAATAGTGCTTTTGTTAACAATTTAATACACTTTAGCTTACAGATAGCCTAATGTTAATGTTACACAATCAGCTGACTCGACTGACATCTCAGGTAACACTGAGGGAGCTTCTTTAAGGAGGCAACGGTGCACACAATTGTCATATCTCTTTATGTTATGAGAGGTGAAGAAATGTATTGTCTCATCAACTATGGCACCATAAATCAGACTATAGCGGGTCACCATAGCCTATATCCGATTCTGATTCTGTCACTGTGCTTATGAGACCAAACTGCAGTAGCTGAGTAACAGACTAGAGGGCCAAACATGTCGTAGCTGGTGTGGACGTATTTCAGAGGAAGACAACACAATTGTAATCTTCAATAGATGTTACATAGGTTCCCAAGGGGAACACAGAAGAAAAAAAAAATAGTGAAGTCAGTTAGATTTGGTTAGGTCAGATAATTAACTTTTTTTATGAATGCAAAAATGTGATTGTGTGTATTAGTATTGGCAATAAAAAGTGGATAATCAACAGATATCAGAAATGGCTGAATAAATCCTTTTCGTGCATCCCTACCAAATATTACTGTGAGACATTAACGGTATTGTTCTGTCAGGGTCAATTACTGAGTATGCCTGTGCTCTGTAATCACTGTTAGCTGTCTTTCCTTTATCTGCAAAGTCCATTGAGGAGATCAGTTTGTCTGAATAACAGAAAATTTCAACTTATACTTTACTCTGCAGTTCTTTTGATTTTTGTTTGGTTAATTATTAATTCAACTTGGACTGAAGAAAAAAATGTTTGAAAGATGCTTATACAGTAATTAGAATTAAATGTATCCAGCTCCTCTCTAGTCACTTTATCTGTACTGTCTACCACCCCTCATTTTTTCCCTAAAAACTCTCACAACCCACCTTCCTTTTGGCTACCTGCTGCTGAAACGCTCTGCTGAGACAGCAAGCTCTGGTTGTACAGACTGGGGAGAGCAGCAGCAGCGTACTGTTGAATGCCTGAGTAGGCCTGGCTCAGTGCCTCCATTGTGTTTCCTGAGCCATTGGACAGGCCTCCCGAGCCAAGGCTGCCATTCAATGCTGCCATGCCTGCAACAGGTATAAGAAAAAAAAAAACATGGGTGTAAAGATAATTCTAGTGCAGTAAGAGCCCTTACAGCATAGTGATTATTCATCTCTTAGCGGTACACTGTGTAAAATCAAATCCAATTCAGCAGAAACAGTGATGCTCTAATGTGTGTGATTGGCAACATTAACATCTCTTAAAACTAACTGTTATCTTACAATATCACAATACTTAGCATCTGAAAAAAGTTTGAGTGATGCATTTCAGTGCATTTTTCTTTATACTATTCATACTGCGCATTCTAGGATTGCTTGCTGTTGCACTGGCCGCAAAAAACTATGAGAAACAGAGAGGAGCATGTGCAGGTCCACCACATAGTAATTAAAGGCAGCTAACATTAACACACTGTTGCATTCAAAAGGCAACCCCTTTTTCTATGTAAATCTTTAAACCAAAACAATAATATCAGGTGTTCTGCCTCACAGTAAAATGTCAAGTCTGTCAACAGCAAACAGAGGTCCAGCTCAAGGTCAGTACCTGCCAGCGAGCCCATGTTGAGGCCAGCTCCAGAACCAGCAGCCAGAGACTGCAAGGCCCCCAAAGAAGCCATGGGGTTTACTGATGAGTTACTGTTGGAGGTGGGGGAGGAGCCTGCTCAGGGAACATTAACTGTTAATGTTATATGAACAAAACTGGCTAATTGTTTTGCAGCACTACAGTCTGTCTTAAAGTTTAGCAATGTCATCATTTGCACACTTACTTTTTCAACTTTACAGAAGATGCAAGTTATGGAATTTTGGAAAACTGATGTTTGATAAGCTATATGTATCTTATTCTGGGGACTTATTACCCAATTAATTTAAAGATTATATAATAAATATAGTTCTACTGGTGTTCAACAATAACTTTTTAAAATTTTATTTTACCTGAGCTTGTTAGTGCACTTAGCGGGCTGCTAGAAGTTGTCATGGCGCTGGAGCCTGTGGCTGTAGCCTGTGTCGCAGTTGCTGCTGCTGCTAAAGCAGCCAGGTTCTGCATTGCATTAAGACCTATGACACACACACACACGGGTGAAAGTTAAAAACACCATTCATCCCTTTCTCTGACCACTTTTGTATACAAAAACAATTTATGCGTTCATGATCTCTCCTGGAGTTTTCTGGCTAACTGGGTTTGAGTCCGGAAAGGAAAAAAATTTCAGCTGCGGTATGAACTTCTTTCAAACTCAGAGCCATGACTGAGATTATTCTCCAGCCAACAATAAATATTCTCATAGTCAAATCTTGATCTCACATATTGGCATGACATTTCATGGTGGGTTGTTAAAATGCACGTGTATGTGTGTGTGTGTGCGTGTGCGTGTGTGTGTGTACCTGAAACAGGGTGCAAGTTGTTGAGTGCATTCCCTGTTGACGCTGACTGCTGCAGCAACTGTAAATAGAGCTAAAGTGGAAGTGACAGCAAAGTTTAAACTGGTGCAATTGCTTTGTTCAAAGGCTAATCTTTTGCATTTAACATCTTGCATAACCTCACACAGAGGCCCTATAAACACACACTCACTGCCAGGTACTGTGGCCCCAGGCTGTTGAGTCCAGTAAGATTTCCCCACATTGAAGCAGCACTGAGTTGCTGCATCTGTTGCTGCAGTTGTTGGGCCATGCGCTTCTGCTCCTTGTCCTTCTGAGTGTCTGCAAACTTAACCACGATGGGTGATGAACAGCCCTAAAGACAGACACAGGATATCTTTTTAAACTTCTGGATCTTCTGCATCTGATAGAGATACAAATTAAAGGGGTCATAGGTAAGGTAGAGGGCCAGCATGTAACCACTATCTCCTGTTCCCTATATACTTTGCTGTAGCTAGAAGCCATAATTAGTTTGTTGTCACTGTTATTGCTGCAGCCCTATTACATCACAAGTCTGCCTTGCTCCAGAGTATCAAGGCAGAGTTAGTTTTAACATCACAGTAGACAGAACTAGTCTCAGCCATCTCACAGCAAGCACAACCAGATCCTAACTGAACACAGCACTGAAGACCTAAAGAGGCCAGTTTGACAACAGGGACCAAGCACCAGAGTCATATGCAATGGCCATAACAAAGAGTTTCACTCCAGCAGGCAGGGAAAGGAGAGGTATGAAGAGGGAAAGGAGTGTAAAGCACGTCGATTGTGCCATCTTTTCACACCCAACTCCTTTTATAGACAGGCAGGGTCTAGCTAGTTAGCATACTAAATTAATTAGCAATCTTTGCAACACAATACAAAGACATTTTTTTACATCTCAGGATTTTTTTTTAAATCGTTTTTTGTTTTTTAATTTTTTTTAAACACATTTAACCATATGTTGCACTTTTTCCCTTTAAAGGATCATTTTATTGTAACTTTCCTGCAAGTCAAAAAAATGAAATTATTCTAAAACTCTGAATGATGATCTTGAATCTTGATCTCTGATCTTGAATGATAATAAACTGTTTTTCTTGGTATTTCAACTGTGGAGAAAATATATTCTGCTCATTTACTTATGAAGGTCACAATTTTACAAGTGTGGTTAAAGTTCACCTCCATGGTCTGGGACTGGTGCATGGACTTGATGGCTGACTGGGCCATTTGCCTTGCTGTGAATGTCACAAATGCACAACCTGAAAGTGAAAAAAAACAATATATAAGTGTATTAATTAATATGGTATAGACTTCTCTTAGGTAATTTCTATTTTGTCAGCGTCTCATTGTTATTACTTTGGGCTTGAAGAGAAGAGGAAAATGAAAAGCATTCCCAAAATGTGACAAAAAAGTAGCAGTGAAGAAAAGAAAAACTTTTAAACACTATTTTTGTCTGTTGTTTTATCAATTACCAAGGCACTGCGCATAAGCAACTGTTTTTTATTCAACAATGAACATAGCAGACTAGGACACCACACTGTTGTCTTACAAGGGCATTATGCCAATAAAATGGAGGAGACCAAAAGTAGATAACCTAATAATACACAACGTACTTCACTCTCAAGAAGACTGAAAAGGAAAAAAACAAGTCTACAAATTGTCATTTATGAGTTTTGAAATACTGAATATAGACTATGGTAATTGTTTATTATTATTATGTGCATGTCATTTTTTACCATATTGCTTTTAGACTGACATGAGGACATCACTTTGCCTATCTGTGTGTATTTACTGACATACATGCAGTTCACACGCAACCACATACAATTGATAGATTTTTATCTTTAAGCTTTTGAAGTTACTTAACTCATTAGACAACTAAGTAATTAGGTGCAACTTTACTGCTTAACTAAATATTTGAGAGCAACATTACAACATTACCAACTTTCATACTCATCTGCTTTTTCAGCCTCTGTCAACTCAAGACAAAAACCCCATCTATCTATTCAACAAGAAAAAGATTCAACAACAAGAAGAAAAGAACAAAAAAAAGAGGCAAAAAGATAGAAACAACTAATAAAGCATCCATGACTATATTTAATGTTATACGAAGAGGTGAGCCCAGCTGACATTGGATGAGTATACTCTTGGTACACTCTGAACAATTCAGCAGTTCATTACTGGGCTGACATAGAGGGGTAGTCTACAAAGCAATTTTTAGAATGTTAGTCGGATAAATTTAGAAAAAAATAAGCTGAAATTGTGTTTATAATCATCCGTATGGGTGGCTGAATCACTTTCCAAGACTACCCTTGTAATCTGGCTTTGTTGTAAGCAGAGACCAAAATGAACACAATTTCACCAGCCAAATGCTGGTAAAATATGCAAGTGGCTGGTAGATTTGCCTCGCTCACCAGTCTAAAACGATAATCTATTGAGTGGCTGGTAAAATTTTAACAGTTAGTCGCCATTTGGCTGGTGGACAAAAACGTTTACTTGGCACCCTGCATATGAGGCCGAGATGACATACAAAATTCAACAGTATAAAGCAATTTCTTACTTTTGGATGGTAAATTTTTTCCTCTACCAGCCAGGTAAGTTGTAAGGATTGCTGTCAAGTCCAACTGCCTTGAATTTGAGCAGATAATTGCTCATTTTACTTACGTTTTTTGCAGTTTCTACTGCTACACTTAGCCATGTTGACGGTTGTTTTGAATATGAGTATCATTCGTTCTTCAAAGAAAAAAACGAAAATCATAAAACAAAAAAATGACTTGTGTTTCAATATTCATTCCCAAAACCAAACTTAAAAAAAGGGGGTAAAGACTCGTCTTTCTGATTTTGTGTTAAAATCATTTTGTGTTAAAATCAGAAAGGGAAAAAATGGAAAACAAGCATGTCATTCCATTTTGATATTTTCATCTGGTCCAGGTTACGTGACATGATAGCGACGTTTACTTGGATGCTGTGCTTGTGAATGCCTCTTCATTTAGTTTTGTATTAAAATGTCTGAACACCAGTCTGGTTTCCATCTCAGTGTGAAGCAAATCTTTTAAGAGTTTGCAAATAAATTTTCTTTTGTTTGTTTTATGCAACCCTCCCCCCCCAATTCTGAAAATAAATAAGTAAATAACTAAATCAGTTGTCTTTAACATAAAAAGCAAAAAGGGAAAGGGAAAATAGAGATTTGCACTCACACTAATGCTAATGTGTGGTCACGGCATGATAAAGAGCGATCTGGCTGCCTCCTGATTCCTAGTTATAACATACTGCATGATTTGAGTTACGTTTCCCTTTCTGCGTGTATCAGTGGTAAAAGGCAAAGTATCAGACTTGTCATTCATTTTTCCCCCACAAGTATGCCTCTTCTTCTTCCTTTAGTTTGGCACAGCATCCAAGTTAAGGTCCTTTCCGAGTCATACAACTTGTGCCAGATGAAAATATCAAAATGGAATGATGCACTCATTATCCACTTTTTTCCTCCATTTCTGATTTGAATACGAAATCGGAAAACTGAGTCCTGATTTGTTATCCATTTTGTTTTTTGGAACAAACACTGAAAAAACAAGTAGTTCTTTTAATTTTTGGTTTAATTTTGAAAAAAAAAAACAAAAACAAATTATACACAGATTGTTTTGCCACTCTGTCCGACTGGTGGGGTGGGGAGTGATGTAAAAGAAGGTTTGCAATTTGTCATATGACTCTCCTACCACACAAAATGAGCCAACTGTGCTACCTATTTCCAACCACAGAGAATATAAAAGAATATCACAATAAATAAATAAAGACAAAAATGCTTGCTAAAACTCACTAATTGGACAAAATCAAGCACAAATATATTAATTTGTTTTTTCAATACTTCCAGTTAACTCCTTATGGAATAGCTGTAGTTTTGTGAATCAGAAAAAACAGCTGCTGTTTTGAACAAAAGCAACACTTTAAAGTGGGTACAATGAAACCAAAACAACAAAGTTGTGGGCTGGACAGCTAAACAATGCGCTGAAAGTCACAATAAGCTACACGCTAACATTTGGTTCAGGCTATAATTGTCGGAGGTTTACCACCTCATTGTCTTTTAACTGACTGTTGTTATAAAAATATCTCTATCGGCTTTAAAAAAAAAAAATTAACATCTCAAATAGCAAAAAGCAAGCTGAAAAGAATCAAGGCCCTTATTAAATACAAATAAATTCATTATTTAATCTATTAAGAGGTATATTCATTGTTTGGTGAGCCCTGACAAATCTGTTGTGTGTGTACATGTGCATGCATGTGCATGTGCACTTGCATGTGAGCACACACAGGTGCATATGATAAAGAACAAAATATGCTTACCACGGCTGAGTCCATCAGGGCCTCTTAGTATTCGGCACTCCTCAATCTGTCCGTATGGTGAGAACATCAGTCGGATGTCATTCTCGTTGCATTTCTTAGAAATCATTCCAATAAACAGCTTTCTGTCCTCCACTGCTATATTCAACACAACACAACATGAGTCTCATTTGCCCAGTGTCCAAGCAAATGGTGCAATACAACGTTCAACATGCACATGTCTTTAATAGTGACTCTTTTGCAACTCATGTCATGACAGAGACAAGAGTCAGGTTTAGGACAGTATGTTCCAACAGCTGAGCTCCCTGAGGAGAGATCTCAGTGAAAACAACAGCCGAGTGCCCATAATTCCTTTTCTCTATCCCAGATAATAACAGATTCATACCAAGTACAGCAATTTAATTCCAAAGTAAGAGTTAAGAGATTAAAGTCCACAGCACTCCTTACATGAAAAGAGATTTCAACTTTATTTCATTAATTCACATGACAGAGACTTAGGACTTATTTTTATCATCGTTAAAACTGGTGAGAAGATCAGAAATGGTCAGGGTGTAGTGCTATTTTTGGTTGTTCTGTAGTGCGCCTATGATGCAGGTTCATTCACACAATTAACATGTGGCTCCTTTCGAAGATTGTCTAACCACTGCTGACAACTTTTGCCACTACCCAATCCTAGCCCAAGCTGGGCATGTACCTGGTGCTAGCACACTTTTAACATTTTAGCAAATATTCTACAAATACTCTGTTTCATTCTTGGAGACACAAGTTCTGTAGCGCTGTTCTGGTGTGCTCTAGCAGCACTACACCAATGCTGTCATTCAAACTTGATCCTCTTCGTAGCTGCATGTGTAAGCATAGAAAAGCCTCAGAATGGAAATGAGTGAGGAGCATCATGGCACAGGGCAGTGAAAAGCACAAAGTATGTGCATGCTTTGTGCTTTTCTTTTTGAGGAGGCAGGCTGCCCCCCTAACTGAATGGTAGGGGAAACACTGGACTGCTTATCAGACAGTGTCCTCCTTTACGTGTCATTATTAACTTTATTAGCTGATTATTGATTATACTGATTTTCTTCATGAATAATCAGTTAATTATTTAATTTAAAAATGTCAAAAAACAAAACAAAACAAATAAACAAACAAATAACAAAAGGAATGCTACAGCAGCACTATACCTATGAAAATGGCTTATCACAGCACACTCCTTTTACTTAAACAGAACAAGCTCTCACATTAATTTTACTTTGGAGGGACTTAATATTGGACTGTACAACATAGATAACCAGTTAAGGCTGGATATTTTTTTGTTGGGGAATAATGCCATATTTGGTTCTTAAATTTGTTTATTTTTTCAAGCTATAATGATTGAATAAAATATTGTATGCTATATTAAACAAACAATAAAAATTATCAATAGATTAATCAAAAAATTATTTATAGACTAATTGTTAAAAGAATAATTGTTGGTACAGGTAGGTAGTAAGTAGGCCCTGATCCTTACCATTGTTTTTCTCGCTGTCAGCTGGTTTCATCTGGATTGGGTGGTGCATCTGAACAAGATAATAAATAGCACATTAGTATCTACAAAGCTGAAAAAAGACATGCTCATCAGGTACTCATACACACATTAACAAACCAAATAAACAGCCAATGGGAAAAGTTTGGGTATCAGTAGCTTTCCTAAGGACACTTCAACATGCGGACTGAAGGTCAAGGATCAGACCACCAAACCTCTTATAAGTAGACAAAGAGGGAGAAATAGAAGATGCAGAGGATTAAGATAGAGAAGTATAAAAATAATAACAATTGTAACAAGAAGAAGAAGAAGAAGAGAAAGAGAGGACAGAGAAGATTGGGACAAAAAAAGCTGTTTCAAACCATAAACTTGGACGCTGAATCAGATTGTACAGTTCATAGGGCAATGACAATCCTGTATTTTTTGGTTTGTTCATATTCACACTCATAAACTGAACCAAGCTCTATGCTGAAGCTAAAGAGGGGAAGTCTAAAGTTTTCATATACCCCAAAGTCATTGAAAGGGCATTTAAAGGAGACTGTCACCTACCCCTGGCAGAATCTTCATGTTGTGCAAAGCATTCTGTGCTTCCAAGGCTGATTTGCGAGTATAGTATGTTATAAAACAGCAACCTGCCAGGGAATGAAAATGACATCTGTGTCACACTTAAATCAAATTACTAAATTTAACATTTGCTATAATATGTAAGTGTGCTGGGGCAAACTTATGTGCAGTGACAAAACAACAATAACAGCTGTGTGGCAATATGTGTTCTTAGTTACAACTGGCTGACCTTTGCTCTGTGGTGGATTCTGGCTGCGGTCTCGGAGAACGTTTATCTCATAGACTGCTCCATAAGGCTCAAATAGCTCACGAAGTTGTTCCTCAGACCAGGAGCGAGGAATCTGTCCCACAAACATCTTAATGGCATCAACATCTGGTTGGTCGGGGTGGTCCAAAGACCCATTCATCTTCTTTCCACTACAAAGACAAATAGCAGGGCATTAGAATGAGTTTAGAACAAGCATGTTGATTTCCAACAACTAAACTGCAACATAAGCTTGTTAGTTCAATTAATCTAGTTGTATTTTTGCAGGGAAAAATTATACAAGAAAACTAGATGAGGGAAAATGAGAATGTTCTAAAAGTGTTTCTTTATCTGCAGTTCTGAACTGCAAAAATTTAAAGAAATGATTTCTGGCAAATTTTATTTCTTTTTTTGATCAAATTAAATAAGTACATGCATGGACATTTTTTTCAATATGAACTATCTTTAAAACAAAACATTTTCAGTGTTTGAGTTGATAAATGAAATTCATTGTTCTTGAAACCACATTTATAACATTTTTGACACAGCTCAACTATGTCATGTCACTAAGATCACACCACAAAACTGGATGAACATTTAATGTCCAGGATTTCCTATCACAGACAAAACAATTGACTATCTTGGTAACAATTTAGCTCATACCTTATCTTGTTTGTTGCTGTGAACAAACTTTACACAAAACTTTTAATATATCATAGTCAGTATTTATTGATTAAAATTGCTTTCTTATCAACAGAATAAAAGTAAGAGGATGATCAAACGGTGCAGTTTTTGCTGTGAGATGATCTTTTTTCCATTTGTTTTAGAGACAATGGCCATTTTGTACACTGCTTGTGTATCCTGGTCACCTCTTGTTTTAGATGCCTTTGTTTTAGATCAGCACCTCGCCTTTTTTACAGGAGCCCTCTGAACGCCTTGAGTTGACGAAAGTAACTTCAATTCAAAACAAAAATGCACTCCTCGTTTGAGTCTTTTACACATTATCTAACTGCATGAATGTGATCTCATTATTTACATCTGAACCTGTATAATACAAGAATCACCAGTCATCGTGGCAAAATGACTAGTATTGCTAGCAGTACTCCTAGTATTGTTTCAACATACTTTTTGTCTACTTTGCAAATTGTATTTTAAAGTTTTTACACTGACAGACGTCTGTCAATTTATTGGCCAATAAATACAAATTTTAATAAATGTAATTTTTCCTATCTTGATTTAAGCAGCTAATTATGTAATGCAGAGCCCTGGAGCAAGCTAGAGGTGCTCCACAAAACTTGGCTCTGAAAAGCGATATTTGTCTTTCTCTCATCTCCATCAGAGTGATCAAATGTTTGCATTAGGTTAAGTGCCAAGATACACACAGAGTTAAAAACTATTTTGATTTTTCTGATTGTTGAGGACAGCACTACTTGCTATTAACTTCTTTTTTCTCAACAAAATATACCAGTAGCTTAGTCTATTGATAGGTTGATAGGGCCCAGGGCATGCTATAGGTCAAACTCAGAGTGAAATTTTAAAGCGCCCTCTGCCGTATCACAAGGGAAACTACTTAGAATGGTATGCTAATGGAAGCTGCAAGCAACAGGTTATTACAACTCGAGAATGAACTACACACCCCACATTTGAACGAATGTTCGACACTGAAATAATAAATGACAGCCCCATCAACTAAACAACCTTTATTTTAATATTAAGAAGCAGTGAGGTGGGAATTTATCAGATCCTGTAATTATGAGAGGTGAATGAAACTAAGGTTGTTCTTGTTGTTAACTTTCTCGAGTGGACTTGCTGTTTGCCGTTACCCATTACAGAACCTCTACACAAGCTGTTAACCTCAAACTTTTTGAAAAAATTACTCTAATTACTCAAAAATTACACTATGAGAACTGTATAACTAATCTTGTTCTACATTCGGCTGCTAACTTACCAATCTCTATTTACCATGTTACTTTAGTGTGTGAGTGTAATCAGGAAAAGGTGATCAAAGTATTTTATGTAAATTGCCCTATGCAGAGTCAGTGCTGACTGTTTTGCCATTAGATACTCTTATAACAATATTATTACTCCTGCATTACTTAAATGCAGGATTTTAGTGCTGTAGCTTGTTGAGGAGCTTTCTTTGAGCTATTTCGTATAGCACTACAACAAATTAGTATTACCTTTGCCAAGGAAATCATGTTTTGTTTTGTTTTTTGTGTGGTCTGTTGGTTTGTCAGTCAGCATGCTTTCAGAAAAACTGGATGCCAAATTTTTGAAACTTTGTGGCAGAATTTAGCAAGTGCTAAGGAAAAGCCCATTCAATTTTAAAGGTGATCAAAACCATTAGACAGTAAATGAAGAGAGGATGAGATGTAATAATAATAGCTGTGACTCAGACAAATAAAACTACTTGCACAGCAGTTAGCTTATAAACAACAAATAAGAACATGCCACTGGTCCAGTTTTGTGTGAATACAGAAGAAAAGTGTGTTAAACAGTCACACAGCTCTTTAAACAATCACGACATAGAGAGCAGAGGAGAGAGGCAGACACAGAAATATACCCTGATAACAAAAATTAATGGCCTATAATCAGAACTCACACCATATGGGGGGCTACAAGCCTACTACCTTAAGGTTGATGCCCAGAAATAATGCCAAAAATTATAATAATAATAATGCCCATAAATAAATAAATTAAAATTAATAAATTAATATAAGAAAAGGAAGAAGAAGAGAAAGAGGGCATGACTAGAGACATGAGTGGGCAAAAAAGAGTGTTGCAAACGCTTCACGATAAACAAACATAAGCCCAAAAACACCAGGACTGTTAAATGAGTGCATAGTAATAACTGTAAAATAGGCTGATGGGTTCACAAGTATTAGGTATAAGATGCAGACAAACAACACACACACATGCACGCATGCATGCACGCACGCACTAACCACCAAACACATGAATTCCTTAATTTTTGCACCTGCCTGACATAACTATGTAGAGGTCAAATAAAGGTCAAAATAAGTATCTGAAAAAGCATGAATTATTAAATTTAAAATTAAATTAAATTTGTTAAAAAACTGACAAATGATTATTAAAACACCTTGCTGATTACTTTTCTGTCAATCGACTAATTAATCATTTCAGTTCTGTTTGAATACTTTATTGTTCAGCAGAAATGGGTTTTCTAAACTATTCTGAGATAAATGCAAAAATCTTAATTAGGGCCTTCAGTCGAGGAAAAATTGGAGAGGACAATAATAATTCCTTGGCCATCATGTGGTATTTAAGACTGGACGTGCTCCGGTGGTAACTTAGTTCACATTTACAATAAATACAAATTCCTTTGTTTTGACCAGAGAACCATCGGGCAAAACTTTAACGATAATGCAATGTTATTTTAGCGCCACTTCCTGAAACTACGGGAGCTGGCAAGGCACAGACTGTGCGTGCGTTAATTGCGCGTTAAAAAAATGAGTGTCGTTAAAAGGAGTTAGAGGAAACGTGTTATTAACGTGTTAACTTCAGGTTAATAACGCGTTAACTTTGACAGCCCTAATCTTAATAGTTATTGCAACAGTAACTGAAACTGTGAGATAAATGCAGCAACATGAAAGTACAAGGTGTCATGAAATGAAAAAATGGATGTAAAGCATGAGCATGTCAAATTTCTTGTAAAGATTAGTACTTCAGTAAATGTTCTTTGCAACATTCCACCACTGCTAACAAGTAGTGTCTGTGCACTAATAACAACTTCAGCTGCAAACTCATTTGAAAGTTTGAGCTGAGATTTAACTTTTTTTTTTTTTTTACCAGATTTTACTTGGATTCTGAAAATAAAAAAAATAAAAACATTCCCCAAATTTTGACATTTTAAACTTTTAAATATAATCTTTAACTCTTATTGTTTAGCTTTTTGACATTTAGTATCCATTTTTCTACAAAAAAGCATTTTTTGTTTTTTAAGTTCTTATTCAATTATCTATTTACTCACTTACTGCTTACACTCTTATTAATAGTTCAAACATTTTGCATTAATTGCACAGACATCTGAAACCCTTTTGAGTGTTTATACTTCAAAATATTTCACAGCTTTTACTAAGAAATATATTTAAAGGGCTCGTTCAGCTTTAACACTATAACTTAACCTAAAAATTACAAAATATGAAAATTAACAGTCTACTGTTGATAGTGTGCAACCACTCATAAAAACGATGTTATCCCTAACAAATCTTGTTGCAGCAGTTCAGGAATGGACAAATCACTTCCTGAATAAAAAAGGCTTAAAAGGGCTCGCTAAGTTTATGTTTGTAATTTATCTATTTTAAAAAATGGAACAACTTTACAATCTTTTGAACTTACTAAATCTCTCTCTCTCTGGGGCTGGTGTTTGTGAATCACTGCTAGACAGTGTGAACGGACTAGTTGGTTCCAGCATCAGTCTAATTTGTAAAATATATGACTAGTAAGGCTCAGCAGATACATACAAGAAAAGTCTATGGCTATGGCTCTGCATTATCAGATATACAATAGAACTAATTTAATTTTCAGACTTATCAACCACCAATATATTCAGCATCCCCAGATGTTAAAGGTTTGCTCCAAGAAGTACTTTTCCTTGTTAAATCTAAGAGCCAAGTCTGCACCAAACTTTGTTTAAAATAGAGCCTGACCAAGACATTAATGGGCCATTTAGCTAATGTTAGATGATTCATTCAGGCATTCCTTATTAGAAAGAAAATCAGTGCAAATAAAAAAATTAAAGACGTGTTCAAGATGCACTACATACTAATAAGAGTTGTAAAACATCACAGCTGAGATGACCAGTTTGTTTGAAGGTTTGTTTGTGTGAGGAAGAAATGAACTGAATGATAATACACATTACCCCCTTATTTCTCCTTTGTTATAACCTGTCAGCCATACCGTTTTTGTCCCCAACTTTTTTTTTTGTATCCAACAGCACAAGAGTTCAGGGGTGTACTGCCTGTTTACAAACTGTTGAACATTTATTTATTTTTGAACCATCACTAATGGCAAAATCATATATATCTTTTGTCAGTATAATGGGTCAATATAATGCTGAAAACCTATAGTTTATAATTCCGGAGGTAAATACATTGGACCAGGAAAATATATTCCTTCAGTTTTACATAAAGTTCAAAACATAGCACACTATTTCTTAGCCCCCTGAATAATGCCTAATCATTAGATTTCTACAGAGCTGGGTAGAACTGGTTACATGATAGAGAATATTACGGTAACAGAAAAACCCTCGAAAAAATTTGCATACAAAGAGACAAGTAATTGAGAGTGAAAGATGTTCATCTTTGGCTATGGGCAGTAGAGCAGCTAAATGGTATTAGGCTCAAAGTGAGCAATGCCAGGAGACAACTCAGTAAGTGGAAATACAATATTCACAAAAAAAAAATTTAAATATCACAACACTTGTGTTTAAAAACCTTGATATGGATACACCAACATAGTGTGACATTATTGTAGGAATGAGGATTGATGTTTTCGGAGGAAAGTAGCTCAAAAACCTTTTGCAGGACACTGAATATGTGATGATAATGATTCCATGTTGAGGCACATGCCTTTGTGTTGTTTCTTGCACAAATATGACAAGAATCAGAAACAGTTTTTCCATAACCATAGAAACCAATCATCAAAATGTAATTTGTAATTAGATCTGTTATAAAAACAATGACCAACTTTAGGCAACTTTCAAAGGCAAAGAAGGTATCACAACTCCTCTTGGTACACTAGAGTGTTATGTAGCTAAAGATTGCAACTATGAAATAGGACTACATATTTAGAACATTTCTTCCAGACACTTCAACTGACACAGAAGGAACCCATATTACTGGATGGATTTCTGATTTTACTGAAAAATGATTCTGATGTCAATGCATGCAATTTCCAATGGAATGAGGATCTTTATTTGGATTAAAGATTTTAAAAGTTTAGCAGTCATTACTCTTTATCCAAGTCTTTCTCATAATGGAATAATACTGAGAAACAAACCCATTACATGCCGCATGTAGGTAATACACCTGAATAATGCAGAAGTAACATAAATCAGAAACCTTCAACCATAGCAAAATTGCAATAACAAACAAATAATCAATAAAGGGGCCTATTGTCACCCATTACAATACAGTAGCATGTGATTATTGCAATCATGTATCAAATGACAACAGACCACAGCAAATGACACAGGAACACCCTAGAAAACATATAAATATATATATGTTTAAACTTACAAAGCTAGGAGTTACTTACACAGGACTAGAATTCAAAGAGCAATGGTCCACCATCATCTCAGGGAGAAAATCCAGTTTAAAAGAAGCCATGATGGTAGAATCTGTTATTTTTTCTTCTTTAACGAAGCTAAATTGACACAGTGATCAGAGGGTCGTGGTATACTCCAGATTGTACACTTGTTGTTAATTCTCTGGTGAAGGGTTTAATACGCCAGCCAGAAGTGCACAAAATGCAGAGAAAAACAGTGTGATGAAACAAACCAATCCACATGGAGATCCTGTCCACTGGAACACAAACACAGCAAACAAAATCTGACTAAGGAACCACCTTTGTTTAAGATGGAGAGAGAGCACAAGTGACAGACAAAAAGTGACAGGCCTTCAGTTGGCTTTCCAGGTTATGGGACTGGGACTAACCACTGCATGGAGATCATGAAGACAGAGGGCTGCTGGGATCACTGGGGCCAGAGAGAAATGGCAATTTGGGGTCCCACAATCAAAGTGCTGATGATCCACGGCCTTTGTGAACATTTCTCCTAGGCCAGCAGATCTGGCTGCAGCGTCAGATAAACAGGGTGTCAGATTGATGGTGATAAGGCCCAGTGGGCAGAGGGAATGAAAGAGGGAGTGAATAGTACTCCCCAGCCAGTTGCTAATCCCTGGACTAGCCACACCAGGGGCTAACAATTAGGTTCCGGCCTGAGGGGGGCTGTGTTTACCCTGTTGTCCTACAGGCAGTACTCATTTGTGTGCAATTTGTGTGTGTAAAAACAGAAGGGAGCCAATGCCAAATGACACTGGCTTTGGTCTTTGTGCATCCCACAATGCACACAAAAACTCATATACACATAAAACACCCACAGCTATAAAATGAGATAAAACCAAGGGATGTATGAAACATAACACTTGACCAGAGTATCTGTCAATCTACATCAGGTGGTTCTTGGTTGGACTCAACATAAGCCCTGTACATGCTGTGCGCTTTATTTTAAATTTATTCCAGGTTGGTACTTATTTATTCTATAACATATCTTCTATCTTCAAATAATTTCTGTGAAGCATACTTCTGATGTCACGCACAAGTCTGTGAAAAAAAAGAAAGATAAAATAACAGCATTAAAGCTGCAAATTGAAGGGCAATCCCAATCTCAGTTGAAAACTACTGAGTCTATTGAAAGCGTAGTAATAGCTCATTTAAAAAAATCGCAAAAGTTAAGGGTTGTGCGAGCCATGGGAGTAGGAACAAAGTGTCTATGATGAAAAAATTAAAGAGGTTAATGATAAAAATCTGATTCATCTTATCTGATAAAGCTTATGCTTATCCATCTAGTTTTGTTACTGCAACTGGTGATTTACCCATTGCTTTGAAGTCATGCATAATTTTTAAAGCACAATGCTTCACTAAGGTATCATGAGTTTTAAAAAAATGTAAAGCTTTATTTTGGACTTCCCATCAAGTGAAGTGAAAACTGATGTGTAGGGGTTGGATACATACTATTACTGGCAATATGATACCCCACAGTGAGGATGGAATGACTTTACATGGATTCCATGATACTTGATATATTTCAAGACAATAATTTATGGTAAAATCAAAGCATTTGAATAACTGAAGAAAAAAATCCCTACAGAATTCAGTAATTTTTACGTCAGTTTTACAGAATTTGGCTACTGAGACAAAAATATAATTTGGCAGGAATGTATTTAGCACACACATGCATGTTTTAACAAAAATACTGATATTTGGCATCAAAGTATAGACAATGTATCACAAGAGGATGAGATAGAGCTAGAGATAGAATATATTTCTGCACTGATATTTTGTTCCACCTCCACAATTGAGAAGTTACACTGCTTACCATTTAGAAAATGTAAACTACGGACAGATGCAGTACTAATTACTAGCAGTTCCCATTTAGTAGAGCTCTGCACAGGCTCAGGCCTGTGGTGTTCAATCCCTAGGTCTCTGCCGGACAAAGTCTGCAAAATTTTAGCCTGAGCTGGCCAAAAACTAGTGCAAATGAAGCTCTTCCTGCTACACACTCTCTCAAAAGCATGCTTTCTCTGTTACTTTCTTTGTTACTCCCTGATACATGCAAACACACACACTTAGGGTTAAATTTACACTTATAATAGACAACAAACATACCTATTAGAGCCTTAGACAATTATGGTCACAGATATTAATATTTACTGTCCGTTAAAGGAAAGCATAATGAGAAATGAGAATATGTGATCCAGCAGCATTTAAGAATACAACTGCCTACCTTGACCGATATGCTAATTGTTTGGTAAGGGCTGCCTCTTTTGATAAAGTCAAAGTGGATGTGTGAATGTTTTTTTGTTTTCAATGGATCAATGGTATGACCATCAGTGTTAACGGTAAAAGTGTTCTAATCTGACTGAACTATGAATAAGACTAAGTAGTATGTGTCAATCACCATATTTTAAAGGTCTCATATAATGCAAAATACATTGTGTGGAAAATTTATGTCCCAAGCCTGTTTACAGACACCCCTGGAATTAGAAAAGTGAATCATCTCCCTGTCTTGCTTGCTCCACCCTTCAGTAAATGTGTTTCATGTGATCTGTTTCATATTTGCTCCCCTTCTGATGTCAAGAGCAGGGTAGTCACACCTTCAGCAAGGTGACACTCCCAGTTCTAGGTGTCCGTGCTGCCCCTTGAATCCGAGTGTGTCCAACCCACAGTTGCAATTGTTTTTCTCGCCCAGGGCTCAGGCAGATCAACAAAGATAGCATGCTAATTGCTCTGTTGAATGAGCAAATAAGTCTCTGTCCACTCCTAAATTCTGACTCAATGAAAACCCAGTGAATTGTTTAAGCTGCTTTACTGTATATTTAGCCAGTTTAGCATGGTATTGTGGGCTCAGGAGCTGGAGTATGTTTACTCATGGTAAGCCGGTAGGCTTGAGAAAGGAACCAGGTGCTTTCAAAGGCCAGTTTATATCAAAGATTTGTGACGCAACGAAACAATTGCACATATAGTTGCAGCAGTGTAGACTTGTCAATTTTAGAACACCAGTTTTGGAATGTAAGGCACATCACTTACTTCAACAGCCAATCAGCTTGTAGCAATGCAAGTGTTTTTCTTAATTCACATTTCATCTGGAGATATAACGTTAGCATACACTAGGCAAAAGCTGTTCCTAAACCTCCCTGTAAAGATAGTGCTAATCTTTTTGTCAGACTCTATATCTTTTATAAGTATAATTGTGAAAGAATGAATTTGTACTTTTGGTGTCTCTGTTCAAGTTGACGTTATGCCACAGAAGTTTGTTATCCCTACCCCCTCAATCAGGCATTTCCACATGATTCAAGTGGTGTTAAACTCACAATATAGGAGGTACATACTTCCTTGTTTATATTTTTAATACATTGACAGACTGATTAACAGTGCAAAATAGAAAGGTGGCTTTATGGTGTGTATTGAGTTACTGGGTGTCAAAAGATTTTCAATAAGATCCCTCTTGTCCCCCATGCATAAGAGAACAGAGTACAGTGGGCTGAAAGCTCCTTACCCCCCTAGCGCCAAGTTGGGGACTTCTGAGTTAGGTAGGGGAACAGTGGGCTGTCCAGTCTGCTCCGGAGACACATACAGGGTATCAGGGTCCAGGCTATCCATCCAGGGCCTTGCACTACTACTACTAATAAACACACACACAAGACCAACAACACACCAGACCCATACATACAAAAACAATTACAAATAAATACATAAAAAAGAACATACACACACAAAATTATCACATTTAACAAAGACCTTCAACACACCAGCAACTCAAGGTAAGTGGAACATAAATGGGTAAAACAAACACGGGAACACACATGGACATTCAGGACTGATAAATGATAACTACGTTCATCTACCCATATGCATTACCACAAAGTTTGCAAATGAGAGCATGAGTAGTTAACCAATCCAATATAAAATATTTTAGTTTTGTGAGAAATTAATCTCAACAAAAGCCAATCAAAAAAAGTGAACCACAGTTGACCAAAAGACACAACCAAAATTAGATAATTGGCAACAAGTAGGGATTTAAAAATAAACTGTTCTGACGGGATTGATTAATGGGCAAAAAGAAGCCGCATGACGGGAAAACCACAGATTGTCCAAGGTGTGGAATTATTTCAGGTTGAAACTAACCTATTTTAATAGCACTACATCAATGCTCCACCATCTCAACAGAAAACACTAAGCGTGTCAGAGTGAACTTGACACAACAAGGTAATACTGACGTAAACAATTGCATTTAATGAAAATTCTACAGAGGGTGAGAGTAGCAATGATTGCTCTTATCTTTTTCATGTTATTATCTTGAGATCATGAAATATTAAGGCTTGTTTCTCATAATAACTGGATACATTTAACAAGTTTTGTTATCTTGCTTGCTTAAATATTTCCTGTTACAAGATAACGGCCCATTATACAGTGGTAATGACATGATGTGATTAAGTGGCCTTATTTTACTATAATTAAATGTTGTTTTTTAAAAAAAAAAACATTATTGTTGTTGCTGTTTTTGAGAATTTACAGCAGATTATCTACCAATCAGAGGGCCAGTGGTTCAATCTCTGAAACAGTGTTCATTTTGAAGTAAATTTCAAGGTGCCCTTGGGCAATATCCTGAACCCCAAACTGCTCCCTATGGCTGCTCCACTGAATGTTTATGTTTGAGGTCTTGATGAGTAGGATGGCATGTTTTCGAGAAGGCTTGTGTCACTTATGTGTGAATGGGTGAGTGCTGACTTGTGTTGTAGCACTTTTGAAGGCAAAAGCAAGTTGAAAGACAACCCACTCTTAATGAGTGTTACCGGAGTCAATTTAAAAAAAAAAAACTTTATTGCACTTAACTGATTGAAGATATTTATAATTAGTTTTAATTTGTTTTTTGTTCACTTTTTTCATGTAACCTAAAAGGCAGAAAATAGTGGCCACTATGGCTAATAATAAAACGACTTATATTAATGTGCAAGCAAGGCAGCCAACATTATCAGTCCTGAGCGTCCCATTTTTTGCACTACCTCTGACAACCTCAAAATATTGTTGTCATTAATATCTTGCTTGCTGTAAGGTTGTTGAAGTCTTTTGCACTGCCTGGAACAACTTAAAATATTGTTTTATTGATGTTATTGTTTGTATTGTTCTTATCCTTGTACAAAGTTACAATAAAACAGAGTAGCCTGCTCCAGTGGTAGTTGCTGTAGTTACTGCAAATTCTACTTAGTATTCTAAAACCCCATCCATCAAAACTCTGCACAAGTGCACTAGGGGCCATAACTGAAAGATACCCACTAATGAAGCATTATTAGCCTGGGTCTGGACCAGAGACTCTGTCCACTCCCCTGAGTGAACTTGATTCTCTTGGTCTAGCATTGTGCTATGAAATTGTGATTTCTTTAGTTGACAAGGCAATTATTTTAATGACAGCCAAGGGTGGGAAGCCGTGGATGGGACTTACACAACAGCCAAGCTCTGCAACAGACCTGAAGAATAGTAAACACAATAATAATAGCAACCGCTACACTGCTATAAAGGCTGTTGTAAACAGGCTGTCCATATAAATCTCAAGCCATCATCGTTTGTGTCCATCTCATTGAGCTCAGGCTGCTATTTCTTTAAAATAATTTGTGAATCTTAAACCCTGACAAATAGTTGAAAATATTCTATAAAAATTCTCCCAGAGTAACGTTAGACACCCAACAAACATAGAAGAACTTTGCCGATATCATGAAATAACTTTTTGACCTCTCTTCTGAGTTTGTTCTCTTAAATAGTAGTCTTGAATTTGTTATGACCCCCTTGATTAACAATTTATTTCAGTCAGTTGCATAAGTGTCAACTGAAAATTATGTCATATTCAGGTGGCCACGCTGATCTCTAGTGATTGGTAAAAATTCAAATCCTCTCCCTGGCCAGATTGAGTCTATCAATATGATCCACCCAAGAGGCTGTGTCCACATCTGCACCTGCCAGAAACTCAGCACTGGCTCCTTTGAGATTGGCTCCAAAATCATCAAGATTTCCTTGATAACTTTGGAGCCAATCTCTATCTCTCAATCCCTCTAAGATTCTATAATTGCAGATTAAAAAAAAAATTCAAAGAACAACATCTGTTTTATATCCAGGTGAAAAAATTATACTTTTTGATTTTTTTCACCATGCCTTTATAAAACATTATTCTACTTTTTATTCTGTTTCATTTTTTTGTTATATTGTGAAAGGCTATTTAACAATCAAAATTTTAAACACTAAAATCACTCCAAGTATACATTTCTGCTTTTCATATGAAGACACTGGATCTGAGTAAAACTGCAGCTGATGGTGTTACGTAATATCAGAGACTACAGAGTAAGAATGAGACTCTATGGAGGAAATCTGTAATGCCTAAGATGGCGGTTATATGTACATTACCGCCCTTCCCATCTTGAAACCAATCACTTGCTCTATAACAATTGAACTTACAAAATAATAAGTCAATCCTGTATCCGCACTAATATATGTGCAGAGTAGAGCTTTGTGACACTTCCTTTCAAAACTAACGGCCTGAAAATGAAGTGTTTAAGTCCTTTTGTAGCCACAGTAAAAAATATTGACATAGCAATGTAACATTTAGGTTAGCATGAGCATTCTCATCTATAGCCATGTTGAAGATGGTGCACAGTCTTTCTAAATGGCTCTGTCTGGATCAAACTGTAAAAAAGTTTGTGTCGTAAAATCGCATGCATGCTTATAGAAAAACATGTTATAAATGTTATTTTGGGGCAAAGACAAACTTTTTGGCTGTTTTTATATGATTTCACTGGTGAATCTATATTTAAAGTTTTAATATCTGGATGACCACTGAGAGTTCAGTTATGATTCTCTCTCAATTCATTTAGATAGGTCCTGATCTTGTTAACCCAAAATAACTGCCCAGAGTCATTACCAAGATGGCTGCCAAGTGGAGGGACTTGTCTATTGGGACTTTGATGATATATGGATATGCCCACACATTCGCCCAAATACATGGCTTATAATGATGACATGACCACAAACTCAAGGTTTTCCCTGCTACACTCTCTTCCACTCTCTACAAAACATGAAGCAACAAATGTCACAGGCATCATAAGTCATTTGCGTGCATGACACATGACACTTTCCAATTTCTGTTTGTTGATGGTAAACCACTAGCATGCACTATATCTGAGCTGCAACAAAACAACTTTGTAGCATTTTTTTCCCAACAAGATAAAAGTAAGAGATAAATTACTGCAGAGGCATAAACATTTTTGTTTGTTATGTTTTATTGGAGTGAAGCAACCAGTGTAATGTTAGATCTAAGCTTCATCGTGATTCTTCACTTAGCGCACATCACTCTGAAGGTGGGCTCATAAACTTTGCACACCGTGCATGTCACCCAGGGTTCTCCAGCCTTGGCCGCCTTGGTCTCAAAAAACCCAGGGAACACCCTGAAACTGCCATGGAATGGGTATATGACCCACAAGATCATACAGTTTAATGGTCTTAAAGTCCAAAGTTTTTACTGCAGAAATGGTCAATCAGTTTGAGAGTGTTTCTTGATATTAGACCAGTGTTTTACAGCCAGAGTGCCACAGGGATGAGTTCCAAAGCTCAGAAATGAATCAGTATTGTTATGTATCTTAAGGGCTTTTCCACTTGCTTTTTGGCCCCAATGAGTCAAAGCAAGCCGATTGGACATGCATTGCATTTAGCATTTCAAACGCTCCAAAGTATTGCCGATAAAAAATAAGATAAACTCTCTGGACTTAGGCCACAGCTCAACAGGCCTTACTCCAGGTGGATTGCGATCATGTCTGGCCAACTGCAGTGAACTCATGACAACCTCATTCTCCTTCTTAAACAAGTCTGTGTTGCAAGGTTTAATTCATGTCTTTGCAGTCTATAGTGTAGGTGGACGCCTAGTTGTGGTGACGGTGAAGTTTGAATACAGCCTGACAAAGCTTTTCTGGCAAGTTTTTATGTTAGTTTACTTCTCTTGTCAAGGGAGCCAAGGCCATTTGAGATGGCCTACAAAAATAGAGCACTCTATTGGCTTTTAGTAATTTCATCCGTGCATTTTAGGGCTCAATACTGCGGCAATGTTGACCATGCAATGTGTATGTGGTCTGTTACAACCATGGCCAGGGGATACATTTACCTGTCTTTTTTTTCTTTTTAAACAAGGATGGAAAAAACCTTAAGGGCATCTTGTGTGTTTTACCTATTAATTAAAGTTATATATTGTAATCAATCAAGATAAATAGTAAATACTAGGGCTGTCAATTGATTAAAAAAAAATTAACTAATCAATCGCACATTTTTCTGTAATTAATCGCGATTAATCGCATTTTTTATACTTAAGACTATAGCAGATATTTATTTATGAAAAATCATGAAATTAATGTAGAATCAACACAGAGAAAGTATATTTAAATTCAAAGGCTATTTTAATGGCTTTTTAAAATTAAACTTTCCGCCTATGAGTCCGTCGTTATCCATCTTTGCGCCATAGTCTGTGCTTTAGCCAGGATGGCTCGGGTTGCCTGGTGTGCCTGCACACGTGACCAAAGGTTATGGGTCAGGCGCCAACGGAAGTAAACAAAACAACGTTAATTAAGTTATTTTTTTTAATGCGTTAAATGTTTTAAATTAATCTCCAAAATTAACTTGTTAACTTTGACAGCACTAGTAATTACATTTAGTTCACACACAACATGTACACCACCTTTAATAGGACCAGAACAGAAAGACAGCTCAAGAAGAGATTAAGTTGTTGGTACCAGTTAAAAACAGAATGTGGTACACAAGACACTAATGTGCTGACACAATTAGTGTTTCTTTGGGGAGGAGACTGAGCTGACAAAGGAATATCTGGTTAACTCAAATTAGTTACATTGTTTTACCATCATTTGTAGCCATTAAAATTTCTTGCCCAGTTGCCTTTCGTGAAGCGCACACTGAACCAGACTCCATTTTAAAAAAGTGTTTTAATTTAACCCTAGCTTTTGAAAAAATGATCATGAGGAGGCAATCTGACATTGTGTGCTTTAAATAATCTGGAATGTTGTTCATCCAGCAGTCTTAATTCAGTTTTAATAAAAACTCAACTCTTTTGCTTTGATGTCAATCGCCTTTTTGGAAGAAGAAAATAATGAGAGCAGCAGATATGCTGCAAGTTTTATTGTATTCTGGGGTACTGAGAAATGCCAAAGGTATTATTTTCAGTACTGTCACACATACAGTAGCTCTTCTTTCTATCGAGCTAATACAGAGATGCTGTGATGAGGTGATGAAGTGCAAAGCATTCAGTGCCAGTGGTCAGTATTTTATCTTATTTAAGCTTAATTCACATTTTTTATAGGCTGAGTAGTGACAACATGTGAAGACATGTACCATCATAATCAGCACTTGGTTTAATTTATTTGCTTGCAAAATTTTTGCTGATCTTAAACACACTTTTTATTATCCCCCATCAGAATTACAGGCCACAATTAATCTTCAGCCCTCTTTACGCTACTGTATTTTAGCAGTTAAGTGTATGTAGAGAAACTGTCTCCCTTGTTTCTCACTTCTCTTCTGATCTGCCTTTGTAGAGATCACCAATAAAACTAACTATTGATGATTGGTCCACTGGAGAACCCTTAGAATGGACTGACAAAATGAGTCACAGCCTTGATCATATCATTATGATTCAAGAGTTGTTTTTGTTTTGTCGTTTTTATTTTTTTATTTTTTTAAGTTGCAAATTGTTTAGCCCTCACTACCACCACTTCAGCAAGGTTTGTTCATGTGATTCTACAATGACAGATCCTCCCGACTGTAGGAGGAGAAAAAGTGGCGACTTCCGCATTCAGTGACATCACATGTATACCTTCGTTCAGACATTAGTGCATATATATATATATATATATATATATATAGATATAGATATAGATATAGATATAGATATAAAAATAGATATAGATATAAAAGTAGATATAGATATAAAAGTAGTTTTTGATAGAAAATGAGACCCACACACAGAGGGTAAGTTACAAAGTTTTAATTTTAGATGCAGTGACTTATCTGATATGTGTCAGATGAGCAGGACATTCATCAAAAAAATTATCAAAACCTACCCATATTTGTACAGATATTATCATACTTTGGCATTAATTACTGTAATCAGATGAAATTAGTGTAGTCAACCACAGACACTTAAAAATTGTTCAACAAAGTATAATGCTAGATTGGCTATAGCTGATCTATAATGGGAATTAAATGTATTTGTGAACGCTTAAGAGAAATCATGATTTATAGCCAGTGAACAAAATGTATGCATTTTCTTATATGACTTTTTTTTTTAATGAAAATATTTCTTTCTTTCTTCAAGAGCAATCATGAAAAATCCAAGTTTAGCTAAACATACAGTCCACAACTGTTGTGACTGCAACGGCGATCTTAAGATATAATTTAGGGAACAATATGACCCTATCATCTTGATCTAATTTATTTCTAATATGAAGGACTTAGCTCAATTAATCAGTCTTCTTCAAATACAGGCATTCGTTTTGCCATAACACTTTAAGTCCTACACTAAAATTAGTTGTTTTATTAGTCAAACAGAATAGCCACATTGTGATTTCAGGATAATACCATTACATGTTTAAAATAGGTTCAGGCTCCAGCTTCAAGCTTCAAAATGGTTGCACTTCTGCCCCTACCCTTGTTTTGTTGTCCTTATTGTCCTTGTATCCTTACGCACAAAGATAACCTGTGAAATTCCTGCTTGGCTGCCTTCATGGTGGGGTACATTTAGTGGGCGGCCAATGACGCACTGCAGAGGAGTGAAGTTTTTTACATTAAGAGGAGCAGCAACAGGTGATTAAGCAATTGTCAGTCAATAATATACTGTAAAACAACAGTATCGTTTATTGAAAAACAAACAAAAACAAGAAAAAATTCAAGACTTGTGTATTGAGAACACTTTTTTGTTGTACTATTTGAGTTTATACAAAACTTATTCAGACATCCTTGAGAGACTATGGCTTTAGCTCTTTTTTAGTTTAGTTTAAATGGTCACATTATTCCAATTACATCTTTTTTGGAATTTAAAATTTCTGGATAATTTACTTCTAAAAATGATGGTCTAAATAAAAGTGATTCTTTCCTTTCTAAAAAGGGTAAACTATAGCAAGTGTTGTATTTGTAAAGGTTATTTTTTTGCAACTGTAGTGTCACAGCTATAAGGAGGGAAGGAAGGGTGAACAGAGAGGGAGGAAGGTCAGCACCATGGACAGTAACCTTTCACACTGCCACAGAGAGGTACAACTGAAGTATGTGTTGCCACCCAGACACTGTTAGTGAGAGTCATTCCATATTTTCTCCACTAAATTACAGAAAATCAGTTTATAACAACTCACAGGGTATGCCTGAACCAGAAAAACCAGCAAAAGGGTGAACTCAAATTTTGGAGGGAAAAGAAACTTACATCTGTCGCAGTTTGCTATGAATCTCCAATGTATACACCCACACGCATAGTCTGAATACAAAACTCCCTGTTTTTTTCTTTATGAGTTTTTACAATGACAAGCAACATAAGTGTTGCCACCTAACATCCCTCTTACTATCCCAGTTAAACATCTTCTGTGAGTGTAGTTTCTTACTTAGGATTATAGGGGAAAGATATGACAGCCTTTCCTAATTATTATTACTGGCACTCTAAAGTCATTTGACACAAGAATTAGTATGTATATGCCAGTGCTAGTAATCTGTCTCCTTATATCTTCTACCTCTAAAATAATGCGAAACTCTCTTACCTTCCTACCCTGCTAGCATTGCACCTTACACTACATAAAGATCAAAATCGCAATTGCACATCGTTCCCAGATTGTAAAAGGTAAAATGTAATAAATATATCATTGATACAGTGCATTTCTGTATAAAAACATGCTGCCTTAAATAAATCTTTCAAGATTCCAGACTGTAAAGAGCAGTTCTTTTGCAGCCTGCTCTGTCATTGCTTTGGTGTTTTGTCTATTGGTCCCCTCCATCATTCTGTTGTTGCATCTGTTGTTTTAACTTATAGGCCAAGGTCTCCATTAATGAAACCCCAATAAACATATTAAAGTAACAACTGCAGGTTCACAGACTATTTCTCCTGTCAGTTGTTTGAACAAGTTTAAACACATTAGCACAACAAGAGCTGCTGTGTAGCATACAGGCAGAATTACACTTAAAAAGTGTACCTGTGCACTGTTTGTTTAAACTGAACATATTGGTTCATAATTATAGTTGCGGATGCAACTGTCAGTCATATTTGGTAGGCCTCAAACAGTATGAAAAAAGAACTACAGTAAGTTGCACCATCTGTGCATACTCATTATTACAGGCCTCATGTTGATATAATCACCATGTAAATCAGCCTGGTACACTTCAGAAAAATACTGTTCTTGCTTACTGTCACCTCAACATATTTAAAGAAAAAGCTGTAGGTTTTCATCAGGGCAGAAGGGTGATCTACCCATTAAATCAAGTACTAAATTAGGTGGCACTAGTACTCACCTCTAGCACATGTTTTTAATAGGTAACTATTGAACATAAAATTTTGCATTATTCATAACTCATGGCGTTAATGATAGATGTTATAAAATATGTAATATACTAGGCCAGCCCTGATAAACCAATACCTTATCACTGAATCTTGCTTAGCCAGAGTAACAACAGGAAGTTCTTTAGCCTCACTCTATATAGTGGACCTACATAATATTGGCCTTCATACTAGAATTCTGAACTCCTTTACTTAGCTAAAATCTATTCCTGGCATGGATTGAAGCAGCCAGCCTTACATCAAAGGGCCCATTCCCAGCTGTTCACAGACCTTGTACCTTTGACTTCTGCAATCACATGTGCACAGAAGGGAAGGTGTGAGGCACCTTGACTCTCTTAAGTGTGAAAGCTGAGCCAACTATAGTTTCAGCTGAGGCAGCTATTGTTAGAATGCTTTTACTGAAGGTCACTTGAGGAGGTGTCAAGTATTGGAACCTGCCTCTATGTGTCCTTTTCTTGTCTTGCCCTTTCTGCTGGTCTCCATTCAGACAATGAAGTCTGTGGTTGGTGAGTTAATGCACAGAGCTGAAGGAGTCCTATAGATCATAAGGTTTTCTGTGGATGAGGACCCACCATTGCATATAACAAGGCTAAAAGGTAAGGTTTAAATTACATTATATTTCTTTTTTTTTTTTTTGCAAAAAATGTGTTCATAATGAAAAATGTTACATTTAAATCCTACACAAATGTGTATATATTTACACACTTTCATGTATATTTGGACTGACATTGTTGCTAGTATTACCTGAGCCTTATTATTTCTTGAAAAACAAGCAATAGTGAAGAAATATATGGTAAGAGATGCAGAGTAAAGTTTGTAGAAAGATGAGCAAGACCTACAGTTAGTCACATGTACTCTCAAGGGAAGGTATGGTTGCTCCTTTCTGACTGAAAATTTTTACAATTGCTTTTCTAAGTGGTGCCATAATGGCAAGAATAGTAGTAAGCTTACTTATTAGCTAAATAAATTCTTAAATGGTTATTGCAAAACATTTAAATTGCTGATGTATACATCCCAACCCATCAAACATCCATGTGGATTTTTCTTGGTCCTTGTTCCTTATTAAAATAGACAAGGTATTCTTTAATGTAAGTGTGCCAAGTGAAAAACATTTCTATCAGAAGCTTTTTTAAAAATGTGGTTTTTGTTAAAATAGTAGCAGTTGTGCAAGGGTGGTAGTTTGGTGAGGCCAAGACGCCAAGACAACTTCGTTAAGGTTTGTGAAAAATAGGAGGTTTAACACAAGTCCTGCATGGTTACTTACACCTAAGGCCAAACTTATCTGTGTGACCCACCACTCTACTTTAATCTCCACCCATCATAGGAACTTGTCCTTCCTTTAAGTTATTTGCAGCAGTTGCTATTAGCATTTGATGAAACAGCCTTGTGCATCTCATATGGATGCTAAAGGGGACCTTATGTTCCTGCAAGTCTGTATAAGTATATGTATTGAATGAGACTGAGTGGAAATTTTACTTTTTGTTCTTTTGTATACTTCCTTACCTTTTTCTTTTCTTTTCTAGGATTTTATTGTGAAACAACCAACAGCTTGTAACAGGTGAGTCTGTCATGTTTGCAATGGCAAATAGTATTTAAATTCCTAACAATTGTTCATGAAAGGTCGGTAATCAAAAAAATTATCTGTGATAGATTATCGGGATCAAGATAAGGAATGCCAAGTAAGCTTTAGAGTGTAATTTCAAAAATACGGTCCACAATGATGGACAATCAGGTCATATAGGTTTTCATATTCAGCACACAGAAAAACGCCTCTGAACAGGCCAGATTAAGATCTGCAGGCTGTTTTGTGTCTAAAAACTGTTACTTACTTGGTGTAAAGGTCCATTCAGGAGGATTTGAGCCATTTACTTTTGTTATGTAGCCAAAGTCACTGTATGTTTAGGTTGATTATTTACTTACATCAGCAAAGTGATAGCTTAGAAACTCACAGGCATCACACTACTATTGTTATTTACACTGCTACTTTAAATGAGTAAATGAAGGCTTTACACAACCATGGTGGTTCTATTTTTCTCCCTGCTGTGATGATATAGGAATGGGCTCCACTATGTTTCCCCACAATGTGACATCACTGTTGAACATGGTAAAGAGAGCAACAGAGCACTCATCAGCCCCCAAACCAGTGTTGCTGGGTATGGTGATAGGGGCAAACAAAATAAACACTTTTAAAACCTATCAAGTATCAATAACTATTCTTTGTCACCTTAAGACAGACAACTATTTTGATTCCCAAAATGTGTTTAAGTGAAAAATTGATCAAGTGAAAAAAAAAACTGTAACACAAAACTTCTCAACAGACATATATGTAGATAATAAAAAATTTTAAAATACCAAAATTCCCTAGATCAGATTTGTTTAAAAAATAAACACTCATTTGGAAATACTCATTTGATTCCTTTTAAAATTATGTGCATAGCTGGATTCTTACATTTCATAACAGGTACATAGTTATGATAAATAAAATTAATAAAAAAAAAACACTAGATGTAAATAAAAACTAAAGGCAACATTTTTTACTTAATACTTAGTATTTTTGAGGCCTTTATGGTCCTATCTCTTATATAACTATGTGTTTCGACAAATGAAGAATTGTGCCCTTTCTTTGCTTTTGAACAACTGAGCCTTTTAAGGATGCAACTTTAATACGGAGTCTTTATGCAACTTAATAAGTGTTACTTGTATATTTGTCCAGTTGCAATACTTTGGAAAGATACAGACAAAAAACACAGCACATTTTGAGATGCAGCTTAATTTTATTCTACTGAACAACCGACATGCTTAGGGAGACCCAGGTGTCTCAGAGAAAAACAACTTAATTTCATGAACTCTACTCCTCATCAAGTCCTTTCTGAAACAAAAGAAAAACAAACAATGAAACACATTTTTTGTTTTGTAGAACATTAATTACATTACATATAACTTATCATTAAAACCTTCAAATTTTGTGGATTCTTTATGCAAACATTAGTTTTAACTATCACACTATACACCATTTATCTGGTATTAAATGTTTCTGGTAGCAATATACCAACAGTTTATTTGTTGTTGTCAGGTTAAAGAAAGAATACTTTGATATTTTTTGTTGTAATAAATAATCCATGTTGCAGCAGCATTACTTTTTTATTAACTGTTCTAGTGATTATCTTTCAAAATGGGTGCATGCAGTATGAAAAAGTTAATAACTTACCTTTGAGCCCACATCACGGCTCTTGGCCCGCAGCTTGTTGACCTGAGACTCAGCAATGTCAGCTCTCTCTTCAGCTTCATCAAGCTCATGTTGAAGCTTGCGGAACTTGGTAAGATTGGTGTTAGCCTGTTCCTCCTGTTGAACAGAAACAGAAATATCTTTTCAGTATCTGACTTATATTTTTATATTAATGACTCAATTTACTTCAACTTATGTAATAAAGTCATAATTTTTTATTTTTCCTTTTAATTGATGTTAAAAACTCTTTTTTGGTGTTAAATGCTTTAATAAGGGTCACTGAAAATGTTTTGTATATTTGTAGTCTAAGATTATTGTGCTAATTAAAAAAAATGAATTTGAAAGTAATGTAAAGCCAACAAAGCATGGCACTATTTTAGCTATACTGCAAAGCTCTACTACATAGCTATTGATCAACTGGACAATAAAATGAGCACTTGTATTGCATACACATGTCTTGGGCTTGGACCAATTTTCTGTTCTTCTGTATAACATTGAGAGCACTTACAGACTCCTCTGCAGCTTTCTTGTAGGATTTGACCTTCAGCTGCAGTTTGTCAACTAGATCTTGCAGCCGAGCAAGATTTTTACGATCTTCCTCAGTCTAAAAAAATAACAAACAGGAGAATTTTAGTTAGGATTAAAAATTATATTGTCAGTGATGCACTACTTAGTATGTGCTCTGAAACCTGCCTGATATGTCAGCTCTTTGATTCGTCGTTCATATTTTCGTATTCCCTTGACAGAATCGCTGGACCTTCTTTGTTCAGCCTCAACCTCACTTTCCAGTTCTCTGATCTATTAAGGGAAAGATATGAAGATAGATCTTATTTACACGCAACATTATTAACTTTTAACCTCAAAGAACAGTGGGAGATGTACAATATTGCCAGCTTAAGATAAAGCAATTCGATAAGATTCTTTATTTGATTTCTTGACACTCACCCTGGCCTCAAGCTTCTGCACCTGCTTCTTGCCTCCTTTCATGGCGATCTGTTCAGCCTCATCCAAACGGTGCTG
>JAPZDV010000001.1:1973739-1983883 GCA_029814665.1 Acanthurus lineatus
GATATAGATATAGACAGAAAGAGAGAGAGAGAGAGAGAGAGAGAAATAGAAATAGAAATATATATAGATATCATTAACAACAACCCTTTCAGGAGCCTAGCAAAGAACCCTATGATTACAAGTAACGACAACCGACACATAATACACCATTAGCTTACTTATGCAATTCGATCAGTCACTATCATGACGTAATTTCATCAACACATTAACGTTAAGTTACTATCAACATATGAGCAATACTGTCAAACTGCCCTCCAGCCCACAAAAGTATATTCCATACTGAGCTCTGACAACCACTCGTGCTAGCTAAATGGTCAAGCATACAAATACTGCAAATCATAATACGTTACCATGAGTATGTTGTGTTAATGTTAGCTAGCTAAAATAGCGTTTGATTAAGTTTAAGTGACCAACTTACCCGTCTTTCTTACGCCACTATTGATTTGACTTATGCTTTAAACGAATTATCGTTTTGAATGTTTACTGACAATGTAACGTTAATGATACTGCACTTCTGAAAACAAGCTTACGACTACATAGGTGAATTATTTTTGGTCTGTCACTTTGGATATTTAGCTAGCAGTCACTGTATAAAATGGCAGTCTCCCCTGCTGAACCGTTACCACTCGAGAGCTGCAAGGGGGTCGGGGGTGGAAGACACCACAAGGAGCCACCATTAAATGTGACATTTGCTCCAGGACGGATTTAAATGGTTTTATGTATAGTTTTATCTTCCAATGGAAAAACAATTCTGTATGAGTTACCTTTGGTATTTATCGCTCTTTGAGAAATAGTGAAAGTGCATTTGACAGTTCCCTGGGTAAGAATGTAACGTGGTACGGTCCATAGAAAAGAACAGTATCATAGAATAATCATTTCCTAATATCCAATAAACTTTTGATGTTGTCTGATTTATTAGTTTTGTTTTGTTTTATTTTATTTTGTTTTTTTTTCTTTTTGCATGGATAATAAAACAGGCTAAGACGAGCGCAAAATATAATTAATATAATATTATAATATTAATATATATAATATATATTATATAATATTGTGGCTGAATAAATACAGAATAAATTTTGATTACTCCGGGCAACAAGAAAAATATATTTTTTTAAATTGTATACTAAAATTTTTGGACTAATGTTTTAACATTTGATATTAATATTTTAACAATATTAAATTTCAGGTTGGGATAGCAACACGTTTAAAGTAACCCTAAGGCTACTACTTACCGTTTTTAAAAACTAAAAACATAACTCTAGTTGCAAAAATACATAAAAGTTAACATGATATTTTTAAAAAAACTTAGGATTCAAATGTGGAGGGGCTTCTGATCAAAGTACCCTAACCCTTGCAATAGGAATTACGCTGGTGAATATATTTATAGAACCTTTTAGAGCAAAATTCACTATATTTAGTTATTACAAAATAATTGATGGAGAAGAGAAGTCAACATAAATAATAATGCACCAAACAGCTTTTCACAAATTTTTTATGTTACCTTTTTAGACATAACGACTTCCAGAACTGTGTGTCATCAGGCTCAATTATTATTATTATTATTATTGTTGTTGTTGATAATAATAATAATAATAATAATAATAATAATAATAATAATAATAATAATAATAATAATAATAATTCATCTTATCACTGCAAACATTAAACTCCAGGCTTAAAGGATCAAGGTGTTGGTATGTCTAAAAGAACTTCAATATCTACCAGTTTATTTATAGTAGTATAGTATGATTTGCAGTGTGCAATGCAGAGTTTGACAGGAAGGGGAAAGGGCAATTTTGTTTGCTGAAGATTAATGAAAAAATGCAGGTGTGAATGGCTTGTGTATGGCAGCAAAAGTGTTGGACATGGTGATACTGAACACACTGATAAATCACCACCTCAACCACTTATACTGGGTTTTTCAAGAAGGGGTAGCATGGAAGTGAAAATTTAAAGTGTCACACACTGTCACTCAAGAGTCAAGGAGCGTTATGTGAGAGTAGTCAGTCAGTGGAAAGGTCATTCATAAATTTGTTTAGCTATAGGAGGCCTTGTACCCCTCCTATCAGGATAAAGGTTATCACTTCCAAGCCCAAATAACATAACTTTATTGTCACATCCATTATTGTTTGAAAGTTGTTCCATACCAGAAGTGTTGTTGGAGTTTTTAACTTAGACTTTTTCCTATCTCTAATCTCCATGAAAGTAGGTGAAATTGTGTGAGAAACCCCTACATTGATATACAACCCAAACAAGTTTGACAGCAGAACATCACTGACTCCATTAAGACAACAGTAGCCTACAAGGCTATTTCTTCTTGAGGAATGCTTCCATCCTATTCCATCCTTTGGGTATTTTCCACTGCATTGACTTGGTTTGTCTTTACTTTTGGTTCCTCCTCTAATAAATCCTTTTTGTGTCATTTTGTGTAATATTCTCAACACAAGAAATTGTAATACATGTAATTGGCTGCATTTCTCAAGACTCTCTTAAAGGTTAAAAAACTTGACTTGCATCTGTTGTTATTATCAGACACAATCAAATTATTCAACATATGAATAAAAACAAATAAAACAAAAAGCAACAGCTGATAACGATTTCCTAATTAAAATAACAGACAACTGAGCTTTTCTGTCCAGTTACATTACTAGAATAAGCCCTGTGTTAAGGCAAAAACTTGGTCAAGACATTCGCATTTGTAATTTTTACATTCTAATTTTGTGATTAAATATAGTTAGTCACATCATAATTGAAAAAGACATCGGACATATGTATGTTTCACACCTACCTGACTTCTGCCAGGAACTTATGTCTAGAAAAGTTGACATCATATGTGGAGTTTCCATTGGCCCATTGCTGAGAAGCTTGTTGCTCTCTGCATAATAATCTAGCACATTTGAGCACTTCATGACCATTCTTAGGTCTCAGCATTGGCCACAAGATAGTTTTAAAATGAGTACAAGTGTAATTTATCACCTGCAAAACCTGCTGAGTACCTCTTTGCTTATCCAACGTAAAATCTCAAAACTCAAGCACAGGTTTTCTGCTTGTTTCAAAGGTCATATCAAAACCTTGTCATGCTACAATCTCTGTGAAGCAACTGAGGCACAACGGTCCCTTGAGCTACAAATATCAACATGTAAACAAATGCTTTCAGTGACATGCTAATGTTTAACAGGTATCATATTCACCATTTGTACCTGTTAACTTTCACTGTACATTATTGCTAACATTTGTAAACTGGCACTAAGCAGTGGACCATCTAACAGATTGGCCTACCATACATTTCCATGTATACATTTCCAGAGCTATGAATCTGGTTTGACAAAAAACAACAACAACAACAAATCTTTAACTTTTCTCACCCCTGACCATCACCAGGAGTATTCAGCTGGCTATGGGTTTAATATGTTTAAAATATGCAGTGTCACATAAATGAACCACTTGTGAACCTGCTCAAGTAAATCACAGGGACTAAAGATCCTACCATGAGCAGAAAACTGTCTCCTAAATGGATAAATTAACTGATTTTTAGTTTATGTACAGCCATGCAGTGATGTGCCTATAACAAGCCCCCTTGGCCACTGTTATGGTGACTTCATCATGAAAGATACAGTATGTTACCACAGGTCAATACTTAATCTTATAAAAGGCACTTTTTAAATCAAATACTTCAATACAACCATATTACATTCAAGACATTGAGTTCATAAATACAAACATAATAATTAAAACTTATATGGCATGGAAAAAAGGGAAAGGTGGGTTTACATTCAAAGAAACCAAAAAATACAAATACACTCTTTTCTTAGTTGTTCCTGGTTTTTGTCAGTCACCAGCACATTAATTTATTGTAAGTATAGAGAATAAATACAGTAGACGTACTGTATATGTAGATGTCTTAAAACAGACAAGAGTCCTGAATCAACTACAATCATTTCCATTAAGTGATGTCATGTCTGCAGTTATCAATTCAAGGAGGAAATTACTTTTGTTGTATCACAATGTTTGAGTTCTCTCTCATCTGTTGTTCTTCAGCTCCTTTTTTTCTACTGACAAACAGGCCTTCAGCTACCTGATGCAGGTAGCCATTATAGAAGTCAGCTGCAGTCAGTCTTTTCTTAAGGAGCACTGCCTTAAATCCCACCCAGCCGTCCTGAAACAGGGAACACATATCAACAAAATTGTTTGAGGCACTAAAATTATCTGAATGACATAAATCTAAAGGAAAAGCTGTTTTCACTTCTGTCAAAACATTACAGAGTTAGAGTCAGACCTTTATTTCTAAACTGTTTTTTGGTGGGGGAATCCATGCCTTTATTCATCCATTCACATTCTTGTTTTATGTTTGGTTAGTATCCCCTTTTCACATTTGCTCCTGTTTTAACTTGCTGTTAAAGCAATTTGCCGTTCCATCAAACTCTACTCTTATTCCTCTTTACTTGTGTTCTTGATATATTTAGTATTATGTACATTTCAATACCACCCATTCCATCTCTATTTCAACTAGAGAAAAAACCTGCAGTAAATTCTGCTTTGATTTTTTTATTCTTTATGTTTTTTTGTAAAAGCTGTCGTAAGTGTGACAGAATACAAAAAAGTCTGATGGATAACACTACTGTCGCTATTGTTTAATCTGAGGCAGTTTCAGTCAGTCATTTTAGGCATTACATGGCTCTCTTTTCAGAGGTGGGGATGGAGTATAAGGGGCCAGCTGTGCAGCTTTAGGTTACTGTCTATACTTTACAAAATAATATTGAAGTGAGTAAAACAGAGTTGGACAGACCTTACAGCAGACAGCCAGAGTATTGGACTCCCTTTGATAGCTCACTGAGCCAGGGACCGGTCTCCTCTTCTGATCTGCAAACAACATGTTAGTGACATGTGAAAGCTCAGGGTCACAGCACACTGATTGATTATTTACATTCCTACATGCTTGATTTAATACACAACCAAGATTTTGGTTGATCTGTCTGTAAAGACTCCTCAATATCACTGCAATTCCCAAACTCACTCTGGATTTTAGCTGTATGGACTGCGCTGCATCTAGCATAATAATGTATAATAACGTATACATTGTCATAATGTATCATAATGTATTCCCCTGCTATAAGTATTTCCATCGTTGTATCATTACGTTTAGATTTTTTTTATTTTACTGACTCATTTAGGGACAGTTCTGCACAAAATGGAAGACAAACCTGGATCTGGTATTTACATGTTACAATGGGGTTGTCATAAAATCTGATTTTGCAAGATTATTGTGGCCTAGAGAATTCTCAATATTATTGTGCACTTTAAAGAACTAAAAAGATGCTCTTGCTTATATTAATCTTAAATTATACTTGTGCATTTCTTCTAATTTTACGCAAATGCCTTAACCTCAAAATGAAGAAGGGTGAAGGTAAAGGGAGGTAGAGAAAGTCTATGATCATAACTGTAAAAATGCCTACAAAAAGACAAATTACACTAAATGGCTTTTCCTGTGTTATGGTTGGTGGCAACCAGTGTTAAGTCATTACTGTCACCTTCTGAGAAAAAGCTATAGCACAAAAATATATGGAATTGTCTGAGAGACACTGCATTGTTTATATCACATTTTTCACTAACACAATATTGATATTAATTTTTTTTTAAATCACTCCCAAAATCAATATCTGTTATTGCTGACACCACAGTCTATGATAGTATTCTTGCTGTGTCAGCACTTAAGCAAGGTCTGGCTGCGCCCAATATAATTCTGCTATAGGGGAAAAAACACTCTGACTTTACAAAATCATAATCATAATCGTCTTTGGCAGTGCTGTGCCAAGATGGAGCTAATGTTTCCATATAAAATAGGAAAGTGCAGACAGAGAAAGGGAAGGAGACTGCTCACGAACACACGCAAAAGCTAGCTGACAAAAGCTAAAGGTAGGCTTATTACCACAGTCTACATCCAGTGGGCTACAGTCTTATCATGATAATCCACCTAATATATTCAAGTTTTCAGTATAATGGACTGAAGCTTATTTCACTATTTTTAACAAGAACAATTTGTCCACAAACATAATAACTAGATATTCCAAAAAGCTGTTTAATATTAAAATGTATATAAACTGTAAATATATTGATGATTCAAAAAATCTAATGGTAACAGACTTACCTGATAATGAAATATGACATTTTCCAACAAAATCAAGAAGTTTTATTGTCCTGCCCATCCATATTGTCCTCAGTGGTATCTGATAGCAAAGATCAGGATCAGTAAAGTAATATGTAACATAGTTTTCAATTGCAAAAAAAAAACAACTAAAAAATAGTCTATCAGTCATCATTACCCACGATCCTATGGCACGGTACAGACGATCGATTTGGTCACAAGTCTGTTCCTCCCACACTATCCAGCTCATGGACAGATTGATTTTTGGGGCTGTAGGAAGAAATTAGCGTGTAAGGTGGAAGGATATCTCCTGTTTTTTTATTTTGCATGATCTTGTCCATATAGTTGAGACTTACGCACCAAATGTTTGACCTGTCTGACTTTGCTCCCTTTTATGTGCCAGTCTCTCAGGCAGTGTCATCAATGTATCAATAAGCTGCAGTTCAGAATAAAAGTACAGTAACTTTATTACAATTCTGTCAGAAAGATGATAAAGTAACCACCCAGTAACATTTAACAACTCACCAGACGTGCTCCTTTAGTGGCTAGTGCAGCTCCAAGCTCATCAGCAGTACATTTATTGGGGACCTGGTGAAGCTCCTGGTTGAGAATGGGGCCCACATCAAACCTGGGATGTGAAGACATATTTCATCTGTTTATGTTTGTAGTACAGACAAAACAGGGAGAACTTTGAGAGGTCTTCCTTTTCTATACCTGTGAGGACGGATCTGGATAATAGTGACTCCTGTTACAGCATCACCATGCATGATGGTGTGAAAGATGGGTGCCGGTCCTCTCCACCTTGGCAGAAGGCTGGGATGAACATTTAAAATCCCACTGCACAGACACAGAGACAGAGTTCATATAGCTACTAACTCCACATGTTCTGTGGGCAGAAGAACCAATGTGTAAGTAGACACAACGACCAAGCCTTTGTGTTAACACAGTCCTGTAGTATTTACATTGAACATTGGTTTGAGATGACTTTGGTTAATATGTTATCAAAGTTTAGACAGTGGTCTTAACTCCTCTTCTCAGGCAAATGAACTTAGGGAGACAAAGAACCATGCTATTATTTAACCAAAAGTTGTTTATCTTCGCTGTACACCTTTGACGTAAAGTGGGAAGCTCTTATAAAGTCATCACATCAATCAAGATCGAATATATCAATAGAAATGGGTGATTACAATGACATTTTTTTGTGTGTGTTTGTTTTTATTTCTTGTGTATTTTAAGAACTAATTGCCACTGCATTCCTATATTTATTTCATTATTACGTGATAATGAAATGGACAGCTTGGCTATTAAGTAAATACTTAATAATAACTGTTTCACTGTAACATTTTTATCAGACGGTCCCCAAGTTTATGTTCAGTGGGTTCTGAACCACATTAAAATAAACAACACAACTTGTTAAAGATGGTGTGTCCATGCAGCCAGACCAGGGCAAAGCAACAGTCAACATGATTTAACATCTCATTATTAAAAAACAAACAAACAAACAAAAAACTCACTATGGAAACTTGTTGATCAGTCTCTCGTGAAGTAAACAGCCAAAAGACACCACAACCCCCACATCAAACTGTCCATCTATGTTGTCGGGGGGCCAGCTGTGGAGTGGAAGGTGGTTCTGTTGAGCAAATCTCTTCACTGGGACGTCACATGACAAAGTAACAACTTCAAGGGACTTCACAACCCCATCAACGGAGTTCCTGCGAACAGAGCATGAGAGATAGATATCATGTTCTCATTCATCTTATTCTAAATGAAGCCCACTGAGAAGAGTCCATTCATAAACTGCAACGAAGATGCCCAAAAATGTCATTTTTTCCCTCCATTGTTTTTGTTTTTTTCTGCACTTCAGCCTTATAGCTGGAGTTGACCAAGCTGCTTTCATATTAAAGTTACAACCCTAACCCCTACAGCACAGAGTGAAATGCTAGCAGTAGAAAGCTTTGATTTACTGGGAAATCTGTTGCAATGACAATACAGTCAAAGTTTGGAGTCCATTTAGTAACTCCACATTGCCTTGAGGGAAAAAAAGAAGGTAGTCTTTAGTTATTAGTAAAAATTCGAATTGAATACACTGAGATGACTTGATTCAAAGGTATCATCACATGATAGTGGTAATAATTTACTAAAACAACATTAAACATTCCATAACAAATTACAATTTTTCAAATAAGGCTCTCCCAGTTTCCGCTTTCGTTCAAACATTTAACCCACATCTGTTGCTCATCACAGCCTCATGTCCACATGTATTCATCTTAAAAGCGTTTTGGCCTGGCTTGTTAAAAATAACATCACGTGTTAGGATACATAAATGCTGTTTAATTTATTTTCTATCTAATTTCTCCAGCCAGTGACAAGAAACTAGATGCAGAACAGATGTGCCTAGTAAGTTTACACGAGAGTTTGTTGATTCACAATGCTGACATGCTGCATCTGTGATGAGCTAAAGTGAGCTGAAAACTTTCACAATCTTTTTATGTTAAACCTGACAGGCACGCGCTTTATAAAAACAAAGAATTAACAAAAAAATACATTTCTTGGTTCTCCCCACAACTCTCTAATGTCATCTACATCAGACAAAGCCTGGTCCAGGGCTAGATCCACAGGTGCCCTGATGACTATTTAACCTTTAGGCAACAAAGAAACATCTGCACTAGAATGATTAGTGAGGTTAAATCAAATAATTATCAGTTATCTCTATCTGCTTGTGATTTTTCCACTGAACTAGCTTATTAAGTCATCTTTGTCAAGCTTACTCACAAAGTAAACAAATTTAAAACATTCTTACAACTTTTGATCATCACTTCCTTGAATCTGATAACCAGAGAGCCTCCCCTCGTCTTCTTCAGACAAATATTTTTTTTAATTTTCAAGCAGTGCAGATGTCTAAACACAAACACAAATGACAAATACTGCATGTGCCACACAGTTGGTTGGACAAATTTATAAAGCTGTTGAAGCCTCCAAGCTTCCGCACAAGTCTTCAAATACTTAAATCTAGTAACTACCATACACAATTCATTAACTATTTAACCTAAGATATCCTTCATTGATACACCACTGTTTTTTTTTTAAATCTGTTTCTTGTGTTTTATTTGTCTATTGTGTTCTTCTGAATGTTTCTTGCCTCTGAGTCTCTCCTCTGAAAGAAAACTCAGTATCCCGCTTGTCTATTGAATCTTTTTGAATTGAATTTTTCAGTCTGGAAAGTTTTCCGTGTATGTATGAGTAGACATACTGTTTAATAATGCAATATGTCATACAGTGTCATTTGTGGGTAAGTTTCAAACCGGAAGCTGTAAACTTCTTCAGTCGCACCTGCTGGTTGTGAGGACTTTTAGAGACTCCACAGCAAAGTGATCAGAGCCAAAGAACATGAGTCTCCACGGAGGTCCTGATGATGACATACGTCTGCTGAGCCGTCGCTGCCACCAGTCAGTCGTCCCCCTCCTCCACACGGGCTGTAAACAGCAGTGCTGGAGGTGGCTGCGGATGATCAGAGGAGCCCGCGATATATTCCCGTTTGTCCACATACTAACACGAGCTGTCTTACAGCTAAAAAATACGATTTGTCCAGAGCTTAAGTGTTGGTTCACTGGTTACGTCTCTGTGACTGTAGTCGGTTTGCCCTAAATGAGTCAAACCAAGGCGCCGCCATGTTTGCAAATACACTTCCGCCCTGTCTTCTTCGCGGGTGGTTATTGAAATCTGCAAACATGTTTACTGCCACCAGCTGGACACTGATGCGCGCAGAGGAAATCGGGTTTTTTGTTTGTTTGTTTGTTTGTTTGTTTTTTAATTAATTTTTTTTTTTTTATTCAAAATCAAATTCTACCATTTACATTCATGTAAAAATACATGTCCAACATTTCAGACTAAGGAACATTTCATAGATTGAATAGATAACACATATGAGAAGAGGGAAAAAAAAACATTAAAAATAGTCACAACATTAAAAATAAAATACATTAACATAACGAAATAAATAAA
>JAPZDV010000001.1:1987240-2015679 GCA_029814665.1 Acanthurus lineatus
AGTTTCAAAGTGTTATACAGTTGTTTAAAATATGAATCCCTGGCCTCTGTGTTAGTCTTTGTGCTTACTACAAACAAAACTTGACTGTGAGCCAACAGTATATTGCACAAAAAAGTATGTATTAAAAGGAACATGTGTGCTCTGAACTTTTTGAAAAAGCCTGCCCTTTTTCCAAACAGTTTTAAGGTGACTTCCCAATTGGTTTTTCTCTAAGAAATCATCTTACAAGTTAGATTAACTGCTAGATTTGATAGTAATTTTTTTGGAATATGAGTAAATCAACCCTTTAAGGACTTGAATTTAAGTTTGTGTGTTTGAACTTTCACTCACGTGAGACCCTTGAAGCCTCTCCTGCAGCTGCAAAGAAATGCATTGCCAATGGGCTTACACACACCACCGTTCTGACATGGGTTGGGAACACAGGTCGTTATTTCCATCTCACAGTGCCCTCCAGTGTACCGGGGTCTACAGCTACATAAAAAACCTGGTGAACAGAAAGGAGGATGAGGACAATGGGTAAGACTTCTTTATAAATTCAGAGCAGTTTAACTTTTTTCAGTGCTACTTGGTCAATACACTCACACAAACACCTTTGAGAAATTATTCCAACAGTATAATATCAACACACACGGCACACACACTAGGGTACAACTGTAAAGTGTAAAATTGTGACAAATACATGCCACTTTGAATGGCAATTACTCACACTTCAAACTAGCTTTTTTTTATGTGTGTACCCAGTACAAAAGACCCAGACTTACTTTTCCACAGTGCTGTGGACAGTAGCATTAAGTGAGGATTGCTGATACACAGCTCTGCTGGGACTCTGTTTGCTGACAGTGGTCTGTACATTCACTTAACCAACACTGTGTCAAAATTTCAACCATTCCCACAACCATTATTTGCATGCATTATATCTCCCTGTGGAAGTAACATTTACTAAAAAATTCAGCGACCAGTCATTTTAGGAAATAAAAGAATAAGTAATCGGTAGGAGCCAGTAGACTTAAAGCTGAGACCACAGACAAAAAAAACAGAGAGAAAAATTTTTCGTTAGGATTTTTACCTTTAATTTTGTTAATATCTGCCTTAATTTTAAGACACTACATTAAGTCTTTTCAAGTTCAATAAATTAATTTATTATTTTTTAGTGATCCCTGACCTAATTTTAAAATGAGTTTTAGACAAAATGTTATTGTCATGATTGTCAAAAAAATACAAAATCTAGGGGATTTTCAAAATACAAAATCTAGGGGATTTTCATAAATTAAATTAATAATGTCTTAAAAAGTCTTCAACAAACATATTAATTTCAAATTCAAGTAAAATTTATTGGCATGACCATATTAGGCAACAGATAAACTCAGTAGTACAAAAATTAACTAATCCAAGAAAGGTGGGAACAAAAGTGCCTAAAGGTTACATTTTATTGTTATTCAAACTTTAATATATATACTACATAATATGATACATACTGCATTCATACTGTGTGAATGCATGATTGCATTGTCTGTCATCTTTCCATGTCTACCTGGTAGAGAAGAGATGAAGTGGTTTAGGTCAAAACTACCACTGACTACAGGTCTGCAAAAGTTGAATCAACACGTTCTGATGCAGTGTCAACCAAAATGACAATTTTTTATTAAAATTAACAATTAATACAAAGCTACTTTTTTAAGTGACTCAGAGCCATGGTCACACACATAAAAAACAGATATGTGGTAATACATTTATTGTTTATATATTGTATATAGGATGATTTCATTTAAAAAATGTTTATTGTTAAACTCCCAAATGACTGTTAACTTAAAAAATCCATCTTTCCAATAGTTATAAACACCAATCCTTTGCAGGGTTGCAGTGAGCATGGAGCCTTACATTGCTGACATTAGGCAAGCGGCAGGGTACAGCCTAAAGAGGTTACATATTCATCACAGGGCTGACACAAACAGTGTCCAATAAATCTAACCCCCCATCTTTGAAATGTGGAAGGAAAGCTAGGTTCAAACTCAGAACATTCTTCCTGCACTAATCACTGAACCATTACCCTATGCCACTAAAAATTTAATTTGTTATACATTGTTCTTTTGATCCTGATCTGTGGTTTTATTTTAGGCTCATGTTACAAATAAGTGGGTCATCTCAGCTTTAGATTAACTATCACTCACTTAAATCACATGACATGTCAGCCAATCACATAAGCACTAATTACATGACTAGTACCTTTACTTCTTAAATTTAAAGTAAGTTTGTCAGGTAGCTTACTTTTTTTGATTGATATGCCTACATTTTGGTTAAGTTTCAGTACTTGTAAACAATATGAATAGTCAAAGTAAAGAAGACATTTACAAAAGCTTTTATTACATTTAACACATTTATTTGATGTATAATTTATTATTTTATATTGCATAACAGACAAGCAGACCTCAGTTTTAAGAACCTTCTTATTGAGCGAATGCACTGTTCGTATGTTTTGCTACTCACCACCAGAAGGCAGGCTTGTACAAGTTGCTCCATTTTGGCAAGGCTGCTGCAGACAGGCATTAGGGTAGAGGATGCAGCCTAGCTTGATCTCTGTCAGTCCTATCACTTCTGCATGGTGCGAGCGTTTATTCTGTAGTGGCAGCTCATTGTTGTTCAGCATGACTGAGTCTAGGCAGCCCTGGAAGCCCTCCAGGACATGTATGTCCTTCTGGGAGTCCATAAGGCTATGAAAATTGGGGTTCTCCACCTAAGAAAAGAAAGGCCTAACATTTACACTTACAAAGATACCCTGGCACTCACACTGTTTTTCACAAGAACAGAGAAAAAAACATAAAAAATCCTTGGCTCACACAACCTGTTTTTTGGGAGGTTATTATCTATTTTCCCGATTTTTATACACACAAAAAATGGACTATACACACAATTCTGAAAACCTGAAGCTCATGTTCCAACAACATGACTCCAAACTGCTAAACTCTAAGTACAACCCTATTCTACTTACGCAAATATCATTCTATATCCTTTTGCAAATCACTGAGCACAATTTTGCGTCATTTAGCACACTTTGTTCACCTAGAAACATTGGCCTTGCAACACCCTGATTACCAGTTAATCTCACACATGTTGCACCTGTGCAGGCTTAAATAGCAGAACACCTTAATCATGCTTCAAAGTTCAGAGAAGGCCTCAAGTGACTTATACAGGTGTTAGGCAAAAAGATGGAGCATCAAGAACAGAGGAAGAAGATAAGTAAGAGTGAGAGTAAGGGGAAGCTTAGCAGGCCACGGAGGCTATCGAGCACATGGAGGAGGATGAGGAGAGCAAAGGTGAGCCAAGATTTCCAATAAAATACATGCAGCTTCAGTAGACCATGTAATCAATTGTGGCCTGACCATGACTGAAGCTGCGGGCAGCGGGTTCAGACAAATTTCAGCCACTTCACAATGGCCCCAGTTATTTGGGCCTTTAGAGGAGTGTATAGGTAAGTAATCGCTTAAGTAACTTTACAGTACTCTCCACAGTAATTACAGCATACAATAACTTTATGGTTTTTAGAGATTTCTAGAGTGCTCACAGAAATGTACTCTATAGTTTAAAATTTTTATTTTATATTTATGCAGCTATACAGTTAAATGTGTAAAATATAATGTGTATAATGTTTCCTTTTCACAGCACAGAAAAATGGCCAGAAAGAGGTGGCAGAGGCCACAAATTAAGATTAGCAATTATCAATTATTAGCAAATATTAACAAAATGGATTTGGAAAATAATGCCATTACCCTGAGGGCAATAAAAGACAGTCCTTGAAGACAATATTTATTTCACAAACACTGACCAGGTCAGCCTGTCAAAAATCGAGCGTGTCTTGAATCAGCACCAGTTGAGGATAAAAAAGGTACATTGTGCTCCATTTAAACACAACTCTGACTGAGCAGCAATACCAGTATGTGCATGTGAGAACAGCATCCTCTCAGTACTCTGTATAGAGATCTCAGTATACCTGTATGTAGGCCTCATATACATCAATATGTAGGCCTTTTTTCTGATATGGTCATTCTCCCTTTTTCAGAGAGTGCTCAACTTTATGCCTGTGCTGTTCCCTATAAACGTATCTTCACTGAAGAGGTATGGTTCAACCTGCAGAAGGCAAGGCAGCGGGGGAGAAACAACCTTGGCAACTGCGCCATTGTCAGTGCCTTGCAAGCGTGGCAGGAATGTCACCATGTCTGCTGCCATTGGTCAACGGGAGGTCATTCGTCACCATGTACAACTTGCTCCTCAGAACAGACCATGTTTGCTAATATTCCTTGACAAGCTCAAAAATATTATCACCCTTCCACAAGAACAGGAACCAAAACAGCTCACCTACATTGTCATTTAGGATAATGAATTCCACTAAGCCACTCTGGTCCAAGAGTGGTTTCACCAACAATCAAGGTTTTGTAGCACTGTACCTTCCACCATATTCCTAGTTTCTACAGCCAATAGAGGAGTTCTTTTCAGCATGACTGTTGAAAGTGTTCAAACACAGACCTTGCCAGCATGTGGCACGTGGAGATACCTATTTAAAATGCAAAGTTCCCCATTGCGGGACTAATAAAGGAATATCTTGTCTTATCGTATTTCGAGCGATGATCTTCTTGAAACCCTTCAACATATGCCCAACAGGAAAGCCCCAGGACCAAATGGATTCCCTGCAGAGTTCTACCAAGAATTCTGTCAGAATGCCCCTCCATGCTGCTCTGGTCATTGCACCGTCCTTTCATTTTATTTGTGCAGAAGACACTGAGGGCTTGGCTGGCAGGTGGGTCATTTTGGGAGACTCTACAGTGTGCCAGTGCTGGGGTGCCCATGCCATGGCTGTTCACCCCAATTTTTTCCAATGGTGATCCACATACAATTGTTATCTATTACCATAGTATTTACTTTAACATAAAATTAAAAAATTGCTTTTAAATTCGAGGTTATTTTTGTGACAACTAGCATCTCAGTACGGATGCTTGATGCTACCCAAGAATGCTGAAACAGTTTGAAGTTTATATTACTGATTCTTTCCATTTTTCCATTTTTGGTAGTTTTGCTGATTTTCAAAGTCTATTTATGGTTTTGTGCTTACAATTTAATTTGTAGTAAAGTAAAGTAAAGTAAAATTTATTTGTATAGCGCTTTTCACAGAACAGCAGTCACAAAGTGCTTCACATTAGTAAACATATATATATATATATATAAAGGATCATATAAAATATAAACAAGATCATATGAAATATATAAAAGATCATATAGACATAATACAACCAAAAAAAACGTCGCATTCACAGAATCATTAGCTCAAATAGCTTATTTATAATGACATCCATTGGGATATCTTTATAAAGTTACGCACACACAATATACTCATCGTTCCTCTGTTTCGTCTCCCCTATAAACATTAGATATTATGGTCCAAATTATGTACTACATATTTCATTATGGTGCTACCACATGAAACGTCACTGTAAAAGGACCAGAAATAAGGTGCATTGGAACCACTGAACAAATCTAAAATTTATTGACGAAATACATTACTGTAAAAGGCAACCTAGGTTCCTTTAAATGAACACAACAATTAGCATCGTGTTCCTCCTCTTCCTCTTCCTGCTTGACCTTCATGGTGACCTGCTGACTTCATGATACAGAATCACCATGTTGCTGTGGATGCCAGTCATTTATACTACTACAACAAGGGGAAATCAGTAATCAGAAACGACTTGATGTCAGCTGATCTCGTTACCCCAAAGTAAAACTTTCATGATGTGAATATGGGGTATTATTCCTCAGTCTTTTTGTTTGTTTGTTTTTTTTTTGAATAAATAAGTTGTAAATTAGACTATGCCTTACTTTAAGGGTAATCTAAGTCCTGAAACTAGTGCCAAAATGATTTTGAATAACTAAATGTCTCCCACCTTTCTGAGTGATGTGGCATGCTGTTGATACAATTCTTCTGAAATGACTGATTATAGATGAAGTTTTTAACTGTTCAGAGCTGACAGGAAGGCGTGATTCACATCATTTCCTGTCAGGATTCCAAAACAGGACTTTCCAAAAGACCCGATCTTTGTCTATTATTCTTTTCACATCATTTAGCTCAAGTTTATTTACAACATACAGCAGATTTTATTAACTAGACTTACAGGAGTAATTGTTATCTCACTTTTTGGGCGTTGTTTACATATATGAAATACAAACCTGTCAAATCTCTCCAGATAGACTTGAATAGTTTGTTTGAGGAGAGTGAAGTGAATCAAGATCACAGCAGATAAACAGTAATAACCACTCATTGCCCAGCAGTTAAAGCAGTTGCTGTTTTCTCCCCAGGTACTTATAGGATCACCATGCTACTAATATGCTTTTTCTCTTTAATGGTAAAATATTCAACTGTTATTCTTACTTTGAAATAGAGGCGTCACAACGTCAGATTTTCACTAAATGATTATTTTTCTCAAAAAGTAATTCCCAATAACTATTATCTTGATAACTAAAAAATATTAAAAATCAATAATAAGGCTATCAGTGATATTAACTTTTTTCTTACCTTTGTGTTAAGTCTCTTTTTTTTGTAAAAAAAATTACACTTAAAAAAGAAGTGCATGGAGGTGAAGAGACTGCAACAAAATCTACAAAAAGTACAATTATTTTTGTTTTTTGTTTGTTTGTTTTTCATTTTTGCTGGCAGGCCAAGTTGAGGTGCATTACTGCCACTTACTGGGACAAAGGGACAACAAAAGAAAACAAAATTATTAAAGAGGCACTGTATTATATACATAATATTAAAATTTCATTATTACTATCACGGTTATCCTCAAAAACAATATATTTTCTTGTGTAAAGTGTTCAATGACAGAATCTTATTTAATCGGCTTTATTGTGAAGTAAAAGAAGCCCTCTGGTGGCGAGTGGGATATGACAATTTTTAAAATAAAGTGTGTAAAGAGGTATGTCTGAGTCCCACAGTCTTCCATATCCTGGCTAGATATTGTCTTTACATAAAATATCTTTACAAATAATAAACATGAATAAATGCTGTTATCATTGTAAAACATATACTGTGTGGTATTGTCACAATATACATAATGATACATTGGATTCTGCTACCGCCCATCAAACAGAGAACATCAATTAACCGATAATAAATGCTGTGTGAATAAAAGTTGGACAGATTGACAAAATACAATTTGTCCGTACCTCAATCTGATACATATTTGTCCTCCTTCCAATATGATTCTTGGAGATCTTAAATAATGATGCTTTGTGTGTTCAACTGTTCTTACAGATAAATTAACAATTGTAATGAAAACAGTTTTTATTTTAAAACCTATTGATTTTTAATAGTCTCAATAAAACAGTCATCATCTTCAGTTTAGGAAAAAAAAAACATACAGGTGCCAAATATCTTAATCCTTTCCACTAACATGAAGCTAAAGTCAAGTGAAGACGTGCACTTGATATCACAGTTGATTTGTTTTATATAAGATCACTGTGGTAATCTTAAAGTCTGTTACTCTCCATATTTTAGCTCAGACATTGGAGCCCTTCAGAACATAGTATGGTGTGGATGGGTGTGAGTTTACCCACAGAAGTATGTATCCTCAGATTACCTGGGAAATGTCAATATTTTTTGCCCTGGTTCTATCAACAACAATGGAAGTCACTGCAACACACAAAGCATACTCATGATTTCAGTGCAGAAACATGTAGCTGCATGTCTGCGGTGGGTGTAGAAGTCAAAGTGCTGCAGAGCTTTGATTTTCTTTGATGACAACACCCTCGACTTCAATCTGAAGCTTCAGCAGTTTTCAGAAACTTGCCCCATCATCCAGGTGTAACATGTCCAGCTCAAGTCCCGCCCTCTTTGGTCATCCTCTTGCTATATGATTGGTTGTCTGTGCTTGTACTTGTGCTTATATCCTGGCAGTAATCTATAAGATGAGTCTTTGACCCAGGATTTTTCGGTTGATTTCAGCCAAGGCCACAGAAAACACAAAGGCCTTCTCATCAGAAAGACTTGCATATATATCCACTTCCTTCTCCTGTTTGTCTGTGAACACAAGAAAAACAGGGAGAGGACATGAGAAAAAGACACAGGGCAACAGCAAGAGAGAAGGACAAGTGCAGAGTTGTGTTGTAAAAATAACTGCAGATTAGTGTGTTTGGTTTGCACACTGATTTGGACGGCTTACCAATGTGGTCACCAGCAGCAGCCACTATGGCACACAGCTCATGGAGACAAACATTTACTTGAAGCAGCAAAATGAAGCCATTTTTGGTTAGATTTTACACTGTAGGTCTTAGTGCTCAATCTGATCTATTGCTCAGATCCTTTTTTTTTTGGCTGGCTGTTCGCGTTGTATTTGGCCCATATTAAATTCCAGTTTTGTCAAGGGATGTCATCACTAAACAAAAGTTCCCAGCAGGAGGCTCAGTTCAGGCGAGTAAGTGATGTAGTCACATGAATTCTGATTGGACAGTTCAGACCAAGGTCACATTGCAAAAAAATTTGATCAGTGTTAAAATTGAGGGACATGTATGAAAGTGGTCTAAAACTGATCTGAAGAGATCAGATTCAGTAACTTGCGTTGTTAACACTGTTGTGGAAAAACAAAACAAAATAAAACATATTCGAGTAATATATTAACAAATAAGTCATCCCAAAAAATTAAGAAATTTAAATGTGGATCCAGACCAACAGCTACAGTGTCCCAAGTTAGTAAAAACGTGTCCCTTCTTTCAGTTTTACTAAATTTACTGCAAACAAGTTACTGTTACACAAACCAACTCTTTATTCTGCATAATGACTAGAGAAATAAATTTACATCTGATTTATAAAGTCATTTATTTTGAATTTGATCTCAGCTCTGAAATTTAGCAATTTACAAGAGGCCTCCTAACTCCCACACAACATTCAAACAAATATAAGATGCTTTTAGGCAGCTGCTGGTTACTGCTACCTTGTGAAGCCTAATTTTGTGTATTTTGAAAGAGTGGTAGCAGGTCACTGCCACAGCTCCCACGTACTTCTGATCTCACTGAGAGCTTACAACATACATTACAGGCTATCCACCTACTGTTATCTCATCACATAGCTTCTGTCGTTTTATTCAGTTTGGATACTAGGGGAATCCCTTCCCTGTGTGCTTTCAATATTGAGGAACAAAATCTACACATTACTGCAGTAAAATATATTCCAAAGTTTCTCTGATGCTAATATGAAGCTTTAACAGTCTGAACTAGACAAATCAAGAGATATTTGACAAGCTGCTAAAGTCTAAAGATGTGCAGGCAAAGCTGCAGGTAAAATACAGGAAACTGATAAAAGCTGCTGCACAATGAGCACACAGATGTTACTGCCACTGCCTCAGTCTGCAAGCATGTCAGGTGTCAGTTGTATTAAAGGGAAATAGGAGGTTTTTCTGTCAAGAAACAGGAAGCTTTGTTGTTACTGTCACTGCACAAGAAGTGTATTGTGAACATGGCCTTAATCAATAAAACAGTTTTCTTGTACTTGAGGGCGTTTTCAAAAATTTAAAAATTGTTCTACAACTTGTGTGGGAAAAACTCCATGTACTACTCCAACTACACCCAAAAACTTTGATAAGACAAAACAATGTTGCTCTCATTTTCATCATCAGATACGAATTGATATAAGAGTTTATGAACAACGAGTAAAATTACTAAATGTGATATAAAAAGCTCAGAGAATAGGTGTGATCTATTGGGTCAAAGACAGAGTTATTAATGGTTAGTTTTACCCTTTTCCTCCTCCTGTTTCTTCAGCCCCACTGTTTTTGGTCTGCCCCGTCCTCTCCGGATGGGATCCGATTGGCTGTTGGCCCGAGATCTTCTCCTGTTCTCCATGTCATTGGTTAAAGACGGGTCGATCGTCTCTCTGCGAATGCGCTCCGTCCTCCTCCGCTTAAAGTCCTGTTTGTCTGAGGCAGACAAGGAGGATATTAAAAAAAAAAATACATATCACCATGATTTGTGAGATTTTTTCCAGCTTGGTATTCAGGGAATAAAATATATTTGTGATTACGCACCACTGAGCCTGTGGTCAAGTAAAATAACTTATTTAATCAGAGCTCTAAGGGCAAAACAACCCAAGCACAAATCAACTAATATAAACATGATATCAGACCGAGCAACAAAATAAAAACACAAGGGGAATTTAGTATGATTATTAAAACAAGTCTGTGACAGAGCTAGGTAGTTTCTTTAAATTCAAAACTCTTAGCATTAGTTTCTCCAACACTTCTCCACTAATATTCAATATATGTCTTCAAATAATTAAATATTTAGCATTTACACATAACTGTAACAGGTATTGTTAATGGTTCATGAAAGGCTGTGTTGTTCACAAGCAAGGATGGAGAGACGTTCACCACTCTGTGAACACTTGATTGTAAAAAGGACATTTAACATGTGCTTGGGCTCCATTCACACAACCTGTATTGGAAATCACAGTCTCTTTACAGAAGATTGATTCTTTTCATTTATGTTTTTAAAACAGCATCCAATCATTTTTGGGAGACACAGTCAGTCTGAAAGATAGAGATGCAGATGGAACAGAATGAATCATGTAAGCAATAAACACAAGGTCCAACTACATGTTAAGCATAATCCATCAGCTGCGTGCAAGCTGCATCTTACCTGCCATGGCCGGAGAGGACCGCTCATTTAATTTGGCATTTAAGAGTTTTCTACTAATAAACACATAACCACATGGGCAGGACTTGCAAGCGACTGGAATCTGGGGAGAAATAAACAAGAACCATACATGAGATTTAATCACTGTCAAGGCTTTTCCATCTGAGTGAGGTGGTGAAGTGAAGTGCTGTGATCCATTGATGGGCTGACTTTAAAAAACTTTTAAACGAGCTCCTCTTTGAGGTCAAATGTATTCTCAGGAAAGCGTCACACACAAATAGAGCTGGTGACACTAAGAGAAAGGGATCATCAAACTAACTTTGGCTATTCTTATTCTTAAATATTTGTTTGGATTGAAAAGGACAGGACTGATTTGGATAGCGTTCTGCATAAGTCTTGTGAAGCTCCAGTATAACTATAAGGTGTTTTATTTACTGTTGCTGAAAATAGACACTCGTTTGATTTTATAATAAATCTACATTATGAATGGTTGTTCCTCAAAGTTCTCTGTAATCACAAATTATAGTGTTGCAGTTACACATAAATTAACATCCATAATCCATGTGATCCAGCCCTGGCAAATGTTAGTAAGGTTGATTTTATCAGTTCTTCATGCCTGCACAGGCCACAGCAGAGAGACTGAAGAGGAGACAAGAAAGCCGACCCACTTGACAACAATCTGGGTCTGGGAGGTTCAAAGATTTAGCTAACTTTTTTGGACAACCCATCAAACTTAAAACAGATGACAACTTTATCGTTCACAATAGTTTCATACACCTCCACTAATTTTCCATCTGACAGTTAAGCCACAACAGGACACTGACCTTTATACACAGTTCAGCCATCTTTGTAGTGGTGCCACGGTGGCAGATGAACATTCACATTTTGGTACTGGCTATACACAGGTTGAGCCATATACAAGATTTCACCCTAAAGTGATCTTCTGGTCAACCTACTAGTGAAATACAGCTGGGTACAGCTCCATAAATTCTTGAGGATAATAATAGTTTACATAAACTTGACACAAAAGTTATTTACTCTTATATTTTAGCTTTAACAACTGCTTCATGAGGCATTCAGTTCCACATGTAGCAAGTCTAACATTTCTTTTAATGAGAAGCTGCTTTTGCTTGCAGTGATTTTGTACAACTTGGTATTCATTTAAAGTCTTTTTTAGTCTTATGAAAATTTTAAACAATTTAAGCTGTGGGCTATGTGCACCCTGTACTTTATTCCTTAGCCACATGAAAAGTGTGACCAGTCATAAACTTTATCATCTCTTCATCTCCTCTATGCTCAGTTTTAAAAACCAGTCATAAAATCAGACATTGAGGTTACAGGGTGAGACAAATGTCAGCACTGCCTTTAAAAAAAAAAGCAAAAAAACTTTTACATGTACTTGATGGCGTTATAGTTGGCCAGTTTACTCAACAGAGCAATTACCTAATGTTGCGTTGGACCATTGGACTCCTGCAACATGGTCAGCTAAGAATATCAAACTCAGTGAAGTAGAAGTATTTGTTCTGCTATACTAAAGCAGAAGTCAGAAGCAAGGTCATATACTTTAAATACACAACCTCAGACTTTTTATATTTTCAAACCTGGAGTCTGCAGCCCAAGTGCATGCTGCCTTGAATGACATCACTTGAGGTAATTTATTCAAAGTAATTTATTTATTTATATTTGTATTTATTTCAATTTTTTTATTCATAACTAAAGTCTACTTCCTAAGACCTGACAATAGATTTTGATGTGTAAAATCGATGGAGTCCCCCTTCAAATATGAAAAAAACTGCCAGAAAATGCTAATCAATGACCAATAATAAAACTAATAATAATCAATGGAATATTTTGTTATGTCATTTTTAAAGCGTTTGTGCTGAAAATATACTGTTATTCGCCTGAGACCAAAAATTCGAGACTTAAATAAAAAATACCCTGACATATTAGTTTGAAGAATTGATCCCAAATTCAATCTTAAACATTTTAAAATGCTATTATTACCTTTTGCTTACGAATAAGTCAATTACTGTAGAATACTTTAATATCGTGGATTTTTTACTAAAATATGCGCATCTCCTGAAATCTGGACGCAAAATCACACCAGACAGCACCTGATATTTTTACTTCCGAACTTCAGCCACAGCTTCCCTTTTTCTGCCATGTCTATTCTTACGTAGACGACTACTACAACAATAAAAAAATGTGAAATTTACTCAAAAATAATATCATTTCTGCACCACAAATATTTAACATAAGATTGTCACAAAAGTATAAGCACAAAAATAGTTATAAACATGTATAATGAGACCGATAATTGAGAAAGAAAAGGCTATCTTTGATCCATGGAAAACTATGAGCTAACTTAAATGGGATTTGGCGACACTGTTGTTTACACGTGTGCAGTGAATCCTCTGAGCCCCATTTCCGTCTCCTGAGCTGACTGAGACTGAAGCTTGATTGTTATCAAGATATATACAAAATGTACACACGCCAGGTTATCGGTAAAAATGTCTAAAATTAATTGAAAATGTTATTTCTCACCTGTTGGTCACATTCAGGGCAAGATTTAGTAGCCATTTTGACTTTCTTTGTTTTATTTGCCGACATAGTCCGTTTCCTCCAGCGACACGCCGATGGCTCTACAGTAGCTAGCTTTACAACTTTCCTCTGCGATACATGGACGAATTAATTTGCACCGACGCTCACTGACACATGGATGCAAGAAACCCAAGCCGATACAGCTAGATGACAACACACCTTTAAGAGGCACATAGACCTTACACTATACTGCTGGCTAAATCTGCGAGCATGCGCACGGAGACTATTTTTGCTGCTGTGTTGCATTCACGTTCCTTGAGAAAAAAAATGATACCGTAATCTACAGTGACAAAGGAGTTGTCAAAAGATTATCTAAAAAAAAAAACGCACTGTCAATTTTCTCTTGCGCAATTTTGATTGTACTTTGTTCTCTTGTCACTTGTCACATGACCTTGTTTCTTTGTTTATATCAGAGGGTTAAGTGAGTATTCAAATAACCTGGTTTGATAACAGATAACAGCGTTTAGTGCATAAACATGACATTTTTTTGGTAGTTGATTTTTTAGTTAACAATCTGTGGTAGTTGATTTTTAGTTAACAATCTGTGAACATTCAGACCAACATACATTTATGACAATCTGATCAGTATTTCCAGAAGTATTGCCTCTGTGGGGTGATAAGCCCAAATTTATACTAATTCGATTTGGGAAAGTAATTCCAACTTCAAACAAAATAAATTAACTTTGCACTTAAATAATTTTAGTTTAAAAACTAAAAATATCAAGGAAAAAACACTACTGTGTATCCACAAAGGGCAGATGACTGTTTCCTCTGGATGGTATAGTATTATTTTTAGAAAGCTCTATAGATAATTTTTAAAATAATTAATCAATATCATTTACTTTATAAAAGTAACAGCAACATTAAAGTTTTGCTTAACTAATTCTAATAAACAATCTCATGTCAAATAAGTTTTGAACATTTGTTTTAATGAAGAACTGATGTTGAGGTCTTACATCCACACTGCAGTCCCAGTTGCCTTTTACGTTGATATTGGATGCTGCCTCCTAGTGGTGTTATCGTGATATTACACACCCTTTATCTCAACAGAGCAGCATGTTTTCGAGGATATTTTGTCTTTTCATAATTCACAGTCAACACATATGCCTGTCCGCCTCTGTGGCTGTGGCTAAAGATGATGAGTCATCCACTTACCAGGTCGGTAGTCCAGTCCCCAGTTCCTCTGTGAGCATGTGAAACTGTCCCTAGGAAAAATATTCAAATTAAATTTTCATTTGTTTTCAAATATTTATTGCTCCAAATAAGCAGGTGACAACCTGTATGTAAGTGTATGGAAATGGCTGAATGCTGACGTGTGAAGAAGCACTTTGAGTGGCTGCTTAGACTAGAAAAATTCTCTGTAGATGAAGTCTATTTACCGATTTCTTTGAGTTGCAGTCAACGAATGTGAGTAAACAACTGTGGATGAGGACTTTTCAGCCCCCACCTCCCTTGGAATGGCCCAGGCAACAGTTTTCTGGTTTCTCATATTGTTCACTTAAAAAATATATGTACTTTGCTCTATCCTTTGATAGTTTTTGTCCACTTTTTACAGCTCTCAAGAAGCCCATTCGACTAGGTGGCTCTTAGTTAATAATCAGCAATATCAAAACCATCAGATAAAATGAATGTTTGTCTTGTCACACAATTTTTTTTTTTACAAAATCTTGAAGCTTTTTAGCCAGCATATCAATGAACAAACAAGTCTTCTTGCACAGGTCTTGCAAGGGTCTTTATCAGTAGGTGGTGTGGACAGGTCCTCAAACAGAGATCCTTTTTAAAATAATTTCCCACAGGCCATCTGAGAAAATTCAAAAGTATTACTGGTTGTAATCTTGTAGTTCATATAACAAAGACAACTTTTAAAGTAGAGTGTGCAATATTTTGCCATAAATTACATGCCTAACAAACTTTTCATGGCTTTGTTAAGACTGTGGTTTAAAAAATTGTTCAATCTGATTCAAATCATTTGACCAAATCTTTGGATGGTTCGCATTATAAAGTAAATGGTTTCTTATGAGGGCTGCAGGATTTGGGAGGAATATTTAAATGCAATTATTTGAACTGACTTTGATTATTTTTGCATAATTATTCACATTTTCATTGAAAAACATCATTGAAAAATGTTTTCCAAAGTCTATAGAATATGCTTTGTAGGCCAGGACAACTCTATGGCAGCATAATATTTGATTTAAATTGTATTTTGACACTCATATTTCTCCTTGAATGAATATTGCAGCCCCTGCAATTAAAAATTGCAGTGGTTCATGTTGCAATTTTGATTTAATCTGATTAATTGTGCAGCCCTATTTCATATGGTAAAAAATTCTGTTTTTTAATCAGGCAGTCTGGTATGGGAACAGTTCCTCACTCTCAGTGAAAATTCAGTAGTAAATACAGCCTATAAGAAGTTTCCCAGCTTAAGCAGGACCTATCCAATTACAAATATAGGTAAGTACTGATTTGCTTTCAAATTGCACTCATGTCCTAAAACATGGCAAAGATAAGAAACAAACAGAAAACAATCTATTGAGTTGAGAGTACGAGACAACAAACTTAATTTTTACTGTTCTGGTTAAAGTCCATCTCATTTTTCGAACATTATTTTCAATACATTTTATACCCAAAGTATGTCAGAATTCACTTAATGTGTATATGATGTCCCAGGAACATGAAACCATCAACAGAGTTTCAAAGCCACTGGCTCCTATTCATCAACTTATAAAGTCATCTATGGTTACATGGGTTGATACTATACAACAAGTTTGCTGAAGGTTGGTAAATAGAAGGCCAGAGAGCAACAGAGAGAGAGAGAGATGGGACAAACTGAGTGACAGAAATTTAAAACATCACTGAATAAGACAAATAATTATCTTGGGGTTATCCTCACACAATCACTTGTGCTTCAACACATCAATACTCATTCACTCACCCAGTCACACACTCTGAGTGACATGTAACAAATTTAATGGATGGTCAGCTTTGTTACCTACAAAAAGTGGCCATACCAAACCCTGTTCTGTTTATTATATAACTGCTTCGTCTTTTGATGAATATTGTCCCAATATCTGGTCATTCTGCAGGGTGCTTCAAGCCTCTTGGGTTGAATTGAGAGAAGAGAGAAAGACAGCAACAGTAGGAGAGAAAGAACTTAGTGCACAGTTTTATGTCAAGAAACACGAGAAGAGTGACATGAAAAACCAGACATTAATATATGACAGTCACTCATCTTAATAATGATATTATTTTATTATTTTCATGTGTGTAAAATTAACAAAATGCTAATATGTGTTGTTAATTTCAACTTTATTTCAGCAAATGACAATGATAATTGCTATTTAATCTGTTTTTTTCTTTATCTGATTTACAAGTAGGTTTACATACAGATTAAAGAGAGGAGAGGAACCGGTCAACACTGCCTCCAACAAATCAACGTAGCTAAGAAAGAGAGAAGAGCAGACACTGTCGGACGCTGCAGCACACAATTCCAAAATCTCACACACAAACTTGTACATAATTACGTACTCACTATGGCAACTCGTCAACTAGCATACAGTCCTGAGGAATCACTGCAACCCCTCCAAAACAGACTCATCTGAAAGGACAGTGTCACCAAGCAACGGCTTTCATTGTTGTATTGTAGTTGGTGGGATCTATACAGAGGAAACTGAAAAACCTGGCCTTATGGTACAAGCACACTAAAGCATGCAAAAACATGCTGCAGTTCTGAACGTTTCAATCAGCAGGGGGAATCCATAAATGAACTATTACATGAAACATGAGGTCCATGGAGAAATGGACAGACAAAATTGACATCGATAAAAAAGAAGCACTGCTTGTATGCGAGAGGACATGATCTCTTTGAAAAATATGGCAAATTTTTGCCCCTACAAATATCTGTCATCTCTTTGAAGTCCAGCTAGGATGGCTGAGGGACTGAACATCATGCAAAATGCTGCACACCTACTAATTGCACTGACTCCAGTTCCCAGTTTCAAAGCCTGAAAAGACGATCTGTTCTGAAACTTACATTGGTTTTAAAAGCGAACAACAAGGTTGCATAATTCCTGTTGGGCCAGAGTTTGCATGTGCCTCACACTTTGTCCAGTCTTCGATTTGGGGGATTTCTAATCAACAGCAAAGTTATTAATTATTCAAGAGTTGCAACGAGCTCATCTTTAACAGAGCAGGAAGAGCACTACTAGATTCTGCAGCCTTTATACACTCAGCTAATACAGCTTATTCAACATGGGAAGATGAACAAGTGAGGGGTTGATGGCTCAGTGGAAACACTACAACAGCCTACTACTGACAACAGAATGATACAGGTTAAAGACAAATTGGTCAAGTAGGACTTCATACAGGAATGGTGCGCCTTGAACTTGTGCAGTGTTGCTGACACACTCGAATGAAAGACCTCCAACTTGCAGCAGAAAACAGTTCTGCTGGTGAGGGACAGTGAGGAGGAAATGATGCAGAGACAAATTATAATAAAATGAAGTAGTGAGATCTTTTAGCTCTTCTTGACATTTATTTTTATTCCTGGCCTACTAGATGGGATTTTGCGTGTGCAGTTATATTTTTATAATATTGTGTAACATCTATGGATGGACTTCACATCCTTCCAACCTGCAATAGTTTTAAAGGACCAGACCCTCATAGGCGGGGCCCTCAGACTCAGGGGACTCTCTCTGCAGGCGAAGATGCTCCAGTGTGTTGTGGAAGTGTTTGTTGATCTGCTCCGTTTCCTCACTTGCCTCCAGGTTGGGAAGATCTTCCCTGATCTTCTGGATCAGCTGGTTTAATACTTGGACGGTCACCTAGATGGTTGGAAGAGAAGGGGTGTGTGAGTTTTTAGTCCATGGACTGCACTCAAATCATATTAAAAAAATTGTCTATCTGTTTTAAAGGTTAAAAAAATAATCACGTCGGCCTCAAACAGCACAGGCACTTAAGAACCCCAATCAAAATGAAAAAGAGTTTTACAATAACTCTTTGTCATTTTGATTGTTAGAAGTAAAACTGTTAGCTGTAAAAATGACCATTTTTAGATTTGTGGAGGCTGTACTTTTTTGTTTTTTGGCCACTAGAGATGCTATGCATCAATGTTTTAGAAGGGGGGGGGGGGTCCCAATTGATGCCTTGGTCAGTCAGAAAGTTGTGCACAGTAGATCTTGTAACAGAAGTTTTGATCATTTAGAAATATGACATTTTTAGTGTCCTACCGCATCGTTTTCCCTCTCATAGAAGCAGACGTATCTGTTGAGGATTTCAATGAAAAGCTGGACTTGCAGCGATGGGTCCATGCACTGGTTTGCAATCTTCAGCGCTTTCTTTAGACACTCCATCACCCGCTTACCATCACGGATCTACAGATGCAACATCAGTAGTGAACAATGTCAGCTGTCGTCTATCTCGCAAAAATTACAGCACAGGACATTTGGTTCTCTTCTCTTTTGCAAAGCATCTTTTAAACCCAAAACAAAACAAGTCAACCACACCTCTTCACCATTTTTGTCAGTGCTGCGACCTGACCAGAAGAGATGCGCGCAGATACTGACTGCTCGGCACTGGTCGGGCTTTTTCAGCAGCTTGGAGGCAGCCAGCGCACACTGAGTCCTCAGCGGCTCGTGGTTTTCCTCACTGAAGCATCGCATTCGCTCAAAGGTACCAATGATCAGTGTGATAGCTGCCAGCTGGGCTTTTGAGTCACTGATCTCATCCTCATACAGAGAGAAGGCCTGGTGAGGGGAAAGTATTGAGAAGTGAGAGAAGAAATGGGAAGATGAGGTCAGTCAGAAGATTATAACTTAGATTGAGGATGTGAAAAAGAAAGACTTAAAGGTTTGTTTCTTTACAATATTTACAAATCGAATCCCCACAGAAGCCTCTACAATCTCTGCAAAATAGTTTCCCTTCTCTTCTGGGTTATTCGCCCAGGTATCAGCATAACTGCACTCAGGTTGATCACTGCTACTTTCTTATGAATGAACATTACAAATTAATTTTTACACAGAATGTTTAATTTAAAAGCCCATGTTTAAGTGTTTGTTTTGGCCATTTCAACATATGACACCTTATTCATAATTTTTAAGCTAAACTGGCTCACTGACACGCCCTCTGCAGGTGCGAAAGGGAAATTCACTGCCAAAAAATAAATAGACTCCTCCAAACTGTGGGCTGGTGCCTACAGGTCATTTCCAAGATGCAAAGGTTTCAATTGTGTGTTTAAAGAATTGCTGCCTTTCACAATACAGACAGTGTAAGCTTGAATGCTCAAGACACTGACAGATTAATAAAACATTCTACCTGTGACATGAACTCATAAGCTACAGTCTCGTGGTTCTCAAAGCCAATCTCGCCTGCTGCCAGTGCCCCCTGCAGGAAGAGTCGAAGAGGCAGCTCAGCAAGTTCAGCCTTGATAAGTGCACTGATGGTCTGGTGAGCAAAGGAAAAGATCTTCTGACACTTCTTTTCCCATTTGTCATCCTGTTGGGAAAGAAATTTCAAATAATTTAATAAAATACAAATGCAGCATGGCAAATGCAGTGAAAAAGATGTTAACACACCAGCGAGGAGTTTTCCTTGTATCTGAAGGCCAACTGGTAGGCAGCAAACACCAGAGGAGGGAGTGTATAGCGAATCCTTTGGTTTCCACCTGCACCAAAGTGTTTCCGGGCCGTGTTCAGGATCTGACCACAAACCAGAATGTTAACTTCGACACACACAGCAAGACAACAGCAAAGACATGTGGCAACTACATGGAAAAACAGGTTCAATTTCCCAAAGCTACTACAGCTTAGGATTCTGAAACACATTTTCATCTTTTTGAGGCAGCTACTTATTTCTATTTATTTTTTGTACTGCATATATAAATCAGTGAAGTGTGCGATCATTAACAATACATGACAAAGGCCAAACTGATGGAGGTGGTAAAAATGCCTTTAAAACTAACTCCACGGCATGATTTTTAAAAAAAGTCAACAGTAATATGAAGTACAGTTGGAGTAGTATAGTTTGAAGTATATCTAGTACATGAGATAACTGTGAAAAATCTCTGGTAAGCATTTTTTTAATCTGAAAAAAGACCCACAAGGTATTGTTGGTCAGGATCTTCAGAGTGGAGCAGATGGATGAAGCGACCAACGAGGCTCTGCTCCTCAGCAAAGTCCTCAGGGTCAGGGTCATCAGCTGGTTGATCTGGCTGGTCCTGTATCAGCGTGGATACCAATGTCAAGATGGCGTCCACCTAGAGAAACCAGGGAGGTACCAGTTATTACTTGAAACACTTTTCTTCCTGCTCTCGGCTAAATTGGTGAACAATGTTTAAGTCACTAATGTTCTGTAGTAGCAAATACATTGGCTCTGCACAGTGAAAACTATAGGAAACACAATAAAAGGAGGAGAGAGCCTGATGCAAATCTGACTGCATTTTTAAAAAACAGCTTAATCCCACACCATATGAAACCTCGGCAGGACTCTGACTATATCTATATTTATACAAAACTGAATGTTAATGTTGGTGTAAACGTTAGCTTCTTGGTGCTATAGCTGGAAAGCTAACCTGTTCTTGTGCCACAATAGTGGTGTTGTAGTCCAGCGTGTTGCTCAGCACATAGCAACTCATGCTCTTACGCGACTCATAGTCAAAGTACTCGAAGAGCGGTGGGAAGTGCTTGAGCTGCAACACCGTCAGGATGTTGTTGTACGTATCCACTGGGATCTTCAGCAGTCTGGTAAGTTCCTTTGACACTGCGCTGCTGGTTGCTATGCTACAGGAGAGAGAAGGAAAGGGACTTCATGAAGTTTTTGTTTTTCAAGAAGGGTGGAGGAGGGAATTATCAGCCTGTCTTCCTCACAGTTGTTTTCTCCCTTCACAGAAAACTAAACTTGTATACCATCTCGTTTCTTGTGATAATTTCATCATCACAGAACTGAGAGTTATTTTTTATTTTTAAAAAAGCCACTGACTTGAAAACCACAAAGCTATTATCTGGCATTTTTCAGGACCAACAGATTGGAGTGATTACTGAAAAATGTTAAATATTATTTCAAACCAACAGATAAACATTGCAGGCTTTTCTAAACCTCAGTGTGTCAGGACTTACTGTTCCAGATTTAGCTTGTTGAAAATCTCCACTGTGCCCTCCAGGACCTTATCTACATAGTCCACGCGATCAGGGTAGCATTTCATGGCCAAATTAATGAGAGAGACCTGCAGAGAGACTACATCCTCTGATGGCATATCCTGCCGAGACTGAAGGAAGAAACATGTAATGGAAAAAAAAAATCAGTAAGCAATATCCAGGAAATCATCCTGCAACACAACTGCACCGGATGATTTACATATCATTTATGTTACTGTTTAATGTACATATTGATCCCAAACATGCACCACTGTCTTTCAGTTCATGTGAATCCAAGCAGACAGCACAGAGGTGTACATTTGCTGACAATATGCATTAACCATCCATGGTTTGTGTATATGTAACTTATTAGACTACTCATGCAATATAATTCCAGTTCTTTAACTGACTGGGCCAATAAAGCTGAGTCTGGTCAAAGTAACTATGATAAGTTCATCATAAGAAGACTGTTAGGTCAAACATAAGAGGTCAAGTCTAATCAGACTGCTGCTATGACTAAAGGTCAGGAAACCCTCTTGATAGGGTCAAAAACCTGAGAAACAAATCTTGCCTGCATGGGCCTTAAAACAGCAGTCTTGCTGTCTGCACACTGATTAAGCTGTCTGTCAGAGCAGGTGAACCTGATGTTGCTTACCTGAATGACAGTGGCCACTTGCTGAGAGAAGATGTCAAACAGTTTGATCTCAGCTGGAATCCCTGGGCCATCTTCTCGATGGGCAAACAGAGCAAGTCTGGAAACAAAAGAGAAATTATTATTTAACAGTTATTTTAATTTATTATCGGTTTTTCTGGGTCCAACTTAATAGAGATTGTAAGAACACAACTTGAGTAAATTTAAGGGTCAGGGTGATGTTAGGCTTAAAAGTCTCACTTTGTGCTTGCTTCACATTATGAATCGGTTAATTTGACTTTATCACAAGCTGTTTATTCAGAAAATTAACGACACAATAAGGTGTCAAACCAAAAAAATACTGACATGTAAGTGAGTTTCTATTTCCATTAGCTTTGTTGGTTTACAGAGAACTACAGTGTACCTGTCAATAAGGGCAATGATGATGTTCTTGACATTGACGTGTTGATGGAGCTCAGCACAGGAGCGCAGGAATGGGTTCAGGGTCTGAAGGTGGAACTCATCTGGGAAAACCTTACAAGACAAGACACTTTTCCTTCAGGACTGTGAGGCTGAATTTATACTTACTATTTACAGTATTTATCTCTGAAATTATAACATGAAGGTTGACGTTAAATCCACAATCTGCACTATTCTCGATTCAAGAACTGGACAGAAAATGATTTATGGGCTTGAGAATTCGTCTTCAATTGAATATCAAGATATTCTGAAGATGCATGAATTCAGCAGAGAAGTGCATATTCTTAATGACTACTGATCATTACATACTGCAGGCCTGTTTAGGATGTAAGTCTATGCAACACACTTTATCATGTCATTTCAATTGTCTGCAGTCTGTAGTACAAAACACCACAGAATATGGGGTCATACATACACTTCAATAAAAAAACAATAACATCCTTTACTGACCAGAAAGAAGTGTGACTGTCACCTACACCCGTGTCCATACACACTACCTCAACCCATTCAAGTTTACCCAGGTGTGTGCTATATTTATCTTTCTTTTTTTGTACATTTTCTTTCTTTGTTAGCAAGACGTTTAATAATATTTAAATGTCAGTATCATTCCATTAATGTATCACTGATCAAGATTTAGCAAGTTAACTAACGGCTGTAAGCCAACAACTTGCATCCAGCCCTGGTCAAGAGGAGGATGTGTCAGCTGATGTACATAAGCCCAGTGATGTAGACCGCAGACACTGGTTGGATCAGCATCATGCTTTGTGTCTGAGCAAGCCATTACATTCACAAATGACTCAAGAAAACATTTTCTTGTATACATACATGAAATAATGTTTAAAAAAGGAAAAGGAGAGAATTCTCTGGTAAATCTATGTATGAAAAAAGTTTGGCTTACGGTGTGATGAATGAAAATGACAGAATTTCAGCTGACTAAAGCGGTGAATCCCAGGTATCTACCTGAATGATGCACTCCATTAGATATTCCTGAGCCAATGAGTCTCTGCAGTTAACAACCTGTTCAAGCACTCCAGGAAGAACGATCTGTGAGGAGAAACAAAGAGGATAACCTGTTTTACCAGACAAACACCAAACTACTGAAAATACTAAAATGACGGTACACCATGTGTGCGGATACACATCAAATGTAGCAAATAAAAGCTACTTTTCGGTCAGGTGACTACAAAGTAAACAGCAAAGCTGACACGACACTGAGAAGTAGTGATCCTACAGAGCAACGTAATTCACCGCAGAATTTCAGCTGAAAAGAGGAGGTGTAGCAACATTTTGGGGTCAACTGACAACAGATATAATGAAACAGAGTAACATGTATGGTAAGGACTGTGAGAAACAGCCAAACAATCATGTTGTAAAAAAAGCACTTTGAGAATAAATGTTTTTTTTACAACATGAAAAAGGTAATATATTGACACACAACATTAAAAGCTCAAATCACAGGAATAAAGATTTATTACAGACAGCATTTCAAAGAGGCTGGGAAGTCAAAGTTAAATCACTGCAGACGAATGTTGCCACTGAAAGGATCTATTCTCAACATGAATCTAGCTGTAAACAACATACACACCTACACACACATACCTGTTTGTACTTGTCCACGTTGACACCCTCTAGCTGGCTAAGACGGACAAGGTTGGTTCCCACCAGAATCCTAAGTTCTTGTCGTTCCTTTTCTCTCTTCTCTCGGTCTCGGCTGTGACCCTGATGCTGCATTCGAACCCATAACTTGTTCATTTCAGCAAAGTTCAGAAGGACAAAGTCGATGGAGTCATTGATGTCACCAGTCATTTCCTCTGATCCCCTGTGGAGTAAAAGAGTACAGTTTAGAACAGGCGTGCACGTTAAAATAATCAAAGACTTAGTTTAAATTAGACATTGTGACATGTACATTAATCAAACGAGGCATCTAAACTGAAGACAAAGATGAAAGACTTTGATGCAACGATTACATCACAGACACTTTCACTGCATAACATTTTCTAAAAGAACGTTCAACAGCCATATTCAATATTCATCTTCTGTCCAAAAGTTAAGTAAGAAGCTTGACATCAATCTAATTAACTACAAAGTCCAAACTACAAACCACAACATCACTGGTTCAAATTGTGCAAAGTACCTATAGAGACTGTCATCTTTCTGTTAATCTCTGCTAGTGGACAAGAGACAGACAGAGAAATAATGCTTGACTTTCTTACTCTGTCTGCTCTCCATCATCAGGCAGTATGTTGCGGGTGCACTGCAGCAGGTAGTTTCTGAGGAAGAGCCCCCTGAGTGGGTGCTGGACACCCCGACACATCTCCACCAGGTCCTTCAGAATGTCCTTACGAGACTGAGGGAAGGAGCGAACGTACACCACGCCCACTGTGATAAGCAGATAGCTGTGGAGAGAGGGACAAAACTTAAAAGGCTTGATCTCATAGGAAGTTTGTAGTTGCAAGTATAAAACCTTCAAGTCCAAAAGCACCGGAGGTATACTGAAGTACCCGTCTTTTCAAAGGCTAAACAAACACCAAAAGCATTAAATGATACATTAAACTGCCTTGTTGCCAACTACAAGACAGTGATCAGCTGACATAACAAAATTATGTTTTAGTTTTTGTAAACTGAACTACAACATTGGCATTGACATTGACACAGACTTGGGCTGGTCAACTGGACAGACAAATGTGCCCCCCCTAAGAGAGGTGCAGGGAGTTAGTCAGGCCAGAAAGAGCTGGTCACTTGGAAACCAAACAGTATCGAGTTATCAACAAACACATTGTTCAGATAGGTCAGGTTTATTCACTCAGGGAAGAATAGGCCCCATTTTCACATTTAATGCAATACACAGGGAGAGCTTCTAGGTTTTGGACTAACAAGCCTTGAAATTACAATTTACCATAAGCCTTGTTATTCAAACAGATAAGTATGAAAATGAATGTGAGTGTGTGTGCAATATACAAAAGAATTTTCTAATAACGCACTTTTTTAAGTGCATTGCTTATTCTGTGGTATTGGTATGTCAAATCTGATGCCTGCAGTGCAAAGGAAGCATCAAAGAGCATCTCAGTTACTGCTGTATTAAAACAGACATATTTAAATTTCCTCATATCCTGTCAGTGTTGGCTGAATCCATCACCAGTTATTTTTAAGGACAGCTTTTGACATATTTTGTTAATTTATTGTCAAACTCTGTAGTATAAGTGAGAGGCACTCTACAGACTTCAATTTATATCTGTATTTAAAGCTTTAATTGTTATACATATTTTAGAACAGATTAGCAGATTGGTAAAAGGAAAACATTTCTTTAATTCAAAATAAAGGTCTGAATACTTTCTCAAGCTATTTCACATGTGACGACAGTTCAGATACTCACAGTCTGGGGATGATGTTGCCTGCGTATTGGACCAGCTCATACAGGTCTGCCACCTTGCGTCCCTTGGCAAACTCATCCGTCAGATAAACCTCTAAGTAGTGGAGTTCATCAGAGATAGCCATATCTGAAAATACTGTTAGGGACTGGTGCAATCTTGATGCATACATCATGAAACGAACATAACAAAGCAATCAGTGACCAAAACAATCACTTTCAGCTTTTCATTAGCACATTAGCTTCACATTCAGTCCTTCATTAAGTGTCTACTCAGTGACGTTCTGGCAACTCCGTCTGGTCATCACTCAGAGCCCAAATCATTATCATTCAAGCAGTGACAGCAATGTAGGCTTATGTGCCAAACACAACAATTTGTTTGTTGTTGGATTTGTCTATGTGGGGTCCATGGGAGGGGAAATTTGAGACTCTACAGTTTTTCTGCAGGACTCACATTGCAACAACAAAGAAGGTGGAGGGGTTATTTTGATGAATTGTTCAAATAAACAAGTATTTTTACCATTTTATGTAACTGACTTCTTTTTTTAGGCTGGGCCATGTTTTACACATTATCTGGTGTTATCAGAAAAAGAGCTGTCTAACGAGGTTGTGGTTTCCGAAGATCTTATTTGGGCTGAAACACATTTTTTTTAAATGGTGCACTTAGTGATTTATAAAGAAATGACAGTCAAGACTGCTAAACTCTGATTGTTTTCCTCGTGCTATGGCGCTTTACCCCGGCTGTAGCAGATGGGCTTGGTTTGAAACATCAGGTATCTCAGGTAGTTTGACAATTCTGACCATTCTCACTTTATCATCAGCAAACACAAAAATTACACCTAATCATGCTCAAAATAGACTCACTCAACAAAAACAGGTGACAGTTTGTTTTTGGTCGGATGTTACACCTGTGTCTAATGGTCTCGCATCACTTAATAGAAAGTCAAGCAGGTTTTAAAAAAGGATTTATACATAGCCATGGATCTTCCTCACTGTCATTTTCCAACATGAATAATTTACAACTGGAAAGGATACAGAGTTCGTAGTAGCTCTTTGGAGAAAGCATGGAGGTCCGTAGCTCACCTAGCATGTTAGACGCATGCTTCAGAGCATCCATCAACTTGTTCTTGTCCTGCAGGCAACACAACAGAGTAAGGTTATGACCATGCAAAATAAGCACAATCTGGACTTGTTAATGCTTTAAGACATTTAAAATATGACATCACACCACAATTTGAATCTAATAAGTTACATACCGATATGAATGTAATGCAACTCTTTATATTTTTTACTGCAATTTGGAATTTAAATTTTTAAAAAGATGTTTTATCTTAGTAAGGCACTGATCAACCATGAGCCTTTGGCATAAAATAACTGTGAAACTCTATTTACATCTAAGCAGCATTCTTCAAACAGACTTTTAAAGTCTTATTGACACCAAAGCACATACATAAAGGTTTTTTCAAACACCTGTAAACTTGTTAAAAATGGAGGACTCCTTCCTTAGCCAGTAAACAAGTCTGCTTTTATGCTTTGTTTTGTTTTTTTTACTGCTGTGCCAAGTTCAACTTGACACACATAGTGAGGGGTAATGAGGAAATAATAAAAACCAATCAATTAAGGCAAATCATTCTATCATCCTCAAACCCTTTGCTATATAAAAGCATCTGCACATATTATGTCTTTCCATTCATTAATTCAGGTTTTTCTTCCATCATGTGACTGTTTCTTACAGGTAAATATTAGACAACCTTGAAACTGTAGTAGCACAACTTTGAGGAAATCAAAAGTGTAGGCTTCATCCAAATTACTACATTTTTATTTTTGATCTAAAGTGACCTTAGTCTAGAAAAGCATTTGAGCAAAGAATCTTAGACAGACCATTATGCCTGAAAATGCACATCCCATGACCATTCATATATTCTGGGCATGTGCATGGTGAATTAATCAGACGGAGCAGAGGATTGGTTGCTTGGTTGCAGGAAAAGAGGGTCTAAAGTAAAACACATTAGGCAGTCTTAGTCGCATAAAACAAAGACTGGGAGTTGAAAGGGAAGGGACACATCATATTCAAGACCCAGGAATTAACTCTGGTGTCCGTATCATCTTTCCAAAAGTATCTGTTTCTGCTTGTCAAGACGACAACACTATCATTGAGTTTTCAAACTGAAACAGGGTCAGCAGCATTTCTGTAAGTCTCAGTTTTTAGGGGCTCAAAAATAGAGTGGATACAAGGTGTAGAGGTAGAAAAAGTTGGCTCCTGACTGGCTGTCACTTGAACTGTATCAAAGAGCTCTGCATAAAGTTAAGCTCTTCACTATTTTTCCCTGTCGTGCCACTGAGAGCCTATCAAATCTTTGCAGCAGAGAGTTGTAATGCCTGATCCCATTTATAATGAACAGCAGCCTATCGCTCCCAAGGCTTTGAGTCCATATATGTGGTTCGTAAGCAGCCGCTCTCTTCCAAAAGTCTGAGCCTAGTGTTTTGAAGGAGATTTAGAGTGCTTCTCTTTTTAAATCCAGACCACTGAAAAAAAGGGTGTAGGGGTCATGGGGTGTGGGGAAAAAAT
>JAPZDV010000001.1:2021192-2032996 GCA_029814665.1 Acanthurus lineatus
CATGTATTAAAAATGAATCTCAACATATCAACATCTCAACGAAATTACAGTCTAAGGATCCATGTAGGTCTAATAGGATATCATAGAAGAGAAGACATGCTAAATAAAGTTTTGATTGAAAAAAACAAAAAAACAATTCCAACAGTAACAGTCTACAAACAGCACTTAGATGATATTGATCATTTTAAATTCCTACAGAGATAGTAAAGTTAAGCAGAGTCACAAATACAAAGGTCACCCACTGAGATGTCTGTCCCAGAACAGACTCAAGTCAGGCATGTATTTTTAGCATGGGAGACTTACTTGTTATTTCATAATTATCTGGTCTTATGTGCACTAAAGATGTTGACATCTGGAGATCAGTAGACTTGATTAACCAGCAACACTGTAAAAACGGTGGGGGGAATAGAATAAGAATAGATAACATGCTCAGTGGATAGATCAGTATCTGCCACTGGCTTTATCTCTCATGCAGGTAAATTAGAAGTATATGAAGGACTAAAGTCAAAACTAGTATATGACAATGTTTGGTCATTGAGCTAAACTGTGGCCAAATTGTCACACCATCCACTTGTAGAATTTATGGTTAATTGAAACGGTTAATGGATTGCATTAATTTCAGACCTTTCTTATCTTTCATCGACTCAGAACGCTTTGCAGTGCAATGCAGCTTTCCCCCATTCATACCGTAACAGCAGGGCTTGAACACAAAGTGCCAACCTGCTCAGTAGAAATACAAACTCACACACACATGATCAAAGAGCCATTGGGAATAATTTGGGGTCAATATCTTGCCTTAGGAACATGCAGATTGCAGGAGCTGGAGATCAAAACAACAAAAACCTCCAGAAATGTGGAATTGGCACTTTATCTCCTGATGAAAAACAACTGTAAATGTGAATTTCTAGGTATAAAATATTAACCTGTATTTTGGTTTCCCTAGGTCTCAAAAGGCACTGAAGTAGAAAATTAAATGACACAGTTAAGCTTTGTTTTAGTTAAAATCTGTAGCAAGAGAGAAAACTACTTAAAAAATTATGTCTTTGAATATTTGAATTAGAAAAAACACAACGAGGCAATTGATAGTGAGTAATAGGACGTGGTAGAGTTTATTAATAAGTCATCAGCTGAAAAAATTAGGTTAATATACCTATCCAAAAAACATGAGTGTACTGTATGTATGACTTTATCTTAATGAGTCTCATTGTTAATACATAAGAGTTGGCATTCCTGTAGAGAGGGATAGAGACGAGCAGAAACATATACTCACACAGGCAGCAGAGGAGTCTGTCAATTCATTTTATTACACGAGGCATACTTCCTTTTCAGTCATTGCTGCAGAAAAAGTGATGTCCATGCTTCCAGAAACATAAAATATGTTTTGTAAACTCAAATCCACTCCATGTGTGATTAGAGTAGATCATAGGAGCTGTATGTGTCTGCTGTGCTGTGAGCCTGTGAACAACCGAACTAATACTGGCTTTTCAAAACTGATCAATCTCAGCAGTGCTGCCTCTCAAGGATGTTTTCTCAGGACTGGTCACACCTCTAAACTTTAAAAGAGCGAGGGAGGAAAACACAGGTATAGGCCGTCCAACTAATCGTGCAAATTCATCACTTAGCTGAACACATGGACAAACGCTGAGGCAGTGCCGGCACTTTTGCAGGTCTTGCCAAAAACTAGGCTACATCTTCAGGCTAAATTGTTTGCTGATTATGATGCTATCTTCTGATATCCAGCAATGAACTCTGTCTTCTAGTTCTAGTTTTCTAGTTTGTTCCAGTCTAGTCTTCTAGTTTTGTCCTTCAGAGGTGCTACAGTCCAAACACTCTGATTAGTATGTGACAGATTATGATATGTGTCATTGTTGCAATACATCATTAGCCCCTGCTCTCTGATTATTCTCTAACATTATCATTCATAAGAATAAGAGCACCTTTGCCAAGTAGATGGAGCATGGCTGCAGGGGGACTTTCATTCTGGTCACAGCTGATTTTTGCAACCCCTGTGGATTCATTTCTCTTGACATAATCTCTCTAGGACCTTGTTCTATAGGTCCGTTCTGATTTTCCTTTTTTTCCTTTCCTTTAAGGTGTTTCTAGCAGTCAGCAACACTTGGTATGGGCCTTATCATCTCAAATGTAAAGAGACAGGAACAAAAAAATCTCTTGGCTTGAAAAGATGGATAGCATTTTTCTAAACTGTGGTGGATTAGCAGATAGTCACACATGGATCTCACATCAGGGTAACTCAGTGAGGTGTAAACTGCAGGCCTGCACTTGAAGACATACAGTAGATATAACACTTTCTGTGGACTTGCCCACTCATTCTTTTTGGTGTATCTCTAAAAATAATAAAGCACTTAAGACACAGCACCTATTTTCCTATTGTTTCTGCATAATTTCAGTGAGTTTTTCCTCCTGGGTCAATCATACTTTCCATGTGGTCTGAACTCTAGGGGTGATATCTTCCAATATGTCGCCAACACTTCCTGTTACAACATGTTCAATTAAGTTGCTCTTTTTGTATTTTCATTATGTTTCTTGTCTTGTGTTTCCTGTTTTATACTGAAACTCACACAATTGCTCTTTCAGCTAACTTCACTTCCTTCCTTAGCGTGCCCCCTTTTAGATACCGTTGCCTACCTTTGCTTTTTTTTCTGCTGTGCAAAAGACTTTTTTGTACTGCTACTGTCAGTCAGTTCAGTCTGACACTTTCAGCTGCTGGGTGCTTTTGAATAAGAAAGGAATACTGAATCACCACTAATCTCCTGTGAAAGGCCAAATGTGAGAATAATTTCTTTTTATCAGACTTTTCATCACCAGTCATCATATTTCCGCATTTGTGTTATATTTAGTAATAGCAGTTATTACTGCTGCAAACTATTAGGTTTGGATCGCATTATTCATTCTTTCCTCTTCCTACTTTTTTTGCTGCTTTCATCCAAAATTTATTACTGCATTCTTTATGGCTCATCATTTAAGTTCTCAAACTCAGTACATCCAAGACTTTGCTACTTGCATTCACCACTGTTATGTGACAGCATTGTCTATTAACTGGTTCCCCCCTTCTCCTCTCACACAAAGCCTATTAACAAGCCCTCCCTCCAACCTTATCAACCTTCTCTGCAGCAAAACTACTTCCTGTAGCTTTTATTCATCTGATGGTGACCTCATGTTCACCACTGAGCCCCATAGCTGAGCAATTTCTCCTCTGGAAATCCCCTTTAACACATTTGCCTGTGCTTATCTACTTCTGTTACAGGCTTTTATAACTCATACACCAAATATACTTTGTAAATTTCATAGTCATAAGGGCATCTTTGATATCTCTTTAGTATCAATTACTTACTCTTTACATGTTTCCTCTTGCACTTTGTTAAAACTATGAATATATTTATATAAGGTGATATTTCACCTCACCTAAACTATTTAGATGAGGGGAAATATCTTAGTGCCAAGATGATTCAACACAACCTTATGAGACATCAGACTGTCAAGCTGCCACAAGAGGGCAGAAAAGATCCATCTGAACAGCATCCATCCGTTCACATATTGAAATTCACTTTCAAAATGTGTGTGTGACTGTGACTGTGACTGATGTGAGGAATGCTCAGTTTGAGAGTGAAGTTTGTGAGGCTGCCAACACAGCTGACCTCTTCAATAGGTACTTAACCTTTACCTCTGGACTTTCCTCACAGCCAGCCTGCAGCTAATGATAACAATGCAAAACTGGTATTTGAACAGCTATACATTTTAACAGCAGTCTGACACAAAATGTATAATTACGACTGTAACTCTCTAATAAATGTAGTGAAGTACAAAGTAAAGCTTCCTTTGATATGTAGAGGATAGCAGTAGCAGCAAGGAAAATACTCAAGTCAAACATGAACATTAAAGTATAGTTACTGCTACTACTGCCAGTGTTTTGGTTTTGTTTTAGTCCATCACAGTGGGAGAATGTCTAAGTTACATGCAATAGGTGCTGTCATGAGCTTCATCTCAATTACTATATTATACTATACTTTAATGATTGTTATTGCTCCGTGCACACTGTGGTTCAAGCAGCACTATTTGATTCGTCTGGCTGCATGGTGGGAGAGGAACAAGCTTTAACACAGCACCATCTTTGTTGATTGATTACAGTCAGAGGTAACATTAGAGAGGAGACAAACGACTTAAAGCATTCTGAATAAAGTTTGTGATGCCACAGGTGATGGTTGTATGAAACATATTCCAGCCCTTCACCTTAAGGCCAGTGGTCCACTGTACAGAATGCATATTAGCAAATACCAAGCCTACTACTGTGTTGACATCATGGATTGAAATGTCAACAAGTTGGTGACATGAAATCTTGTGTGAGTGTAGTAGAAGATTAACCTGTGAAAGTATAAAACACACCAAGTCACCAAAATTTAAGAAGTGTTCTTTGTCTTTTTAATTCAGTGGTGACTGGTGAGTCCATACATGCAGTTTTTATGTCTCAGTGACCTTTGAAAGTGGACTAATTGCCCTCTTCTTATTCATTCAGATAGAAGTCTGTTCCTTTCAGCCTGAAAGAACTGCCACAGGATGTTGCCAAGAAGGTTGCTGAGTGGTAAGATTTGCCTTGAAGGACTTTGTTACAGCTCTGTGAGCCTTGTGAGTAACAACAGCATGTGATCAGCAGGCCCAGCTGGCAAGTGTGGACTACGAAGAGACACAGGAAAAAAATTATGTGCGTCTCAGTGCAGCTCAGGTGAAACTATCAGCAGTACAATGGAGATATTTCGTGCCTTTAAAAACTCTTATAATAATTAATTCTCAGTCATCCTGGTCTGTCAACTAAACCTTTGATTCTCCAGTCTAGCTAAGCCCCTCCCCTTCAGCCTCTACTAGAAAACTGTCCTCCGTCACAGAGCTTGAAGCACAGGATAATAATATGTAAGACAGGCTAACTGCTTTGTTTTTGGTCATTTTGTGTTCCATTATATGCACAGTTTCATTAGGGCACTGAGATACTAACCCCTGAGATCCATGATTGGTGATCCGTTTAGTTTTTACTCCACATGTTAATCCACTGAGCTCAAATGCTGAACAGTTGTTTGGCCAGTAATTTGATGTTTGGTAAAGTCTCTTATTGTGGTTGATGTTCATTTCCCAGACTCCCTCTTGTGCTGTCTGTCAATTTTTTTAATCATATAAATTGATAATTAAATGTTTCATACTGTTCATGAGTGCATTTCCATTCCAATGATGGATGCAAGTAGAAATGAAGCCGCTATTAACTGCTGCCTGTTTTTGACACATTTCCTTTCCTTAATGTCCACTGTCTTAAAGAATAATAATTAAGTTGTAATAATAATAGAATAATAATTAAGTTGTATACTTAAGTTGTAAGTATACACAGGTACATAGAGATAAATGCTAATTCCAGGTTTTACCATGTTCACCACCTTATTATAGCATGTCAGAGTACAAAGATTTGTGATTGGTGCGTAGCACAAAGTGGACCTAAAGCTGATAGGAATATCAGTAGTTTTGCAGATATTTTGTTAAAAACAAAAGTATTGGATAAATTTAAATTTGAATCAATGCATCACCAATATCAGGGTCAACTCACGCACACTGGAACTGTTTGTGCCACTTTTAAATCTTTTATTTCTACACACAAAAAAGCTTCAAAATTATAAAACAAAACAGCAACAAGTGTCTTCAGTTACAGTTAGTCAACTGCCTTCTTTATAATTAAGGCTACAGGTGCAATAAGTATTCATATACAGTGAAATCTTTTGGGTGTTTGTTAGGCACGTTGTATTTCCTCAGAGCTCTGATTGAACATGCATTAATCATCAAGCTTTGTTAGCTCTGAGTAACTGGAGCTACTTCCAGCTGACAGAAAAGAGTATACTGCTTTTCATTTTCTATATTATTTCTATTCATATATCATCTCCTGCTATTCTACACGGCATGATTAAGGGTTGATGTCTTTTTTTGTAGACAAAATCAATATGGAAAGGGTCGTTTTGATAAGTGAGGCACTTTTTTTGAACACTAACCATGTCACTTTGGTTGCAAACATATTGGTATTGCAGCATTTAACGGCACTTATCTTATTACACTTATCTTTTTTCAATGCTCTCCCCGTCTGCTCTGGTTTTCTCTTTCTCTCTTTCACCTGTGCTGTCAATTTTTTTTCACATGCTTACAATCCACACACTGACTGAATGCTGCAGAGATTAGATCATAAAGGTTAAAAGCAGGTAGGGAGGAGGGGGCTGAGGATTCACAGCTCTGGGTGACCATTGCTGCACCTTGTTATTTTCACTCTGCCATAACGCGTCAGTGGCCCGATACTTTGGGCCCATCTATGTTTTCATTTAATGTGGGCAACATATATATATAAGTGTTTTGCAATATCAGTCCCAATTCTTGGAATCAGTGTCAGACCTTAAAACACACACAGAGCACAGAGAAAGTGGTAGTTCTGGGGGTGAAGTTCACTGTGTGTGGGACCACTGACCACTGAGTTCCCATCATCGTAGCCTATCTGCATCAAGCTAAGCCAAGTTAAACATACAACCAACTAAAGAGGACAAACAGAGGTCCATCCTTCCACTGGCTCCGATCCATTTTTCCCTCTTGTAGGTCACAGTTAGTTAATCTGCTTATTAAATCCTTCTGTTGTTCCTCTTCTTGTTCTCACAGTAACCTTCATCCTGTGGTCAAATACTCAGACTACATCATGTAATTTGCTGGAGCTTAGATGGTGGCATCTGTGAAGTCTCGTCTGGCAAATCCTTTCTGAAAAACATGAGGAAACAATACCAAAGTGGTTAACAATTCCAAAACAGCAAACGTGTTCTAAAAAAAATGATGCAGGGATTGGATTAAACATTTTTGCTCAGCATGTACTGTAATTCCTCATTTCTTGTATATTCCATCAGCAGATAATTACCATTCTAACTTTCCTGCAGTTAAATTCATTGTAATGCTCCTGACATACTTGCATATTTGTGTCTTAAATCACCCGCAACTTGATCAAAGCTGTGCTGCCACACTTCCATGATTTCAACTTCACTACCCCTTCAGTGTTTTTTTTTTTTATTGTGCTTTGGGAAACTTATTTTAATCATTTGTAAAGCTAAAATAAAATCATAAGGGCAGTTACCTTGAAATTATATTTTCTTTTCTCATCAAATATTGTTGAAAATTTTTTTTCTAACTGACAACACTGTATTTATTTTGTTTTTTAAAACCTATTCTACCTTCTGGTATCAAGTGCCACACATCATTTAATTCAGGAGAACCTTACATTTCAGTCGTGTTGTTTTTTTTTACTGTGAACTCAGACAGAACCTCAGCAATGCTTTTATTTTATTTACGAGGATATATTTGGATGTTTTGGTTACCAAACTCTGTCTACATCCAACCTTTCCTGAGCAATTAATGCCCATTTATTAAAACACAATCCTAATAATTTTCAGTCTTAACAGGGGTATCATGCCTTCTTAACATTAGTATTTACCAAGTAGATGTGTCCAAAAAAGTTTAGATCATAACTAGAAAGGTTGATATATCACGGCAGAGGACAATGAATCAAAAGAAACTTTTGTTTTTTCTGAGTATTGTGAACAACAAAAGAAAATATTACCTTTTCAAACAATATATACATTTAAAAATAAACAAAATACAAGTGATACCAGTGAAAGATGAGAAACTCCAGTGAACAAGCCTTTTGGATTATATTTGGAGTGCAGAGTTCAAGATATTTTGCCTCATACCAGTTTGTTTATTCTGTGTCTTGTGAAGACAGTCCAGTGTTCTGTGTGAACTGCAGGACATTGAGTTGAGGACAGATACACAACAGGACATCTATCAAAAGTAATAATTTCACCATGGCCACCCAGCAGTCAGATAAACACATGACTTTTGTTTGCTGTGTCAGGTTCAGTTTGGCCGGGGTACGTGCGTGCGTGCGTGCTTGCGTGTGTTTGTGTGTGTAGTGGAGGGGCTATAAAACAGGAGGAACATAAGTGTTCAGGGTCTGCCAAGTTCACATAACCAAACTCTTCTCTTTTTCATCCCAGGAGGCACAAAAGAGACAAACCCTAAATATCTCAGCCAGATTCTCTGCATTCCTGCTGAGAGCAGTTACTCAGAGACTGAAATGCAACACAACTCAAGCCAAAGGCTGGCTGTGATAGACAAAAGTAGAGTATTCAGTAGAAAAAGCAGGGAATGTAGAGGAAAGAAGTGGCATCAGAAATAGGTGAATTTAGGGCTGTTAGAGCTCTAAAACCATAGATACTTCTAGTTTTGATATCATATTTTTCTTGAGCCATTTTTTGTACAAACCCTGAACAGCAGGTATCAGAGGAAGAATGAGTTATCTAATAAAGTCAGTGTGGCATTCCTTAGCAGATTGGTAAAACATCTTTCTATAAAAGGAGCTGCTCCTCTTGTTTGTGCCCAGGTTGCTGTAATCCTGTTAGCCACACACTCTGGATCTTTCTCAACTTTACAAACAGGGAAAAACCAACTTGTTCTGACTACATGTTATCAGAATTTTGAGTTCACTTCCAAGTTCAATAGTTCCCATTATGGTGTTAAATAAACTAGGATAATGAACAAGGGATGTTCCTTACCCTGCAAAGTTGTTGGAAAAGTTACAATACACTTCCACCAATCTTTTTTTATATATTTTCTAATATTTTAAAAGTAGAATTTAGTGGATGCTGGATGTGATGAACCCTCACAGTATAAACAACCATCTCTCCACTTCTCTCAGCTTGATCTGCTTTGGTTTCTTGTTTATTTCACTCTCACTGTTCTCATCTGTGTTGTTTCCAAAAGCAGCAGGCAGCTACTTTTAGCCAAACCATTGCGGATCCTCTGAATTAAAGTGAACTTATCTCCCAAGAAACCTCCCACAGTCTAATCCACCGTGCTTGTGTTGACTGTTATCTCTTGGTAAGTTTCAAATATTCAGGGAACATTTACTGGTTAGACCGGTGCATTTCTCAGGGGTTGATGGAGACCAAAAGAGAGCTTAAAAGGAAAGTGAATATTGTAGTTTCACTCATCAGGGGATACAGGACTGGCAAGAAAAGAAAAAACAATCAGTTTTCTTAATCAAATCTTCATTTGAATAATTTTTTAATATCTTAAATTTTCTGTAGATGTCTGACAGGGCAGAAAAAATTACTTGAGAAATATGGGAAGATCACCCAAGTTGAACTTAGAGGACTGTCCACCACACTACAAATACAATAGTCTAGGCTAGTATTACTAAGTGTGTACTTGGTTTTCGCATCATTGCACGCATGCACACACATGCATACTCACACACACACACAGACAGCAGACTTTGTGGTGCATTCAGTGCATCCTGCAAACTCTGAGCAATATATAAACCTTCAACTGCACCCTGCTCATTTCTACAAAGGCAAATTTTAACCACAGTTCTAAAATATCATTTGATTCAGTTCTTAATGTGAACAAAATATTTCTAAAAGTGTACCGTAAGTGATGGTTTCATTTCCAATTCACAGCATTAGGTCACCTGTAACAACCGATTGAAAGATTTTTAATTACACAGATTTCACTAGATTTTTTTAGATAATGCAGAGTGGTTGTCACTGCTTTCTCTGAATCCAGCTGATGCTCTCCAAAATGTATAAAAATTGTGAGTCATAAAAATAGCATTGAGTAGGATATTTGACATAAAGCCCACCGATTTCAAGGTGTGTGACATGACAGAGGGAGGGCCTTCCGGACACAGAGATGTTCTTTAGTAATTCAACAAACTAACTGCTATCAGCTGCAAAGAAAATATTTGCATTTGCAGAGCAAATGATAAGGAATGGTAAGATACAGGCTTTCAGAGTGAAGGAGGAGGGAGGACGCCCAATGGAAAGCGAGGAGTGGAGGTCAAGTGGGATAAAAAACAGATGTGTGCAGATGTAAACCACAAAAACATCTGGTCGAGACAAAAGTTGAAAGCACAATGCCATTCCACACCCACACATTCTCTCTCTGCTCTCCATTTTAACTTGAGGCTCATGTCTCCATTCATGTCATCAGTACAACAATGTTGTGTTTGGTTCTGTCTTTTAAAGTTCTGTTCAGTGCTGCAGGTTTCACTTTACACAACAATGTAAATCCATAGGGGCTGATAGGCGTTCACAGTCAGAAACATTCACCACACATTATGTCATAATAGTAATGATACAAGTTATTTACAATCAATATCCTTAAATATATGATTTAGCTGTCAATTACTGCCACTGAATCAAATGCATTCTACTCAAGACCCAACCTACGACTGAGATTAATGCTGCCAAGTTGGTTTTTAAGGGTTTGGCTGTTTTTCTTTTTCGATACTAATTTTTATATACTTTGTGGAATAAAAAAAGATTTTTTTAGTTATCAGCTTATTAAAATTGATATTTTTCAAAGGCAGCAAGGACAAAATCATTACCCCAACATAGTTTAAATTAGCTGAGGGTTATCTGTGGTTATCTCACCAGCTATTTAACTCTCATACTAACAGTGTACTTGGGGTAGAGACTGCAGTAAAGGCCTGAATGAGCTCTATAGTTTACCATGCGCAATGACTATCTGTGACATTTAAAGGAAAAAAGAAGTTAAACTATCCTTAGTGCAGTAATGTGACTTTTTTTCTAGTGCAACAGAATATATTGGCAGGGTTTAGAGAGTGATTTAATTTAATGCATAAGATTTGATTGTATTGTTCAAAAGCAGCAAAGTAAATAATTTATTTCAATACTGAAGGATTTTAAGGATACTGTTAAGTCTGTGATGCATTAATGCTCAGAAGGTTTTGCCAAGAGGAAAATAAAGCAGGTACATCTAACTTATATCTAAATATTGAACTTAAATCTTGAAGTGAAAACAGTGAAAACAAAAACACTTCCAAATTATAATGTCATTTTATGTCTGTTAGATGAGTAAATGAGCAAAATCTTGCTAGAACATTTATCAAAGCATCTTCAGAAGATTGCTGTGTGTTTGTGTTGCGTTGCCTATTTGCCCAAAGACATTTTTAGTTGCCAGCTGCAAACCTATATACATCACTCCCTTTACAAGGCATAGGATTCGTTTACAAAAGTTAACCTTGTTTCTCCATTTTACTGTTGCAATCCATATAAAAACTCAAACACTACAGATGTCTCAAGAAATAAATACCTCTGTACTGGACTGTATAGATGTTGTCAAGGTCAGGTTGTTTATGCAAGACTAGAGTGTAGACAGACAAGAAGCCTCAGTATAAACAGCGCTGGTGTTAAATTAGAGTAAATTAGAGTTTTTGTTGCAGCTATAAACAGGCCTGCCAACTCAAAAAGACATGGTAAAGTTGAACCTACTGCTTTTCTTTTTCATAACATAAAAATGCTGTATCTTAAAGTTGTGGACTGACTGACAAAAGAAGTGATTAGAAGACTTTGGGCTTTATAGGCTGAATTTATGAAAAGCATTGTTATCTGATATATATTATGGACTAAACAGCTGACTTCAAAAAATTAAATAATTTATCATTAATCAAAAATAAAAAGTTGCTTCCTTAATTCTTCTCTCTCTCTTTTGGCCTAAACCTAGCTTGTCGTTGCTGCCTAACTACGAGCCTCATGCTAAACAAAGCTTTATCTGCTATAATTAAATCATACCGCATAATAGGGTTGTAATGATAATCGATTATAATATCGGTAATATTAATCGCTGATAATATCGATTTGTTAAGCAGCGATCCAATCAAATCGATGGAAACTCAAAATATCGATAAATATCGTCACCTTTAAGAT
>JAPZDV010000001.1:2039363-2049666 GCA_029814665.1 Acanthurus lineatus
CCTCATTATGAACCAGTAAAGTATGAAGCATTGAGAGATAAGGTATTGAGTTGGATTGCAAGCTAACATTCCTGATTGATTAATCTACAAGAGCAATTCCAGAGAAGCTGCCTGCTGAAGTTACAATACTGAATGATTATTGATTTACAACAAATCTGTTCATATTATCACATATACTGTCCACCACAGTTTATTAAAGCTACAGTGCTGGTTATGAGAGCCAGGCTTAGGACTCCTGTGAGACTGACTAAGTTCAAAGACAGAAGCTGCCAAAATAGATTATCTAAGCCTTGATACTAACAGTTCTTTTATCTCTCTGCTTTTCTCTTTTTACACACAACAGTGTGCAATAAACATTCTCTTGATAACTTAAAGACAAATAGTAATTGGTCATTTTCTGAATTGTGTTCTCTTTGCGGCCCATGTCAGCACTTGACCAAAGACTGTCTGTGAATAAAGAGAAGCTCCACTCTGTAACACTGCTGTGGGATTACAAGCCTCCTTGACGTTTCTATAGTTACAACACTTCATCAGAGTGGTATGTCTTTTTCCCCTTGCTGATCCTGTAATGTCAGTTTCACCAGTCACAAACTCCAGATAAAATTTAATTAAAGTCATAGTAATAATCAAAGCAAAATAATTCAATAATTCATCAAAGCATCATAATTTTTGCTCTCCCTTAGTTATTGTTGACTTCAAAATTATGAGGTAAACACCAGCTACCAGAAAAAAGACAGTCGTTATGCTAATTCAACCCAACTCTAAACAGGTTTTATGAAAAATACATGCTTCAGATAACAGGCTTTTTGACTAAATCAGTATTACAAAAAAGAAAGCAAACCATAATTGTGTCATTGGATCCTAAAAAAGCACTTTTTAAAGTAAAATATACTTCTCATACTAGTTTACTGCACAAGTTGGTTCGAATAATTGGAATTTACCTGTTGGATGAGAACACTAAACATCTCAACTAGCACCACAATAATCACAAACAGCCTCACTTTACTGGGCTTCACACTGCTGATGATAAAGACCTCTCCCGTTTTGCCATCTACCAAACCACTTGCAGCAGAAACATGACAAAACAATAAAATTGAAGTAAATTCAGGCTGCCAACTCACAATATAAGATTAGTTTCTATGCAGATGATTTATTATTGTACCCACAGAACCTCTTCATGTCACCCTGTAAAATATCACTGGGAACTTCTCTACAATGCAGTGAACTGGCAAAAATTTATCAATCAATCAATCATTAATAAATCAATGTTATCTCTTAGGGAATATTTAATTTTTGACTAACTTATTGTCAATGCTTCCGACTACTAACCCCACTGACAAATACTTCTCAAAAACTCTCAAATCATTAACAACCTAATTTTACTGAAGAAAAAACAATGTCTCAATTACAACATTATATAATGAGAAATAACAAGGTGACCTAGAAACAACAACCTTTTGTTGTACTTTTAATCAAGTCAATTGGAATATTTCTATCAAACCGACCCAGAAGCACATCTACAAAAAATCTGAGCTGAAACTGAAACAAAATTAATGTCCACAATCAATATGGAAACAGAATTACTGCCACAGTAGGAAAATCTCCTCAGCTCTGACCACATGATATAAAACCAATCAAATCCCTAAGTCATCACCAGCAACATGTAGATTCATCAGTATTTAGCACAACTTTCAACTGCACAGAACCCCTGTTGACTTTCTATTCTGGCAATAAAAGTAAACATTTAACTCTATTTAACATCACCCATTTCAAAGCATTATATTTATACTATTAAGAAGCACTGGAAAAAGAAGATGCAACGGGTTGAAGTAAAACCAGTTCATTCATTCACAACAATTAAAGATCTGTAATTAAATCCAAACTTTTTACAACCGATTAACACAACTTTTATTGTTAAGTGATGAAATCATAAAAAATATCACACACTCAAAAATAATAAATAAATAATCCAGTGTATAAATAAATAGCCTTCTCCTCTAAAACACTTAGAGTTGGAAATTGGAAATTGACTTGGCGCTCTCTCAAACCTGATTTTTGGATTCCCATCCATAAAAACGTCTTCTCTATGACCACAAACACAAATTTACAACTTATAAACTATCCACAGAACCCACAGCACACAGAGTAAATTGTTTCAAATGGGTTTGGCTGACACACACATCTGTTTACAGTGCCCTCTGCGGAGCACAGATGATTACTTTCATGCTTCTTAGGCCTGTCAACTTCCTGACTCCCTTTGAATAGCGGTGACTGAGTAACTTCCCACTATCTTGAGCAGCAGATCCCATTTTTCCAAATAGTCTGCCTGCTGGATAAAATTAAGAAGTCAAAGGAAGAATCAAGTGACTTTAAGCTACACACAAAAACCCATTACTCAAAGAAATAATCTGTCAAAACTGGAAGCTTAAACTTTTCACATCACCCACAGATCAACTTACTTATATTACACCTCATAACAGAGAGAATAGTAGCTCAAAGGAAAAACAAAATATATGGGGCTTAAACGAAACCTGTAATATATTTGTAACTCTTTTTAACTTAAAAAAGAACTTACACAAAACCAAAGCTACATAACTGAACACATGGCCCAGCTGTGATAAGCATCTTCTAAATGACACAATACACCAAACCATGAAATGCTTTGACTTTCTCTACTATGTGTTTAACTCATTTCTCTCCTGACAACTTTTCTGATTTAACCCTAAAATGTATCGAAACAATTGGAAAGGTACAAACACACTTATCCATTTTTATTATTAAAATTATGGTAATGGTAATTAAAACAAACAATACTACTATTACCACTAAAAACAATAATAATCTGCTCCAGTCCATCTGAGCTGAGACCTGTATACGCGCTAGGATAGTCAGACAGTGGTGAGCACAGGACTAATAACATGGTTTTGGTTTTGGGACATGGGATTTGTTGCCAGCAAGACAAATACAGAAAAGAACAAACATTATTATTTCACTAAAATACCTTGTTTAATATGATTAGATGCTGTGGAGTCTTTCATTTTGTGTAACCTTGTCTTTCAGCCTCCAGCGTTTAGGATTTGTGCTCACAACTAGTGACTGTCTGGTGTGCTGTTCTGCTATTTACAATGTTTAAAATGTCACAGGTTATTACAGTGCATGTCAGCGTTACCTTGTCATCTGCACTCTCCTCTTGTTGAATGTAGGACACCAGAGAGTCCACCAGACCTGGCATATCCCTCATCTTCTGTCGAGTCCTCTCATTCACTGAGCTCAGGTTCCTATGCACACATGCACATACATAGAAACAGAGACATTTAAACCTAGGCTGGATTATGTTATAAAGCTGACTCTCTAAAATAAATCTCTGATATTTGAAGAATTTTAGCACAAGAGGCTAACTTAAGTCCTTTTATTTGCAGCCCAGCTGCAATCCCAGAATGAGGTCAGCACAAAGAGATCCTTAATCATCTTAATTGACGATTGAGTATGGTGTTTCGATTTATAAAGATCTGGTTCAATAACACATGCACAGAAGCAACAAAGTGCTGACCCAGCCCTTAACTCTGGTTCATACCTCTGGCTGGCACCTCCACAGCCAAGGCAGATAAGGTTCATAGACACTGTTGTATTTAGTGCCCTTCAACTTAGGGAGGAGGACATTGTAAAAGGATAAAGCAGAAACATTTAGAAACCTCTGTAAAACAATTGCTCATTGTTAGAAGTAAATCTTCGAATGCAAATTTACAGAGGAAAAAACTGCAGAACCTGCATTTGTGTCCCATCTCCTGCTGCATGAAGGACACTAAAGACAGCAAAGCACTGCTCAAAAGCAGGGCCTTCAGGAAGTCAGGCTTCACAGAGCAGTATGGTTGTTGCTTTATAAATTTTAGTTTTAAGCCATGCTAACAGTGGGTCTCTAGGCATGAAAATTTCATTTTTTTCAATCAGCCAAAGAAGTTGCGAAATTCCAAAAAATTTCAGTGTGGAAATTTTCCATTGGAACTAATGTGAATGTATAGAAATAAAATGGAATTTAGGGCTTGTTTGCACAGGCAGTGTTGACCATGTCATATGCAGAAAGCATAAACATACATTTATCATATCTATCATATTGTATATTGTTTATCATATCATAAGCACAGGTAATTGTAAACCCTTCTACCAGTAGAATGACACAAATCAACAATTTAGCCAAGGGGAAGTTTAATTAAAGAAGTTGACTAATTTTGTGTCATACTAAACTTCCACTGGACAACAACAAAAACCATTACCTATGACCTCCTGTAAAAAAACTTACATTTCCCACAGACCTTCATGCATACAGAGCATGCAGTCCTTTGGCTCAGACAGTGCAGCAGTGCTGGCAGTAGTGATTGAGGAATACACTGCGCATGCCGAGGGTTGTAAGTTTACTGAATTCCTGTTTAATAGCAGGCTGCAAATTATGAGATGGAAGTAATCCTGGTTGAATGCAGTGATTAGTTGCAGTTAAATGAAATGGGTATACTTTTAACAAAAACATGATGCAAACAACACAGCAAAAGGACTGCAAGACTTAAATTGTTTATCTATTACCAAACATTGCTTCTTTGTGCTTGCACTCCTGTCCTGACTGAATTAGGTCAACAGGTACTGGATGGATGCCATTAAGTATTGTACAACCACTGATGTCCAAAAGGACATACATTTTTGATGATTTTGGTGATCCCCAGGCATTTTTAGATTGAAATGTCTCTTTAAGACGGAATATCATGATATTTTGTCTAGAAATACATGACCTCTTCTAGATAAAAAGAAATAAAATAGTATAAGTCTGACTTTTTATCTGAAGGCAATGTTTGTATTTTTCAAATACTGTAGTTTATGAGCAAAATCCTAAAAAAAATAATCCTCATCAAACAAAAAATACTGTGACAAATTCAAACTTTTGGCACAACGATATTACCTATCCCATGGATTTATTAACGTGACCAGTGGAATTGGTTTTGCCGGGTTTTCTGTGGGGTTACCTGAGGCAGCCTGTGGTGTTGTAGAAGATGTCTCTCTCAGATGGGCTCAGCGGGATGTTGTTGCACAGAGGAATCAGCACTTTCTCCGTCAGCTCTGGCAAAGCTTCTTTGGACAGCTTCTCCTTCAGGTTGTCTCTGGAGGACAGATTCCACAAGACACCTGCAGCCACAACATGTTTTTATTCAGTTGTCTAATGAACCAAGGACTTCAAACCCATGATACATATAGGGGTCAATAAGATACATCAGTAACACCACCTGGATTTTGTGATTAAATCAATGCATGAACTCAAACTCAGCATGGTTCAAACCAGTCTGAAAGCAGAAACCATAACTACCTGTGATGGTCTTTCGAAGCTCCTCGTCAGGTTGACCCAGGATGCTGACAAGATGCATCACGCCACCAGCATTTACGAGTGCCACCTTATTGTCAGTGTTTTCATAGATGAGGTTCCGCGTGGCGCCTGTGGCATAACGTTGCACTGCTTGGTTGTCACTGGAGAAAAGCTGGACCAGAGCTGGAACGCCATGCAGAGAACGGACCTTAAAGAGAAAGAGGAAGAACACACATCATATACTGTGATAGTACAAATATTGAGAAGAAATACTGGTAATTTATGAATGGTAGACTTAATAAAAGAAACACATGGACAATTATATATGCGGATAAACAGATGAATACAGTAAAAGAGGGAAACATGACATAACATAACAATATGACAAACATGCCAGCTGCTGTTACCTGGTTTTTGGCATCGCTGCTATGGTAACACTGATGCTGTATGTAAGCAGCTCCAAGAATTTGTAAGGCAGTATCTGACTCAGAAAGATATCTCACAGCTGTAGCCATGTCCAGATTGTGCATCCTAACACACACACAAAAGTAATGAAATTCTGTTGCACAGTTGCACAGCAATAATAATATTACACACCATCAATTTTCCTCTTCTTCTGCAGTGTGTCTGATACTACTCTTTACAAGAAATTCATACATCTGTCGAACCTTCAAATAGATCTGATCCAAGCCAGTGGTGGCCAAGATGCTTTAGTCAGGCAAATGAATGAAAAACATGTCTTACTCTTCCAGTGGGTCATTGCTGTGTATTGACACTCCTTCCAAGACATCTACACCTTTCCCGACACTCCTCACACTGCGGAGCGAGGCGGCCCGTTGGAGGGAGGCTTGGTACTGCCCTGTCCCCATGACATGGTTGGCCCTGGACACCTGCTGCTGCCACTGAGTCCCCCAGCCATCCCCTGCCATGGGGACCCCCCTGCCAGTCCCTACCCAGCCCTCCTGACCAAAGGCAGAGCCATGCTGCTGGTAGTGCTGTTGTCGGTTGGTGATTCGACTGATGGTGCGGTGGGAGGGACCTTTGTAGGTGTACTGATTCGGCAGCTCTTCCTGCTGCCAGTAGCCTCTGTCCTGGGCCAGTGTCCCACTGAGGCTACGTCTTAATGTGCCAGGAGGAGGCACAGAGGTGAAGGAGGCTTTCTCTTGAGGAACGAACGCAGTGAGAGGAAACGCCTCCTGATCTGCCTGGCACAGGGACTTAGAGCGCCTACTTCTGCTGTGTGACTGGGAGATCTGGTAGCTGCTTTGGACTGTGCTCATCCCTTTACTTCTCACTCTGGAGGAGGTTTCCACAGCAGAGCGAGAGGAGAAACCAGAGGAGTGAAGGGGCGCTGTGGGCACCTGCAGGTTGGATAGTTAATAAAAGATTAGCAGACACGTTGCAGCACACAAAGATAAAGACCTTTTTTTCTGAGTTTCTGTTATAAAAATGAACATTTTCTTTATTTTTCCCAGTACTGCTAGACTTTTACAAGAAACAGTGTTTCAGGCTAGTGAAACTCTTCTGGGTAGCAAAAAGGTGTTGGGAGAAGTATTCAACAGCTTTTTATTTCTCGTTTTCATCAAAGACTGGTTACCGTGAGCTGCAGGAAGCTTGCTGCTGCTTTTTGCATTGTTAGCCTGGCCGGTTAAAAGCAGCAGTCAAACGTCCTGTTTATATTTTCCCTCTGTCTTACATTGTTCTGAATTTGGTCAGCATTTTCCTTCTGACATACAGATGATTAAACAGGACAGGAAAAGTTATCCATAAACAATACTGGCACATTATGTGTGCGTGTGTGCATGTTGACACTGTTCTACCCTATAACAGAAAATAGTCATTTTTAAGGATGGTATAGGCAAAGTGCAAATCTTAATCATTAACTGCAGCCTTTGATACCATTGACCATGATCCTTGTTGACACTCTTGAAACCTGGTTGGGTCTCAGTTTTACTAGTTGGTCTGAATAACTGGATTTAGACTGTGGTTAAAAGTCTTCAATTCTGTGAATGTTTTCGTTCTTTCGGGCTCTGTTCTACTTTGGACCAAAGTGGTTTAAAGAAAAACAAACAAGCCAGAGTTTTTTTTAACCCTGTAGTACAGTGAAAATGGATTCAGCCAGTTTTTCTTCAGCACTGACACATTTCTGTGGAGATAAGGGCTGGCCATGTGAGACCGGGTCATGCCCAAAAAAATATGCAGTTCTGTATTAGAGTTGCTGACGCCAGGTCAGCTACAACACGTGTTCACTGTGTTGTACTCCAAGGTTGGGGGCTGGATCCAACCCTTTTTTTCTATTTACATGCTCCCTCCTGTCCACACTATGTATAGTCATTATATCAGTTTCCGTTTGCATACAGACATTCTCTATTTATCTATGCTGAAACCCTGCAAGTTGACTTGAAGTGAATGTGACAAAATTTTCCTGTGACATTGACCGTTAGTCAGACTACAAGTCATTTGTAACAAGTAAACATTATGGAAAAGATTATCTAAGCAACTTTCATTGAAGGTTCAAACTAAGAGTGAAGACACAGGAAATGTTGCCGATAGTCTGTTGTTCCACAGGAAACCTTTGCAGGCACAATTCAGTTCAGTGGGTTAAAATGTGAACCACTGACTGTCTGTTGACTATTCCATAATATTTGCGACAGACTGTTTTCATACCACTTTCAGCATTTGCCTTTGTTGTCTTTCCAGCTAATTTAAGTTTTTAGGTGTGTCTCAGTCCGCTCATGTTCAGTCAGACTTCTTCTTTTACGTTGTAGCTGACGAACTTTTCTCAGCAAAGGTCTCAGCTCCTCCTAAGGACATGGAGGTCATGTTCTCTAAGATGAAGGTAAATTATATTAAGTATTCAGATAACACATGGTGGAACTTTTACAGACTAATTTCAGTATGTAATAATTCAGTTTACTCAAATGTAACTTTATTTAACTGTATGATACCTTACTTTAGATAAACACACCTTTGGTCACTTTGAAAACCCTTCAGTGCTTTAGTATAAAATAAACTATGTCCTAGTTAAATACATAAATATAGAAAAGCTGATTGATTAAATCAGGAAACATCTTAACAGAAGAATGTTATTATTACTAACAGCACTGCAGTCCAAAACAACTAAAATAAGACAGAAAATATAGTACTTCTGAATAACTGCTTAAAGTTGGGACATTTTGGAGAAAGATTGTTGATGTTGCTATCTTAGCTTCTTCACAATGTGGTTACACATTAGTGTGTCAGATTTACTGGCCCTGTTGCTCCCCCAACTCCCTCTCTCAGTCTTTGCTTGTTTAGTTCTTACTGAGCGATGACTATTTTTACACAAAAGGGTAAAAGGAGTCTGTGAGGAACAAACTTTTGCAATAACAACACACTCCCACCTTTAACAATCAGTGACGAGATTATTACTTGGAATTCACATCACTATCACAGTTCATCACTGCCAAACTCTTTGGACCACAAGAGTGAACTCCACAAAGAAAACCATCAGTCAAGCTTGCAACTTTCTGGCTGGAAGTCTGCAAAGTCACATTGTTCACACAGAATAAGACACACTGATTCTCGCAGTATTATCAACAGGAAATTGTAAATGCACAAGCTCCAAGTTGTTGTGTTTCCTGTCTTTGACATAAGCTACACCAAATGTGTCCCAAAAGTAATTTTGCACTGATCTTGCACGGAACAATTCTTTTCGATACTTTCTTTCATGTACAAAAGCATAATGTGGCATTGGAGGGCGGTACTCACAGCCATGACACGGCTGGGTGTGTGTATCATGGACCTGGAACTGAAACCATGGGTGTGGGTATAGCGCTTTGCCTCAGGAAGACTGTAGTCTAGACAAAAGAAGAAAGATAAAACATTAGTGTTTTTGATCAGTGTAGGTCATCCTTCCACAGCACTGATGAGTGAGGGAGTAGATGTTACCTCAACTGTGACACTTTATTTATTGTACATGAGATAACTAACACATATATAAACAGGATTTTTTTGAATATTAAAAAGTTTAACATCACAGGGGATTTAACAGATACTGACACAAATTCAATTCTTACACAGAATTTAAAATGGATCATTGATATTCTATCAAGTAACACAAAGTACAGGTGATAATGGTAATGATGATAATGATAATGATAATGGAAACAGGATGCTTACAACACTCCAAAAACTTAAAACCAACATGCAACTTAACAGATTATTTTATAGCCAATGCAACAAACAACTTGTGTAACTTCAAGCAGTTCTACTGTATAACATCCATACAGGGTTAGTAGCATATAGCTATACAAAACCCCCCCCCAAAACAATAATTTGCAATCTTTTTAAGAAAGTATTTAAAGAACGTGTACTGTACGGCACTGCTCACTCATTTGTGAGTGAAATCTGGTTCGGTAATCATTTCTCTTAAAATTACTAAATCTTTATATACTCAGTATTATCAGTGCTTTTCCAAAAACAAGATAACAAAAATAGTGGGTATAAATCAATTTTTAACAGATTAGTAAGGTCTTCTCAAGATATTTGAGCCAGTTTCATTTCTTAAGATCTTATATAAGTTGTTTTTTTTCCCAGGTTTTTAGAGTTTAATTAACTGTGATTTCAGTTCCTGCTATTTGTTTGATTTCTTATGCTGGAAAAGAAGGATAGGTTACATGGAGCAACAGTGCCCCTGTCTAATCCCTGTCTGCTGCTTCAATAATCTAAAGGGATGCGAATTCATTTCACCTGCAATGCTGAAAGTTATACATAGCTTTCACTCATCATTAAATGTGTTATGTTGTAGAGTTTTGCTGTGTACTTGACATTCCCCAGAATCTTGCTATCTCTGTTTACCCATCCTCTGATATGGGTGTAACAAGAGTCACAATCCATCCACTAGCTGTCAAAGCATTACAAAACAACCCAAAAAGTCTCGATCTCACATCAGGAGAAAAGTCAGCGATCAACAGTCAG
>JAPZDV010000001.1:2049766-2063949 GCA_029814665.1 Acanthurus lineatus
GACATTAATTTAAATGGAAAATGTTTTTAAAGACACTCAAAAGCCTGAAAAATGCAAATGGCCATTAAACTTAGCCTTAAAGTGTCTACAGATGGAATGGAGACTGTTTTATCTTGGCACTTGAGAAATTTCAAGGTTAAATAATGAGAAATTTCTACTTTTGACAGCATCCTAACAGAAAATGACTGCTCGATTATAAAACAGCACAGAAAAGGACCATAAAACTCTGCAAAGAATCATTAATTGGGCCAAACATAACAATGCAGTGCTCGACCATGCCTTCAAGATATTTACATTAGGCTCTGCAAGAATAAGATTAGGAGAACCAATAAGGATCCCAACCACTCAGTTAATGGTCTTTTTTCTCCTGCAGCCTGTAAATAAAAAGTTACCAGGCCAACACTGAGGGGTCAGGAAGAGTTTTTACCCTAAGGCCACTAGAATTTGAAATGAGGTTACCGCCTTAGATTAATGATAGTCTAAGAATTTCTGCAAGTACTGAATGTTAGATTGTCAGTATTGTTTAAAACCAGGCTCAAAAAAAGTGTGTTCATTTTACGCTCTCATATTTTGATATTTATGTATATGAACAGTGTCTGAAAGATTTAATATGCTCAAGCGCAGTGTTTTACAGCAGTAAAGGGTGAATCGTGAGGTAGACATTTCATGTAGCTACTGTGTCTGGACTGATAGTTTTTTTTTCTTTTTAAGATGGCAAGACAAGACCGTTTAAGTCCAAAAGTAAATCAGGCAGAATAGATAGGTTTTTCAATTTCATACAAAAAAAAGTCAATTGCAAGCTATTCAGAAGCACCAACAAGTACTGCTAAAGTCAGTTCAAATTTGAACAGTCAACAGAATCCAGAGAAAAATATATTTATTATTATTATTGTTGTTGTTGTTGTTGTTACATGATTATATTTAATTTTTTTGTAAAAAAAAAAAAATTGTACACAAACTGTGCCCACAAATTTTGAATTTAACAAGTCTGAACCATAAAACTACACAAACTATATAAAAATGTACACACATAAGCCCCAAGTGCAAAGTTCATTTAACTCAATAAAAGAAAAGAAAAGAAACAAAACCGATCAGAGTGAAATGGAACATGATCAGACATTATATCATAATCAACATAGTGTCTAATCACAATAGAGCTGCTGTGTGTGTTTTGTAACTTGCCACATTGCAGAGCATCTGTGGCCTCGAGGTGGAATTAAATGACCTGCGTGTGCGCTTTGCTCTCTGACCCCAAACAATGAAAGGTTAAGGGTCAAAGAGCAGAGGCCAGACTCGTCTACAAGAGCACAAATGATAGCAAGTTAGCAACATTAGCAGTCATGTCATTGACTGTAATGCTGAAAAATAAGTCACATTTGTCAACCATCACTTTAACAGCCAATTGAATTTTAAGCTGGAATGACAAGTGGAAAAGCCATGATGTTTAAGAGTAAAGAGAAGAAAAAAACTTGGATGTTTATAATGAACCTTCTTACAAGGGGCATAGATTATTTGCATCGCAGCCAGATACACGGAAGACAGTTTGAAATGTAACATAAGTTAAGATGCAAATTTTGTTTTGACAACTTGTAAATTGACCTGTGGAACCCTGATGAAGACTCAGGTTAGCAGGTGTTGGTCTGTTTAGTTGTCCAAGCTCAAATAAATTTACAAAATATCATTTTTATCTGAAGACGAAGTGTCTCTGTTTTTTTTCTTGGTCGTCTGAATTTCTTCACTGCTTACATTACAGGAAAACTCTCTGAACTTTCTTTTCTATAAGTACAGAACGTTTTTGTGGCTCTTTTGCTTTTCAAACCTACAAGTAACAAGTACTTTTGAGCAGATGGTGAATTAAAAAAAAATAATACAGAAAACTTGTGAGTGACACACCTGAGTTTAGTTTAAGTGTCTTCACGCCACTGGACTGAAATATTCACTCTGACCCTGTGAGAGATGAAGTGGGTATGTGGTTGTAAACTCATCTCTGACTTGAAGCTACTTAAGATAAAAATGTCCTGATCATCAATAACTGCTACTTAAATATGAATAAGTCCACCATGAAAACCTGGACTCTGTAACCTGTGCAGCTGCCTTTTTAGATGTGCAGTGAAAAACAGAACATTAATTACCATCAGATCCCTGCTCAGCGGCTGCCGTGCCTCACATGTGAGCGCACACATCACTCTCTCAGTTAAGAGATGGGCCTCTCCCTTTAAGTTGCTGTGAGATGCTGCAGCTGTTTAACAAACTCAACACAACAAATCTTACACACATTCAGTTAAGATATCATTCAGTGCAAGATATCATTGTATGATTCAGACATAAACTGAACAAAAAGTAAACGTGTTGGTGTGTAAAAACACTGTTTTACAGGCTGTTCCTGTGTATCTCTTATGGAAAAGGCCTGCAACATGGCAGCCCAAGAGCGTCAAGAAGCAAGGACACATCAAATAAGAACAACACAATGTACACTATTTACATTTTTTATACAGTCTACGCTCCCATATTGCATCTCTATCCTCTCTGTTACAGTTGTGTTTTTCCTGCCCTTAAATGTTGCTGTTCTTGATCCAATAGCTGAGTGTACTATACATACAGACCTTTCCATCAGGATGCCTCTTGTAGTGTTTGATATGTACTAATTAACTGGTAGTTAACTAGATGGAAGCATGATGTTACTAACTGTGGGAGAAAAAACACACGCCATGAGAAAAGCAGAATGTAGCAGTGTTGCTTTTATAATCAACTCCCCCAAAGTTTTACAACTTTTATTACACTCATTTCCCCAAAAAGTGTATCTTTTTTGGCTTCTGGAAAACAAGAAGTGCCTCTATGATTTATATGTGCTGCTCCTCTCTGTTGACATCAGCCATTACTGGGTCGTGGTACCCAGCCAAGTCTTTCTCAACAACATGCTGCCTCACTTCTGTAAAATTTGTCACAGACTCATCTTCTACCACAGCTCCATTATTTGTCCCATGATGTCCGAAAAACAACCTTGTTTTCTAACACAAGTCTTAACTGCACACACTCAAAACCCAGAGTCTTCCAACCTTTGCAATCTTAATAACACTTCACCTCTTCATACAGTTTATTTCAACTAAATAGTTTACAATGGTTTTTTTGGATTTGTCAATGCTGAAATGTTGACCTACCTTGGCACTGTGTAAATGATAGCAGGTAACAAAAAAACATTCAATTATCCCCTAAAGATGTTAAAACATATTTCTCTGAGTGACCAACTGGCTGACAGACAAAACAAATATCAACACCATCCTTACTAGTGCTGCAAAAAGGCAAGAATCCAGTGGCGTTCTTTGACTTTTATCATTTTGTCAAAGTTAAGTTAGAGGAACAATAGATAAGTCAGGGTCTAACTCCATCTCCCCTCATCAAAACTCATTCATATCCCAAGTAAAACAACAGGGGCAGGACTGTAACAGAACTGACTTCTGCCATCACATTAAACTGAAAGTCTGACCTTTCCCTTGGTGGTTAGGATGATTACATTCCTTGCTCGGGTCCTAATGCTCTTTGCATTTTATCTCACTTAAGAGTAACTGTAGTTGTCTTCCACATAGTTGTTTTCACAACCTTTTAACCCTGACAGTTTTTAATGCCTTAGGTAGTAAAACTGATGTTAGATGTTTTTTTCACTATGACTTGGATGTGACTACAAAACAGTCAGGGTTAACAGAACATTAAGGTGGCTTTACTTAATGTCTCAGGTCAATAAAAACCACAAATCTGAAAGATCAGAAGTTTTATAACTGAGGAAAAATATTTTTTCTTAACTGTCAAATTTGATCCGATCTAAGAAGATTCTATTTTCTCAAGTGATGTTTATGGTTTTAATAAAACATTTCAGACACATAGTGTATGTCAGCAGTTCTTACACCACTGGCCGAAGTACAGACCAGTCTAAAATAGACTCTGATAGCATGCTGTGAAGAGGAGTTGGGAAAGGAATGTTCCACACCCAGAGTGGTGAATATGCTGAGGAGGGGTGTTAAACCTGCATCAACTAACCTGCATTTCTCTTCCAGTTTCTCTCTTTTTACGCTAGAGTGTCAAACCTGTGGTGGAAACCTCCGTCCATTCACTCTCACCCACACAAACACCTCTTATGACTGAACTGCTTCCTGTCCAGTCTGCATTATTCAGCTCCTCTTGCTCTCTACATCTGTTTCCTTCGCATTTTTTTTTTCACCGTGGCTGCACTGCATCCAGATCGTAGTGAATTTCATCTGATTTTCTGAACTTTGTCTGAAACCCCTCAGGCTCAATCATACGGTCAACTGCAAATGTCACAAAAAACAAAATCCAAACTTTGGCCATGACAGGTAATCAAGTATGATTAGTAGTAAGAATCAAGTATGCAACATCTGCACTGAAAACTTGAAGTTGATGTGAAGTGATGCAGTGCAGCCTTTTAACTCCCCCCAGAAATAAATGGTAACCACTGCCAATCTAAATAAATACATCTACAATTTATGATCATTTTGTGTTTTTTCAAGAGGTCAGAAAAAGGATTAGCAGTCACACAATCCAGCAGAGTGACTATCTTCATGCTTACTCTATTTATTTATTCTCTGTCTCTGTCTGTTCTTTCTTCAGACTAAATCAGCTGACTTAGCGGACTTTCAGCTAAACCAATCAGATTATGCAACAATCTCTGATTAATGTAACATATTCTGTGTTGCTTTTTTTTTTTTGCTCTCAAACTCTAAACTGACTCTTTTGTCTCCAGCTGAGAAAGTGACAACTCAGAGTCAGACAGAGCCAGTTCTCCTCCACCTCATCCACCAACTATCCTTACGACAACGAGTCCTCCCAGTTGGCCCTCCCGCTGAACCCATAAAAAGTCACACTCCACATCTCCTCCATCTTTAGCCAGTGTTATTTATTAGTTCTTCACTGTCATCAGTGTCTAGACTCTAACTGCCAAAGACTCATCTTGTTATATTCTTTCGACTTTCCCTTTCACTTTTCATTGAATGGTCAAAAAAAACAGTTCTATCACTCTTAAAGCAGCTCTTTCAGTTTTGTCTCTTCTGAGTTAAGCATAAACTTCACAGGTTTTGTAGTTTTAAAGAACTCAAACTCGCAAACACACTGGAATTGTCATTTAACACACAAAAACATCTTCATACTGTATGAGTAATGGAAACTGTATTGTTGGTTTACAGAAACAGGATATTCAGTTTAATGAGAAGCAATTGGCTGTGTTGGTTTGTGGCTACTGTAGTCAGTTAGTCATCTAACTATGGAGAGAAGATCTCGTGTAAGCTTCCATGCAGCTTTAAAATAGCATCCCGACTCCCTCCTGCATCCAATTGGAGTCTGCTGTCTTATCGGACAAAGGGAGTAGAGGCTGTACTTCCTTTAGAAAAAGACTAGCACAGAGCACAATCCCACCTGTGATGACACAGATGTGGAATATCTAAATTTCCCCACTGGCCGACAGTCCATGCCAAAACAGAGACCATGAGATCTTCCTGGTTCTGCATGCTTATTAATCAATTTAAGATCAGGTTTCCTAATTCATGGGAAAAAAAAGTTCTTGTTTAACATGTGAACTTTGTAACTCAAAACCACCCTGACTGGAATCTGTGATGTCATGACTTAAAATTTCCATAGAGTGAAAAAAAAAACAGGAAATGATCAGGAAGTTACACACTTGCATCTTGGCTGCGTAACAGCTTAGGTTCACATCTGTTGTTTTGTGATGAGCTTTTGATGGGCCTGTTCCTGGCTGGATTGATAATAGTGTTTTAATGTCGTGTGTATTCAGCCTGGATAGTGTGGTACATTACAAACTAGTTGATATGAAACATTGTTAGAGTCAAAATAAAACCAAAAAATTAAATTATGATCATTATACTGTCAAATTCTCTTGATTCTCTCCAATACACTGGCATCTGGGCAAACTCAGAAAATACAAGTTTTGAAAAAAAACAATGCTAAAACATTAAGCAGGAGAAGCATGAAATTTTTTAAAAAATGCAGCTGAATAACATCCTTCCTCCGTAATCCCAAGATCATTACCAAGCCATGGATTTGATGTCCTGCATGCTCATGATAACATTACATGCAGCAAAAACCAGAAGCCCCCTCTGTGTTCAAATGGTCGACAGCTACATGAGGAAAGTGGAGTAACATCGCTGCTTCGCTTAAGCCGAGTTTAATGTTTGATGAGCTGCTTGGTGAATGAATACCATGACTTAGAAGCAAATGCCTTAGAAAAGATGTGAAAGGTGAAACGATGTTTCTATATGAACAATGAGGCGTTAATGGCAGATGTGAGAGCAAGTCACACATGGACAAGTCAAAATATTAAACAAGTCTGCTGGTGTGCTTTGTCCTGGGGGGGTTACCAGGTTTGCATGTTTCCAAATCATAGCCAACTGCTTCATATCTAAAAAATGGAAATGCTCAATAAAAAAAGTTGTTCTTGAAAGCCATCTGTCTCAAATGATTGAAACAAGTCAAAGTCAAATTTTATCAGTGTCAATCATATAAGTAACAAGTCGTCATATTTGGGATTTAAGTCTGGGTCAGGTCAAGTCATGTGACTCAACGCCCCTGACTCTGGTTAAATATGACATTTAACAGTGATTGCACCCTACATTCGATCACAATGTGAATGGGAAAATTGTTATTATTGCATAAAAACAGTACATTACATGGTAAACCCTCAGTTTAAAAAAATAACTAGTGCTCAACAAGTTTATCTTTGACATTTAATAGAATAACTTATATTCATAGTTTTTTCAGCTCATTGTTTTGCTTCAACTGACCATGATTTTATTTAATTCAACCTCATTTCCAACAGCATCAGACAGCCACGTGCAGCACAAAAGCTCTGATAAAGCAACTGTTCACCACCTGCTTAGCACCAAACAGCAAAGTTCACAAGAAGCTGGTGATTCAGAGTGACACTCAGCAGCTGAAGAATAGGGGGGATTTTTTTTACAGGAGTTGGTCAGGACTAAAACAAAACTAAAAGCAGACTGAATTTTAGATTTACAATCATCCGGTGGTGAGAAAGTTCTAAAGGATAGTGTTGCTCTGAATCTGCTGGATGTTGAAATGTTTGCTGTCACTTTCACTTAAACATTTTCATCAGGTGATAATGTGTCACTGTGTTTTGCAACTTGATCAAAAACGCGTTCATGCTGCCTTAAGCTTGGGTTCTACTCTTTTCTTTTTTATTGTGCAATCTCTTTCTTTGTTGTGGTTGTTTATATACAAAACTCTGCTCAAAAAAAAGAAAATATTCCTTTTTTTGGAATCGGATATTTTACAAAACTAAAGCTATACTTTTGCAGAAACTTGTTAAGCCTCCACCTTCTTTTATGATTACTTTATAACTTAGTTTAAGTATCTTAAAGCTACATAGATTTAGAGGTATGGATGGAGTTAATAAAACAAATACGATTATAGATATAATTTCATGACCATCACCTGCTTTTGCTTGTTTAAATCCACACACACGCACCAGATGTTATGAAGCGCGGTGTTGCTCACCTGTTGATCCGACCAGAGAGTCGTCCAGTCTGGGCAGGGAGGAGGACTTCTTCTCAGCCAGCCGCATCCGGACCTGCTCCCGGACCCTCCTGGCTTTAGCCACCGGGTCAGGAGACGGACCGTCCGACGGGACCACATACGCGGTGCAGGAGGTGTTCGGCTGCAGAGCGGACAGAAAGCAGCTCTCCGCCACCGCTACACTCATCTTCACAGCGGACAAACGCAACTTGACTCAGGCAGAGAGAGAAAAGTGGAGGAGACGGTGAGGGAGCGGAACCTACACTGACCTGCTCCGCCGAGTGTCCGCAGCGAAATGGAGATCAGTCAGCAGGCTGACGGTGTGTAGGCGGGACCTGCGGTGTGCGGGGCAACCTCACTCACCTAGTGACTGTCAAGACAACCCTCTCTCCTACATGCCATATATATATTTTACAACTGCTGGCTACTTCTGCAATAATGTTCTTTTTCTCTCATAATCAGAATTTTCCCCAAACAATATATATACTTTAGGTCTGTTTCGGGCCAAAGTAAATAGGTCTGCTTTTAAAATAAAAAGAGCTGGTTCGAAAGTAACACAGGACGAATTTAACACATCAGTTTTCTCTATTTTTAATATTTGAGATATGACTTGATATGTGTCAGCATACAAAGCAGCACTGAGCCTCATTTGCATACCCAGCGTACTCACACAGAAAGTCTAGAAATGTGCGTCCGTCACTCTTAAAGCTTCTAAGGTCAAATATTAAAGAAGTGTGTATGCTTTTAAAGGCTGACCCATGCGGACCAACATTTTAGAGATGGTTTAAAGGAGACGCAGATGATGGGGTGGTAAGCTGAGGAAAAAATGTAACAAATAAATACAACATAAGGTTTCTTTTCATATCACTTAATCATAAACAATCGACCAACAGTGTTGTATTTGCTTGTACTAATGAACCACAACTACCCATAACCCCCTTTCAACGGTAATAAAAAAATAGAAAAAAGAAAAAAAAAGCTAATTCATTTATCAAATCCAGTTCCTCTAAATTTGTCACAAGTGCTGTGTCATCACATTTTCATCCCTGAAGCCAGAGCAGAGTGGGAGCTTTGACACCTGTGGTCAGTGGTGGAGCATAGCACAGCTGTTGGAAAGCCTGGATGATGCCAGGAAGTGGCAGGTGGGAAGGATTCAGGAAAGTCTGGCTTGTTTTTCCTCAATATTAAGCATTAATACAGAATGCCCTTTTCACCTCAAACACGTGTTAGCTAGAGGATGGAACTATCATCATCAGTTATTGAAATCTAAGGTAACATCAAATTGCATTAAATTATTGCAGAACAAAGTGTTTTTGTTTTTGCTAAAACCTACTCTGCATACATAATTAAGTATGTTTTAGCTCAGTGAGGATAAAGTGACAGAGGCTTACCTACTGAGACTTGGCAGGGTATTTTTATATGAATGAAAAAAAAGCCTATATGTTACTGTTGGTGCACGATATGTTGACTTGTACACAGTTTTAACAAGATTATGAGCCCCTGACCTAAAGATGGTCGGTGAAACATATCAGCAAAGTCAGTAGGAATTGTTTCCAGTGCACCACAATTTCTGTGCTTACATTAATGGCAATCATGTCCCTATTTGTTGTTATATTTCAATTATTCTATACATTGGAGTGACAGACCAACACTGCCATCTATAGAGTCCTGCTGATAGCATGGCGAAAAACTATCCAGCTTGGCACGCCTTGCCACATTCGATGCAGCTGATTTGGTTCTAGCCAGTGACTTCTGTTACATGTCATGGCGCTGTTTCCTGTCTGCTTAAGCAAGACTGAGAGTCACACTCATTATTGCGCAATACATACATCATCAACATTAATAACCCTTGATATCATTTGCATGTCTGCGTGTGATGCAAGATCTTGATCTTTCTTTGCCAAACTAAATGGTGACTGAAATCAACAGGAGGGACAGGGAGGGAGGGTGGGGTCAGGGTCAGATGGTTAACAAGCTTAGCTGACGTTCTCAGCTGAAGCAACATTTACAGAAAAACAACTCCAGTGTGACGTCATCTCAAAGTCGTCCCAAAGTTCACTGAAATCGAGTACAAAGTGAGTCCAAGCTCATGAAAAGCAGTAATGGTCAATTATTTGATAAAAAATGATGTGAATGATATGCTTTGGCATTCACAGCCGACAGATCTTAACCCAGTGGAACACTAGCAGGAGATTTTCCAGTAACATGTTAGATAACGTTCTCCTCTCCTCCACCGCCGTCATAATACCTAGTGAGGGAATCTGTTTTGGAAAAGAATGTTGCCCCCCACTCCCCCAAGTATGCAGAAATATGATTGGTAGATATTCCCAAAACCCCATTTATTGTTCCTTTTCAGATGAGAATGAATGAGAGTGATGATTGTATTACTAAATAAGCACAGTATTTCTGTTAATGGAGTGTTTCTTCATGAGCTCAGGAATGTGGAAATAACCCCATCACCTAAGGCTAACATGAGAAATACTTGGGGGAGGTCAGGGAAACTAAGTCTGAGTCTGAGGAGCAGCAATATGTCAGGAGCAAAGAGGCTCAGGGAGGAATTCCTGCAGCCTGTATCAAAAACAATCATGCCATAACTGAGGCAGCAAGCCTTTCACACAAACCAACACACAAACCTACAGAGAAAACTCTGAATGACTTCAGGTTGCATGTGGATATAATGAGTGTGTCTAAGTGGTGATTTTAGTCACCGCACACACACACAGGCACAAGGTCATGAACCCTAACTCTTACCTCATGAACCCAAGCATGACTCTAAAGGGATTTGCAGTGTAAATCTGACCTCATTTTGCTCTCATTCAACTAAAAAAGCAACACAAAATATTTTACATTAACTCAATCAACTGTTAAGGATAGCTTCATCAAGAAAGAGAGTGGAAGTTGGAAATTTGATCATCCAGACCTGGACTTGTATTGACAACTGGTGAGAAGTTCAGTGTACAGATAAACTGGCAGCTTACAGAATATGGGGGAACAACAGTGTGAAACTTGGCTCACAGTGGCCTTTTGAACGAACAACACCATGAATTACAGCAACCAAGACAGTAGTGAGAATGAACAACACAGCAAAGTGAAACCAAAGCAGTGAGCTGAAAGAAGTAGAAATTCTTGCTGAAGGGAGCTGCAGTTCTAGGTGATGAGGTTTGTTAACTCCTTTCACATCACACAAAGTCATTTGATCCATGGTTAACATAAAAATGCAGATTACTGGAGCTTTTGATGTGACATGGTAGCTACCAGGGATGCAGAAGTAAAAATGGAAAAGGTCTTTGAAAGGGTTAGGGGTCCCTACAATGTGTTTGTCTTTATAGGTTCCCTGTAAGTCGAAAAAGAAATAGGGAGGAGAGTTAGAAACAGTTATATGTTTGAAATGTTTATTGCAAAACAAAGACAAGGATGGTGAACTAAGACAGACAGAAGAGTGGAAGATTGGAGCCCATGAGAGTGAGCAGGCAGGCAGAGATTTGATGGAGAGCATGGCCAAAGGAGGGGATGAACTGGGCTGTAGATGAGCACACAGTGAACTTGGCTGAAAATGAGTAGTTAGTGAGCAGGTAGTTTGCTTTGGAGCTGATTGGGCATGATGACTGCTGAATGTAAATCTGTGGCATAAACAGAAAAAAACTAGCAAAGGGAAGACCCCCAAGGACGAAACTTTAAAGCTAGAATTAGTCTGAGCATGCAGCTACCACAGTGAGTTACAGAGCGATGTGGCAAAGCCTGAAAGGAAGGTTGATATACTGCAGGAGCTTCACTGAACGATGACGCATACATGTGCGGAGCAAGAGCTCAGCTTGGTTATGCGCTCTGAAAAATGTGGAAATAAAATCTTGTAGCTAATACTTTGTGACATTAGTTGTAGTTACAGGAACAGTTTAACATTTGGGAAATTTGCTGTTTAATAAGAATAACTGAAAATTTCTACCACTCTTTTGTCTGAATTCTAAATATGAAGCTACAGCCAAGTGGCCATTAGCTTAGCTTTGGAAACAAAATGTTGAACTACTTTTTAAAATTTTTTAATTAATCTTAGAGTGAAAACAGGGAGCACTGCTGGTCCTGATAGTGTCCCTTTGATAAAACTCCCCCTGCCCTTTTTTTTACTGTGCAAACTACTCTTTGAAATGTGTCTGCAATCCTGGAATTCTTTCCACATCAAAGAAAGGAGCATGATTGATGTTATTTTGATTCAAAAGCCTGAGAAACCTCATGTTATATGTGGAAATCTCTGTTTGGTCTCCTGAATTCAGACACTGTCATTCTTTGTAAGGTATTTACTTGGGGACTAGAAAACTTACTTTCTATTTTTTTAAGTAGGACTTGAATAGATTTATTAAGGGCAGACAAGTTTGCACAGTACTATGCATCATCTACCACCAGAGGGGGCGCCAGACACAGCACTTGTGTTGGTTTATGTGGGAAAGGTCTTTGACAGGGTTGAGAGGCCCTGTCTTTTTGAGTTCAAAAGCCAGGTTAAAGGTTACTTTAAGTGAGAAATCTCAGCAATAGCAGTTATTACTGAGATTCCCTCCAATAATAATAGCCTTTATCAGAGCCTATCACAATATTTAGAGGCTACCCCTTTACCTCCACTTTTTGGCAATTGAGCCTTAAAAAAGGGACTTTTTCAAATAAATGCTTTAAGTAAGGCCATTAATACAATTAATTAAAACATTTAATTAAAACTTTGTGTTTGCTTAGAGAGACAAAATGAATAGGCAAACTGTAATGACTTTAGTGATATGTTGCTAATTCAGTAAGAACAGGACCTTGAATGGGTCAGATGTTTTTTAGTGGATGGTGGATTTGGAACTCTTTTTGTTATTTATTTTACTAAGTTTATCAGGACTCTTCCTTCTCTATCTTTATGGCCTACACATAAAACTTACATATAACCTATGTGTAGGCCATTCTTGCTGGACTGGTGAATATGGGGAATGGATGCTGGAGAGGGAGGGAAGATACAAGGCAATACATTTTGGATCTGTACCTACTGTATATAATTGATCTATTTTTAAACAGCTCTGTGTAATAGTTACTTTAATCACTAAATTGTTAAATCAATGTCATTGACTCCCTCCCCCCAGGAAAAACACCAAGGAGATTCTCTTTATTTTTCTTGATTTCCCATTTTTCTCTCTCAGAAAAACTACAAATAGAAGTTACACAACATGACTATTATTACTGATAGGCCTCACTACCTTTAAATCTTTTCAACTCTCAAAATTACTACAAATTACTGCATTACAGACACCAGCTGCTGGACTTTGTCTCCATCTAGTGGTAAAGGAATGCCACTGTCCCAGCTATTTTGAATTGAAAAATGAGTTGTATTTTGAAGGAATAAGTGTGAAAGGAAGACCTTTACTTCCAGGTCAAACTGAAGTGCTGACTCTGCCTTTGATTGAGTTTGCTCAAGTGATTCACCCTCACTGTCGCTGACCTAAAACATTCAGTTCCTCCTGCTGCTAAAATCATCTGTCTACACTCACAGTCCTGTCCCTACTTAGCACAAATCTACCTCTACTCTTTTAAATCTTTATGCTCTAGAAGGTTGACTTGCAAACTGAGCAGTGCTCAGATCTTTTATTGTCACTACATTTTCACATAAAAGTCTTGGTTTGTCCGGATAAAGCTGAACTGAACAGATGCAAAGGAGTCACTTGTTTCTGGCAGCTAAAATGCAACCACTTCTACAGACTGATGAGGCCAAATTGTCGAAGAGAGGCTCTGTTTTGTGAGGAGGTGAGACTTTTCTTAAGGTGATAGAAAGTCTAGTAACACCCAAGGCAGCTGTGAATGTCTTGTTCAGAGAAAACGTGCTTTCTGGGTAGGATAAAAAACTGTTTTGGTAAGCACAATGTTCTCTTGGGTTTTGTACTCAGATTAATTAACTTTAGAATAATGTAATAAAAAACTAGTACAAGTGATAAAGTAACAAGAAAATGTAAAAGTGTAAAAGATAAAGGAGAGCAGCATGCATGAGATATCATCTGTTTAGAAATAGAAGACTTCCTGTTGACGTTATCACTTTAAAATCACATTTGAAAGGTCTCCTCAATTAGATGAAGATGTCCACCACCTAAATAGGCCTTTAGTTGGTGTGGCTTCTACATAAAGACTGAAAGAGAAATGGATCTTCTATTGTGTCCTACAGACTCGACAGACAAGATTCATGTCAGAAGAAGAACTCATGATAAACAACTACTGCTCAGTTTTACGTCCATCGTTTATTTGCACAAAGTGTGCACTTGCCTGAAAATATTGTTGTAGTTTAGTAATTTTATCAATGTGTTGACCACATAGTATTGTGTTTGTTTTGTCAGTGTATTGACTTTATATGATTGTATTATACTGTTACAGACAAAAAAGACTTGGAATTATTAATAGTGACAAATATGATGTTGAATGGTTTTTAAAATGCCACAGCAATTGACTTTCAAACTTAGTGTTCTTCAAAGCAAATTATATTCAAAAAGCCCTAAATTATTTAAAATTGGGAAATGAAGGCTTCAAAATTCAACAAAACAAGGTAGAAATAAATAAATAAATAAATAAATAAATGAGAAAAGTCTACAGAAGCTGCATGTTGGATATATACACACACACACACA
>JAPZDV010000001.1:2086870-2119961 GCA_029814665.1 Acanthurus lineatus
GGCAGCTTTTCTCTTTTTTTAATCATGGAAAATTTTATTTTGGTTCTGAACTGTTGTTTTTCCCCCCACCAAAAAACTTTAAAACTATCTACAGACATCCCACTGTGCTTGGGGGAGTTCTGTTTTAAAATTCTGCTAACTAAGTAATGAATTAATCAAAACTGATCCACAAATATTAGATAGATATATTAATGATAAAAACATTGCAGTCTTACTGTTGGGTTCAGATAGATTATGATTTTAACTTTTTGATTTTTGATCCAATACTTTCATTATTGAAACAATTATTTCTAGTATAAAAGAGGCAAAACAAGCTGGGTCTATCATGGCTGCCCACTTTCTACGCACTCAAAGAATAACATTTAAACTTTTAAAAAAAGATACAGAAAATCTCATTTAACAAATTGGAAGCTTAATGTGTGTTAAGTGTTCTTCTGCCATTAACTCAATAGCATCAAAGCCTGAATTTTTTTTTTAAACCAAACATTTGATAGCATAGATTTGTAGTGTTTAGGTCAGGTGGACATGCAGCTCTTGTTGTTGAGCTCAGAAATACATGAGTTTTTTCTTTCAAATTTCAAATGGAGAGGCTCAGCATGTACTTTTTGCATACATTTTCTTGCTGCAAAGTTTAAAGGCTTGTCATCTTGACATCCCCTCTTAAATCTGCTCCAGTGGTGCACTGTGGAGCTTTCTTACAACTTGGGGATTTTTGGGTAGATCTGTGTATTGACATTTGAGTTATCAAAGGTCAATGTCCAGCACAAGCATATGATGTTTCATTTACTTTATTCTTAAGCTGATTTTGGGGCAGCTGCTTTGTATTGTTTTGGTTCTGGGCTTTGGTTTAACTTCTCCTGTTGCATTAGTCAGAAAAGGTTACATTAGTGATCAAAATTCTTCTGTTACGTAGTCCAACAGTTGATGGTGTGTGTTGATAGGTGTATACAATTGATTGTCCCAAAAGACAATAGAACCTAGAATTAGGCCTCATAGAAGTTAGCTTTTTACTTAAACCTATTATTAATAGATATCACATTCGTTCAAATCAGTTGGGCCTCTTAAACTTAAGGATATCCACTTACTCTGACCCAGATTGATTAATTATTAATGCGGCCTACTTCTCTCTCTGTCTTTCTTTCTCTTTCTCTCTCTTGTCAGTTCATCTAAACTGTATGCCTCCAAGTTTATTTGTACTTTTAGTGACTATCATTGCAAAACCAAATGTGCCTTTATTTCATGAAGAAAGCGGCCCTGGCTGTAAGGACTGTAAAATTGTTATTTGAAATAAAGGCTGAAACACCAGAAATTCCTCTGTGCAACAGAAGGATCCAAAAATTTTAAAAATCCAGAAATGCCATGTGTTTGACACACTACATGAGTGCCACTACTTCAAAACAAAGTGACACATTTGTTATTGAATGTAAATATCCTATTTAATAACACTACATGCAGATGTAGTGGCTGGTAGCACCTAAACCCATCTATTTTTTTTTTTTTACACTAAACCCATCTATTTTTAATTCTAAAAACCTACTACCTTTAAGAGAAATACAGCCATCACCAGTGGAAACACTTGGATCACGAGCAACGGCACCTTCTGATCACCAGGCCAGACCGCCCCAGGAGTAGAGGGGAGATAAGGATAAGGGCCAATTTTTCAGCCTGGACTCAGGACTGTTCCTGGCTAGGAACAGGACTGGTCGCAGGAAAATGAAATGAAGGTAATGGGGATCTTGCTGGCCAGGCAGTGGAAAAATCAGAGGCTGTTGGGCCCACATCTTCACAGAGACATGTCCCCAACCCAACATGTCAGATCAAATTGACAAAAAAAACAAAACTATCAATCCCCATCCTTATTTCAAGATACAACTGTACTGTTCTATTACACTTTTTTGTATCACTATATTTCCTTATAATAATTTACATTATGAAGTCTCTCCATTGTGGAATATAGTAAAAGGTTAACCTGCTTCAACACTTTTTTTTAAACTTCTGAAATGAATTCATTGTCTGTTGATTATATTGCATGGTATGGTGATCAAATAACATGTCAAGAAAGATTCCATGAAGAACATTAGGCTGGTCATGAGCCAAAATAATTCTACAAACTAAAAGAATAACTAAAAGACAGAGAATAAAAGAACAACAAACCCATTTTAACCAATCCACCCAGTTACACTTAACCCCAATAAACTCAACAGAAGAAATACTTACTGATGTAGAAGGTGCTTGGTGCCTGGGTTCCATCAAACTCGAGGTCCAACAGGTTGCTGGTCTTGGGGTCGTGTCTCAACCAGAGGGCCACACCCAGAATTACACCTCCTGCAAGCTACAACATAACACACAAAATATTTTAGTCCATCAGTGCATTTCATTTCGTTTGCTTTCTTGCCTAAAGTTAGAAACATGTTTGTTTGGCCCATGACACAACCTTACAATAAACTGCATCAGGTGCAGTAGAACTTTTTGGGAAATACACTTCATCCAGATGGGTTAAAGGAGAACAGGAAGAGGTGATTAGCTAAGCTTTTGAATAAACACTGGACTCGCATTCAAGCACATATTGTGACCACAGCATGTTTTAATGTAATTTGTATTTACTCGATGTCTCAGGCAGAGTTAAGTGCCTTAACTGTTTCTTGTCGTCAGCAGGGCAGCTGAAATGCTGCACAGAAAAACTGGGTGAATCGATAGACTGTGGTTCATTTTTACATTTCATTTGTTTAATCATTAAAGAAATTATATACCTGTGTGAAATAGTGCACTTTGGTTGGTATGTGTACTTTTGAACTTTGGAGCTTACCTCCATTGGCTATGAACATTCTTGAGGCACAAACATTAGGTCTAAAGTGATAATCATCTTTTTATCCAAGAATAAATGTATTTACTTTAAATTGGCACGTGATCCCTCTGATGATCCCTCCTCTAATGATGTTACTGTGGCAAGTCCCAAAAGCTCCGACTAGGTTTTGTTTTTACGAATAATATGTTTGCAATGTAAGCTAAAATATTGTGGATTTTTTGCTAAAAAAGGAATCCAATTAGTCAGATCATTTAAGGAGACCTATCTTGTTTTCTCTTTTGTTTGTCTGTTGTTTCTCTTTAATAAAGCATAAGAAGGGCTAGTTAAGTGAACCAAGACTACATTGTAGAGAACCTCTGCACCATTTTTCATTTTTACTTCCTTCTTTGCCAATTACCGGGGGAAACCCAAACAAACTTTAATTAGCAACTTTATAACTAAAATGTATTGTTCCTCAAAGTGGTTTATGTTGACTTAAGGCTTCCTCAGTCTGTTTTTTTGGCCCAAAAAATTCCTAAAAATAACTAAAGTTAGCATACACCTCAGCTGACACACAGGAACAACACCACCACACATAGTGGCTGGAAAATAAACCACCGAAGGATACAACAGACACCCTTCCGCTCCACATGAGTTTGGATATTTTATAAATCTCATACTTCCACACACTCTAAACAGAGAAGTGTGGCCAAAGATAATACCTGAATGAAACTAGCTAACATCAGGTTCTGTTAACACATCTGAACCAACAGGCTCAGCTTCCCCGACTCCCTCCTTTATACTCCTTCTCCTTTAATACGGTTCATTCCAGGGCTGAGGCAAGCTGCTGCCTAGCAACCAGATCAACACCATAACTGGCAAGAGGGCTGAAACACACAAACACACACACAAACACACACACACACACACACACACCACAGAATGACCTGCTAACTATAGTGAACTCACTACCTCCTTACCACGTGAATTGTCACTGAGACGAGTCAGTGAAATGCATGAAGCTTAAACCTGATTAAAACAGCTCTCAGAGGCTTATATCCACGTCATTTGTGTAAAAGATAAGTAAAGGAAGAACTCAGACGGAACATAGTTGAAATCCATAATTTTTATGGGGGACGTTATACTCAGAGTGTTGTGTTAAGGAGTTATTTTGAGGAAGCAGTTGAACTTTTGCTTCTTCTTTTCACGGTCCATGCGTCATTTGCACAGTATTGGCACAAAGGCACAAATTTGCAAACTGTTACTTGCATTTACTTACTTGCATTTACTTGCTTGGAAAAGCTTGTTTGGCCGTCATATTTGTGGAAACTAGGATTTAGGAAACTAGGATCTAGAAAACTTTGGATTTTGATTTCACTTTTTGTCGAGTGAAGTTGAAGCATTAGGTAAATTAATCAGTTAGGGAATCAATAACCTTACAGATCATAAAATTTCTTCATTTACTTCAATTTTTCAGGGATCCAGAGATACACAGGTTACAGCTTCCCTTGTGTTAATATTTGTGTTCTTTTAAATCCTCTATGACAGTAAACTGTGTTTACAACTGAATTGCCTTTTCAAGTGTTTGTCAGACAAAACAAACAAGTTAAACATATACCCAGACTAAGAAATTGCAACAGACATATTTTTCAACATTATAGAATTCAAAAGACTGATTAGCAAAACATAAAAATGCAATAATCTCAATGTTATTTGATAATGTAATTAATATTTACCATCCTACATCATATCATGCAATGATTATAATTTAAGATCCTCTCCACTCACAATAAGTTTTTCTAGTATCTGTGTCATCTTAAATGTCATAACAGGGGACATGAGTACAGTTCAACTGACCTAAAACAAATTCAAACATAACCCTGACAACACAATTTGTTATGGCAAGAATTTGAAACCCAATTACAAGCAAAGAAACGTGAAACTCCCAGCACAGAGCGGATGTGTCAGTACAGAGTAAGTGTTTGCATTAATGAAACCACAAACACTGTGTCAGCACTGCTTATTACTATCAAACAAGATAAGCAGAAGGCGCTAATTACACTTACAATGCTGATACATTTACTAGTTGCTGATTTTGGTTTACCTAAAACTCCTCATCAGAATCTTATATATGTTTGAGCTTTGGTCTAAGTCTCAAACAGAGCTCTTTTGGCTAAGTTTCTCTAATTTGTCCTTGAGTTAGCCATCTTAGTGTGCACAGTTTTATTATGAGTCGGTTTAATGCAGGAAGCTGAGGTGGGCCAAGCACGAGAATTGATCCAGGATTTTTCAATGAGGAACTAGTGGATTTGCTTCCAGCCACTTTTCAGAGTTTTTCTTTACTTTAATGTAGAAAAATAATTTTAATCAAAATGTTATCATATCCAGAGGGACTTTAAGTACCATAGGAATGTAAGGGTTTTCCATTTACTTATTTATTTATTTGTTGCTGCCATAATATCAACATTAGGAGCCACATATTGATTTTCTATTTTTGAAGCTGTGCATCTGGAGCTCTTGCTCTCTCACAAGCACCACTTTGAAGTGATGGATATTGTGGGATTTCATTAATGAATGGCATGTCAAAACCTAAGCACTTAACAAAAATGAGAGTAAATGTAATATGAGTGAATGTAAAGTGAGGGTGTAGTTCTGCTCCATGTGAACAAATGTAGCCTCTTTGGGCTGTATGATACAAGTGCACACAACAGTTTCTACCATGGAAAAGCATGCTTGTTAGGGACAAAAGCCCCATACCCAAGACAATAACACCGTCTTCCTTTGGGAAACAGTGAAGCTGAATTTTGTAATAGACATTTCCCATTAGACTTTTTATTTAGTGTAGCAGGAAACACAGGTATAAACATGGGTTGAACTAATACCATTACTAGTGGTTGCATTCAATGTCAGTGCTTCATTTACTGGGTCCTGGTATTATGTTTGACTTATCAGGATTTTTAAATGTATAAGATCTATTATTTACTTTGTTCATAAGCTTATCCAACCAAAATATCACATTTGAGCGATAATTAAGTACACCTTGTGTTCAAAGCATATCAGCCACCTACTGTTATTAAATGGTCTGTTTCTGAATCCCTTATGGTCCCTCACACAGATGTCTTCTCATATTTTACCTAATGAACATTTTGTGTAGAGACAATGCTTGATTTGCTTCTATCACCTTCACGTAAGCCCTGTTGTACTTTTTATGAAGGGACAAAGGGTAGGATCCCACAAAAAGTATTCTTTCTGCATTGCACTAAACATTGTGTCATAAACAAATGAAAACACATCAATAAATCACACTTAGTAATATGTTTCTTCATCAAAATGAACACACACACACACAGAGGTTTTCAACATATCGTCTTGCTACCATAAAATTTCACTCGATTACACCTAACGATATTCAGCAAGGCTGAATGATGTTTGGAGTCATACAAAATACAGTTAAAACAGCCTTGACTGTGTCCTCACACATAATACCCATCAATGCCAAAGTTAACCAAATAAATAAGGGGGAAAAATGATAATGCTTTTAATATCATCAAGTGTAACAACTGCAAAGCCCAAGTTTCTCTACCAGTGTTTCTGCAGCGTCTATTTCTGCCTGTTGCCCAGAGTACAGGGGGTTGTAGAATGCTGGGTATGCTGGGGGAAGGGTAATGGGTGTTGTCTGCAGTTCCCATAAGACTCCTATACCATCACACCCCCCCCCCCCAAAAAAAAAAAACCCTGTAGACCCTCTCAGTGTCCAGTGTGATTTATGGAAACAGGCGGTCTCCTTTTTAAAGAGCTAGCCTCTACAGCCGGCTGTGCTATGAATGCACATTGCAAAGCGTCTTTTCAGAAGGACAGATCTCGTCTGCTTTGACACATCCTTTCCAAGAGCTCTTAAGAGCAGCCAACATAAGTGAAAAGACTAATGTGGGGTATATGGTAAATAGACAGAGGAGGCTGACGCATGCTGTAATGTGCTAACAATTATATCAAGGTAATTTTTCCACCACTTTATTTTCAAATGCGTGTGCAAAGAGCAAAAAAGTTTTAAAGCCTTGGTCCAGGGCCTTTACGACTGGTTATCTGCTAGAGCTCAAAGCAATAATTACCTAAATATACGTAAATAAGATATGTACCTGATATATTGAATGAGCAGCTTCAGCTGTCTTAAAAGGTGCTATTTGTAAAATCCCAGTTCCTGCTCCAGTGATATGTTGGGCAGTGCTTCACCCACTTGTTTTACAGTGCAAGATAACCGTAGTAAAATTTATATTTTCATCAAATACTTTATAGGGAAGTTACAATGAAGTTTCCAAGCTTTAAATCTTGTCTCATGTTAAAATTGTAATGCAAAGCTGCAAGAACACAGTGAACTAAGCAAATTTTTTAGCCATCTATCAATATGTCCATACAACCCCCAATTTACGGTTATCTTTTAGTGACAGTAAATACATTCGAAATTCTCCTTTAAGGGTGACAAACTGGAACACTGATAAGATATGATTATATTACCAAAGAACAGTTTAAAAAAAACATGATTGCAAAATGTGCCCTTATGGTCATGGCAAGCAGGGTAATGAGACAATAAGATTTTATGTTCAGCCAGTGACATTAATCTCAGGAGGCTATCCTCCACATCTTAGGTTTTTTTTAACCAAAACAGTTGTGGAATGTAAAACTATGCCACACTTTAAACTGTGTTTTGGCATTATTTACCCAAGTGTTGCTTAGGTACTTAACCGTCTGTCTGTCAGAGGTCAGGCTCAACTGGTGAAACAGTCAACTGATCTGAGACAGACTGAAACTATGAGTGAAGATAACGTTATAAGACTTGTAAAAAAGAAACTTACTGCCGTTTGAGGTTTTTTTTTCATGAGATGATAACGGTATGCAAGCCAACACAGATGAATGTTTTCACTTTCTGTTTACGTAGGCTAAGTACATTTTAAAGACAAAACATTGCTGGCAAAACAATGTCACACAGGCTGCATTGATTTGTATCACCAGCAGTTTAACTTTTACATTATTTTGTATGAATAAAAGCCATCATACAGTGTACACAGTGAAGTTAATGAAGTTATAAAATAAATCTAATGCCCAAGCCTAAGTAGGACACTGTACAGATGCACACACAAGCCTGATACAAAAACCCCTTGTAGCTGAAAAAATCCTAAAGGGAAACACTGTGGAATCAACATTAATTAGTGACAGCTGATGCTACCTGCCAGGAGCAACATTTCTCATTCCCACTGACAAAAATTATGGTTAGCACTTAGCTAAAAACAGACAGTTGCTAGCCCGCAGAGATGTTTGTACACTGCTTTCGTGTAATGATAATTAGCGTTTGAATTTAGCAAATTTGTGTATTTTGCCACCCTCATGTGCTCGCCAAAAAAGGCACTTGGATTATAGCTCCATGTCCACCATGATTGATTTTCTTTCTTTTGTGATTTTACAGAAAAGGCCATAACTCATGCTTATTCTGTGTGAACTGTATCTGGAAAGAGTTTCCATGTGTGTGTTGGTGTGTGAGTGTAGGTGACTGAGAGAGAGCCCTTTTAATATTCAAGTAAACTAAAAATAAATACCTGCTTTTTAAAACTTGTACAGGATTTAGTTTCTATTTGATAGTAAAAAAAAAATACTTAAAAGCCTGCATTACAAATGATGGTTCAACTGAAAAGTAAAAAGATTTTAAAGATTCTCATTTTATTTTTATGATGAGAAAGACATGTGCTGTTGATGCAAATAAGATGCCAAGTAAGTAGTGCTAAGTAAAAAGGCATTCAATTTATTTTTTATAAAATAAAAATTCAGCCAAGCTCCAAATGTAATGAGATGTACGAAAAGTCTGTTTTAGTTCTTCAGTTCTTTTTCATAATATGTGTCTTAGTGTTTTTTTCTTCCAATTTTACAATTAAAATCTGTTCACATTCTACATTTTGCGCCTTTCAAGAACCATGAAGGAAAATAAAAAAAAACACCAGCGGAAACCGAGAAGAGATCAGAAACTTTATAAGAGGCATGAAACGAAGCTAGAAAAAACAGAAACTATGCAACAGCTCTTAAGAGAGTAAAAACCAAACACCCACAAATGTTTCCATGATCCATCACCCAATCCTGGGCCTTGACTCACCAAATGGAAACCACCACGGGTCCCCCCCTCTTTCTTACACACTCACACTCACACACACACACCATATACACACACTCACACACTGGGTGGAGGATGTAATCCAAACAAAGACATTATCCAAGCCCAGGCAAGTCTTTCTACACTGCCTCAACAGACGAAAAAATTGGCAAATTAATCAGTAGCCGGTCTCGTGGTCCTCTTTAGCGTCTGTCAGTCACCTGAAACTCTAATTCAGAAGTGTTTAACCTCATGTTTTGAGTCACAATAAACTAAAACCATCGACAGGACTTGTCATCGTGGGGCTGAAGACGCTATTTTCTCTATTTCATCCCATGCTCACTTTACACCTGAGTTGACTCTACTCTGACATGTTGTGTTTTAATGTATTAAAACTGTAATTATCCACCTCCTCGTGAGTGTCTATCGTAGCTACGTAAATTAAGGTTAACCACACGTGCTTTTCTATTATCTCATTTGCAATGTAGCTACCCTGTATTCGCCATAATCACGCCTAGTGGTAGAACAGCCGTCCCACGGTCATTAAGAAAGTAAAATGTCAAACCAAATGCACCAAATCTGTGAGATGTAACGTGGATGTTGTCGGTTTTCTCAGCATCGCCCGTCACGAGGGGCTCATAACGGGCTCGCGGTCCAAACAAACCCAGACATTAACGACAGAGAGGAGGAGGAGGAGGCACTGCGCACCTAAGTGAACACACAACATGTGAAGAAACAAGGCTGCTTACCCAGAAGATGAAGTTGAAGAAGAAAAGCATGTACTTAATACATTTGGTGCAGCCTTCGACTCCCATTGTGTTCCGTTAAACAAATAAATCGGTGGCAGAGTTCAGAGGACGGCGGCTGCGGCAGGCCAGGTAACGATATCGAGGCGTGTAACGGATTGAATCTAGACTCGACTGACAATCCTGACTTCAGCTCAGAGGCCACACCCAACTGCTCCCTCCCTTTTGGTTTGAGCAATTCATCGTAATCTAATCCCGCAGCGAGCTTCCTCTCCATGCCTTCAAAATAAAATACACTTTTATTGACATTCTGTGCTGACTGACAATGAACAACAAAAAATGACGATACAAAATACACTGCTTAACAGGACTCAAATCTATGAGATGTTAAAGCGAAAAAAAAAAAACAGATGGCCCAAAGAGCAGCCATCATGTAATCAGATTCACATGCACATAAACCAAACATTGCCAGCTCTTAAGGTCATTTCAGTTTCATTTTTTAAATAAGTTTTTCTTGCTATTCTACTTAAGAACCTCTTTCTAATTTTCAATTTAGTTTTCTGAGCTACTGTCCTGTTTCTGATCAATATTTTATTTTTCTTCCTGCCTTGATAGGAAAAACATAAAAAAAAATATACTTATTGCATTCTTGGCATTTCTTTTTAATGAATGGCTTTGAAGAAACCCTCACAGGCAGTTGGTAGAGATGTTTGTGCATCTTCATTTGTCAACTTTAGCAACACAGCAAAGTTAAAAAAAGACAAACACAGAAAACAAGTTAAAATAATCTGACAGCAAATATGTAAATAAAAAGGACTAACTGAGCCAAATCTATCCATTCTTATTAACAAAAGACAGGTTATCCCAATACAGCGATTGGGAGCAATAAAGTAAAAATTGGCCATCTTACTTTCTTTTTGTCTGTTTTTGGGTAGCTGTGCTTTTGTTTAACATTGATTTTTTTAATAAGTTTTAACTTTTACCAACTACATTTTTCCACAGATATCTATACATTTTACTCCTTCGTTTTTCAAAACAGACTCATTACTTTAATGTATTTATTGATTGTGTTTACTGAGTGATGTGGTGGCTCTGAAGCTATTATATGCACAAACTTACAAGATCATAAGCCACAGCAGCTACACAGTCAACCACATGGAACTAATGACTGAAAAGTGCTAAGACTTAAATAGGGAGAGACAACGCCTGGATGCTGGCTAGAGTTTATAACAACAGAGCACAGTGACGATATGGATATAACCGAAAGGTGATGGAAAAAGCATTAACTTGGATCCACAAATGTCTGTCTGTTTGACACCGATAACAGGAACTACAGTCTGCAGTGTAATGATTGTACACTAAGCTGATAAGCCAAAGAATTGTGGAGCGACATTAGACTTCATGATTAAAGAAAGTTTGCATCATATTTACAGTTCTATCCTTATTTTCTATCAATGCTCTTCTCACACTCCCTCTCCCTTCCTATTCCATGTTATCTTTCTCACACCCTCTTCCTTTTTTTTCTCTTTTGCCAGTCTGCATCACACATCACACTTATCTGGCCAAACCCGGTGAGCAGGGGAGGTAACTAGCACATTTTCAAACACTGCCAAATGTTCTCTTGAAGATGCCTCAGTATGTCACAGTAGTACTTGGCATTAATAGTCTGACCCTGATGGATTAATTCATGGTGCACAATCCTTCAAATAGCATTCTCGTGGTTTCGCTTGTCAGTTGGCCGGCCTTCTTTGGCCTTGAAGAGTCTTCCACTGCATAGACTGCTGATGATCCTCAACACAAAGTTTGAGTCATACCAAGCCTGTTGAAAGAGATCCTCCCAGGCAGAGACATGATGCTCTGGAGCCAGGAAATACCACCTACCTGTGGCCACAAAGACATGCGTAACACAGGCACTAATAATGATGGAGCAATTAGACTCTGAATACTTATCAGTTAGTATTGCTTGCAGCTGCAGCGCTCTGTTCATTCACAACAGGAGTAGTGTCACTGAAAACTTTTAACTCTTACAAACTACATTTTAAAGACCAATATCTTTACATTTTTACCCTTTTATTTTTTCATAACAGACTTATTACTTCAATGCATTTATTCATTGTGTTTTGTGATGGTTCTGACGCCGTTATATACATTTACTTACAAGTTTATCATTGAGACATCCACTGTCAGCTTATGGTCGCTTGTTTTCTGTGTTTGTTAATTTTTTTTTAAAATCATTTTTTGAATTTAACTGCAGTCGGGTCCTCTTAGCACTGTGGCTGTCTTATCTGAAGTCCGTAAGAATTCACCCTCAAATCTTTCCTTGATCTAATGATGTTTTTCTCTGAGGTTGAGTGAAGTGGTTATGAAAAGACAGGCAGTAACTCTTGACTATTTGTCTGCACCCCTTGTGGCAAACTGGATGAAAGTAAACCAGCTGTCATTGTTGCCAAAGAGCTCAATGTTTTGTTTCAAGTTCTCTTGCTGACACTAAAAACTGATTTCCAGATTAGAGCAGATTAAATGTTCATTATATTCAGTATATAGTTTTTTATTTGATTTTATGTAAGAATGATTTAAGTCTAACAGTTGTTAAATTATAGCTGTATGATGTAAGGTTATGTCAGCTTTGCACAAAAAACAGATGGTAGAAATGTCCCTCAGGAGGCATAGGCTGCCCTTTTTCTTTTACCCAAGTAAAGAAGTTGAATCATAAGCTCTTCTTTTCATGAAATATTTCTACTTGAGAAAACATCATGTGCTCTTTTGCCACCTCCTTTGCATCAAATCGGTACACAGACTTTTCTTAAAAACCAAATGTTGGCTAATATCTTTTTGGTGCTTTGTGCAATCAGATTATGTGTACCAGACCAGACAGACACTGGCGTGTCCGGACTTTTTTTTTTTTTAACTGAGGTACTGACTCATGCAAGGGCGGCATTAAGTGTGCGCACATAGACACACACACACACACTCTGGTATAGTGTCAGTTTTTTGTGTCTAATACTCATATCTACCTTAATCACTAAACTTATAGTATCTTTCAGTTTTCCTGACACACCTCTAAAGACAGATTACTCAATGATCCAGCACGTTTAGGAAATGGTGCAAGCTATTATATGATTATTAACACATAATCCTACTTTCATTGCAATCCGAAAAATGAAAAAAAAAAATTCAATCAGCCTGAAAGTTACAACCAGCACTTTCTGTCATTTTAAAGGATGTAATTAAAAAAAACGGCTGCAAACAGCTGTTACATTGATCTAATCAATGAAATTTCTGGACTGAGCTTAATAAAAGTCATTATCTCTTTTGATACACAGCTCCATCTTGTTTTACATTTGTAAAATGTACATGCTATGCTGCTGTGATCCATTTACAGAGAGGCTCATCAGTCAAAACTGGTTTAAGTAATTGTTACAAAATTTGCAGATGTTAAGATGCCAGTAGTATGACATTAGATCTCTGTAGAGCTCCAAAAGTTTAAAAGTTCACATCTAATTACAAAATATATAATCAAATATATATATTTATAATGATCATCATAATCTGATCTGTGGTCATGTCTCAGCCACTTGATGAGTGAACAAAGTGAGTACTATTTATGAACTAGTCATCAAGTGTGTAGAGCAGAAATCAAGAAAAAAAAACTGAGAGAAAACGAACTGAGAGAGTTTAATCTTCTTGCATATAGTTTGATAATCCATGAACTTCAAGATCTTGAACAAAGTCTTTAATTGAACTTTACATTTTTTTAATGAATTATTATAAAGACAAAATGGTAATTTAAGAGGTCAGACTAATATAGCTTCAAGATATGTTGACGTCGTTTTTATAACATCAAGGTTTACATAGAGAAATAACCCAGCTAACAGTAACTGCTATATTTTTACTTACTGTAGCAACTTAATTCAGCATACAGAGGTTACATGAGAAGTTTTTCAAGTAGAGACTACATTACTTTTGACAGAGCAAGCACTTATTCATGTAACTATTATCTTTTTTACATTTTGGTATCCAATGTGTGGCCAGATGTTGCCAGGAATTTTTGCTGGAAGCTGCCTCTTGTTTTGAGTTTTTGTTGGTCTTTTTTTTTGTGGTCAAAAGACATGGTGCTGTTTTTCCTTTAGGTGGCTGATGACTTGTTATTTGCAGTTGTGGTGATCCCTGAGCACCATACCTCTCTGTACTCAAACCCACACTGAGAGCAGACTAGTTGTGAAGAAGGTTTTGGTAGTATTGTATTGCTTAATTTTGCAAAATAATTTTTTGTACTCAAATGCATTACTTGTAATGTGGTACCCACCACTTTGAAAAGCTTTTTTGAGGGGCGGGGTGACACTAGATCTCCTACTGGTGTTGGAACATTGCTGAGCATATTCAGTCTCCTTTTCTGTGTTATAAAAGGTCATGGTGACAGCTCAACAATATGGTGTCCTCGACTTGCAGGAATCAGGTCATCTGCTGTCTTTTTATATTCTTTGATTAGCTGCATGAAAAAAAAATGTATTGATGCAGTTTTTTGTAGTTTTGTTAGTAATATACATATATTTTTAAATGTATTTCCCCCTGTTCAAATTCCACGGAGCTAACATTTCAAATTTCATAGTTAGTTTTTAAATTAAAAATTTTTTATCATTATGATATGAGCTACAACCTGGGAAATATTTAATTTCTTCTTCCTGTATTAAGAAAATAATGAAGATCCTTTGTATAAATACAAAAGAATGGAAGCCTAATATTTTCATTGTGGGAAAGTACATCTAAGAGTCCTGCATCAAGTTGGTTACCCATCATGTGACTTGCAACAAAAGATTAAAGATGATTAAAAGATAAATTAGCCACCAAGATTTTCTTTGAATTTTTAATTATCCAAGAACACAGCCCTTAAGCCACTGAAATAAGAGAATAAAGAAGGCCGTTACAAAGTTAGAGGCAAAATTTGTGTGCTTTGATAGCAGATATAGTGATAAATTTAGCAAACTGACACAGGCTTAATTGACAACAATGACCGAGCTTACAATGCAGAAGTGTGGCAGCTTCTGTCTGATCTGACATCTGTGTCACACAGACTGAAGTAAAATGTGTGGAGGACATTTGAAACATCATTCCAGAGCTGAGGATGCAGTTTACTGAAAGCAACAGGGGGGGTTACTCTGGATATGAGGACAGACAGTTACCACAAAATTGGTTCTTTGCGTCACATGGCTCCCTTTGGATAAAAAACCATTTGAACTTTGAGGCCTGACACAGCAGCGGTCCCCCACACAGGGGTTTTCACTTTGCTATGGATCCATTCCAAACTGACTCTAGTATCAATAAAGAAAAAAGCTGAGACTTTACAACCATATTAACTGTGTCTAATCATTTATTTTTTTATATGACCCTTTCACAATAAGCTTTCATTTTCTTCTCAATTTTGCTGAACTTTGAATGAACCAGAGGTAGCAACTGTATGACCAGCTAGAGGCCCATTTTTGCAAGGACATGTAAATTAATTTTAATTTTCACTCTCTGGTGTGACCAGGTTTTGTGCCGTATTCATTCCATATAGGATGTGCGGTAGAACTGGGAAACATTTACGACGTGTTTACGACTTGTGGCCATTCACATAATAAAGACAGTAATTAGCAGAGTTGGCTGTGTGAGAGTTAAAAACACAGTTATTTGCTTGACATTTGACATGGCACTGTATTCAATAAAACTATTATATTAATGTCCAAAGTGGATATATTGAAGGTTTTCAGAAAAAAATCACTCTCTAAGCCACAAGTCCATAATTATGTGGAAATTAATTACTTCACCACACTTTCTTGCACATCAAGCCTAACTGAGGCCAAGTGCTCTTTGCATCCAAGACTCAGGTCCTGAGCCGATTCAGTGCATCTTCTACAATATCCAGCTCATGACGGATGTCTTTCACCATGCTGTTGATGCTGTCGGTGTCTTTCAGGACGTCCACACTTTGGGTGTAGGGGTTGTAGCGAATTGTGAATGGACGCCGAATAGTCTTTGCAAACTCCCTGCAGACACAACAAAACCATTCATGTGAATAGCTCTGTTTGATTTTTTATACTAATCAACCAGAGATTTGTGGTTTGTCATTTAGTAACAATTTAAACAAATAAAAATAAAAATAAAAAGCTAAGTGAAACTCAGCCATCATTGCATCACCATGCAAGGTGTATTACTAAATATATAAACAATTGAATTGAATTGAAATGAATTGAATTTATTTATTTTGAACATAACAGAAATACATTTAAAAGCAGAGAGAAAACAACCAAAAATTAGTGTTCGAAAAGGAGTAGGTGGAAGTAAAACTTGGAAGAAAACTAGAAAACTAAATACAGCTGATGAAAACTGAGACAGATTCAATTACAACCAAATATAAGTACACGCACACCTATCCCAACTATATTTACAGCCCCAGTATTTAAAACAACTTGTATTCTTCCACTGACCTCCCAAAAATCTCTTTTTTGTAACATTTTTTAAATTGATTTAAACGTGTGCTTTGTTTCAACCCATCACCTGATCCCAGATCAGACCTAAAATGACTGAATATCAGCTCAAAATCACCAGATGGCTAGAAAAAAATGTTAAAATCAGCCATAATGTTGCTCTGACATTAAACTCATCTTCATGTAAACAATCCTGCAGTTGTGTGTGTGGAGGCCTCGGACCTGCTGGAGGTGAGCGGCCATGTTGGAGGTGAAGTCTCCCTCCGCTGCTCTGGCAGCTGGATCGCAGACGACAGCTACGACCACAACTTCTACTTCTGCAGAGGAGTTTGCTCCGAAGAAAACAGCCTCATTCGGACCGAGACGAAGACGTCGGGTGTCACGCAGAGGGGGAGGTACAGCATGGAGGTCAGCAGGGGAGACGCGGCCTTCAACATCACCATAAAGAGGCTGAAGTGGACGGATGCAGGGAGATACCAGTGTGCAGCCGGGACAAGTTTCAGTGTGATGCTCCAGGAGGTCAATGTCATAGTGCTAAATGGTGAGATTTTGGTTAAATGCAGGTATAGCTTTTATTTAAGATGATTTTAAAGAAACTTTTGTTCTCTGTGTTACTGACAAATAAATATTCAGTCACATTGTCTGGACTGTTGAACTATAAATCCCTTATTTTAGAAGAGTTCTTGATTCTGTCTGCTGTTTGAATTGTTTTGTAGGTCTGATATCATCACAGATGTTGCAGATCTTGTGATGCATCTTCACTCTTTTATACACTAAGCTAACGTAAATATCACATGAACAGTATTCCCTGACAGTGATCCTCTGTTCTGCTCTTTCAAAGCTTCTACTGTTCCTCCTGGATCTCCACCCTTCACCACCACCACCACCACCGCCGACGCCGCCGTGCAGACTGTAGCACAAACTTTTCCCCGCGGCAGCTCGTCGTTCAGCACAGCGGCGTTATCTGCAACCCTGCCTGCTGCAGAGGGAAACACCAACCAGCCTGCAGCAAACAAACTCACAGGTATTTGTTATTTTAGCACCTTTTTTCCCCAAAAGCAAACTGAGAACCAGCACAAAATGTCTCGCATGTTGTGTCTCAGTGTATTAATGATGCACAGACAACTTTCACAGTACACCTTCTGCTCAAAAGTTTTGTTTTGTTGCTAGTTTGAGCTTCATTGTGCAGAAATATAAAAGCTGTTTTCACAAACACATCTGAAAGGACAGAGTTTCTATATTTTCCCCCCTAAAAAAATAACTTTAACACACATACAAGATGATTTTTTAACATCACAGGCAGCTTCGACGTCTGTAGTGTTTTAATATGCAACTCAAACAAACATGATGAGGGAACTTAAAATCTCTGTTGAACACAGTGAGACTTTTTTAGTGCTGCAGGAAGCATTTTGTGTCCAACAGCTAAACATCTGGAATGAAACATATTTGCATGTCAGTAGATTTTGGGTTTTTTAACTGATGGAGAAGCAGATGTTTTTTCAATGCGAGACAATTTTATTTGTGTTAAAACTGGTCATAAAGGGAATCTTTAACCCTTTTTCTCAAACTTATAAAAGAAGTTGTGCAGTTTTTTCCTTAAGAAAAAAGGGGAAAAGAATAAACATTTAGAGGAATGTTATCCAGAATATTTTGTTAGCATTTCTTTCTATCAATTTCTGCCATTTTCCTCTCAAGTTTAACCCTCCAGGACTCTTAGAACTGAAAAGATTCTTGTTTGTCAGCAAGTAAAAAGTTTGTTGAAGCCAAAATGCTGCTGGCTTTGAAGCTACTGTCAGTTTTTAGGTAGTTATTGTATGTTTTGTGAAGTACTGGAATGAATTAAAAACAATTTACCAACAAAATGTTCTGTTTTCAAAACTAGAGTCATGAAAATAATCAGAATGTGTTCTGACATGTAACTAATGTCATTGAATGATGCTCTGTTTTTACTCGTAGAGGAGTTTTTTTTAGACCTTGTCAGTGTTGATTTAAGAGGAAAAAACTACATTTTTTCATGACAGGAGAAAAAAAAAGTGCTGCCGTCTTACTTTCACTCAAACTCACAGCTGAATGAAACATATTTCCTCAGGCATGTTGAAGGAATGTGGGTTCAAAAGAAAGTAAAGTATAACAAGTCGGTGCAAAGAACACAAAAGATTATTGACTGAAAGGAAACTTTTCAGTTTTTTCAAGACAGAAAACGAGTCTGAGGTGAGATGGATGTGGAGGCAGATTGTGTGTCACATTTGAATCAGAATAAGTCGTTTGTTTGTTTTGTTTTGCAGAAAAATCAAACTGAAAATGAATGAAAGTTCCTCTGTGTGTGAATGTCTGCAGGCACCGTCGTGGTCATCATCGTGTCGGTGAGCCTGGCTCTTCTCGTCTGTGCCGTTATTCCTGTTATATTCTACGGACGCTTCCGCAATAACCGAGGTTAGATTGAACACACACACTCACAAACACACACACCTGCTGTGATTCTGGAGGAGGATGCCTCCTTCAGTCTGCATGCTCACTTGTCTTTTAAAGCATTTTGAGTGGTTGAAACACTAGAAAAGGACTTTGTAAATGTAAACACACTGTTTTCTCTCCACAGTGTGAACTCAAACCGAAGCTGAGAATAAAATCTGCATCTTTGCATAAACACTCATATAAACTTTGCTTAATTCTTTGTTTCAGGAGGCCAGAAAAGACCCGAAGCGAACAAAAGCAACGTGAGTGCCCATTTTGTCATTCACAAGTTTATATTTTCATCAGAATATTCATCACTCGTGACTGTTTGAAGCTTTAATGAATAAAACGAGGCTCAGCGATGAGTCTTGTTTGTTTGTTTGCAGGCTGATTGCTGTGAGGAAAATGCAGATGTTGTCTCCGGTCAGGCCGCGGTGAAGCTGCAGTCTCTGGAGCCAGATGTTGATTCAGAGTCCAGCGTTCAGGACGCGTCGCAGTACGCCGCCGTCTATCAGGCCCTCGATCCCAAAAGTCTGGACTGAGCAGGTTTCATTCAGTTTCTGAGCCGACACACGATCTCACCTTCTGCTCTGCATTTTCAGTCAATTAAAGGACAAAAAGTTTGAATATAACTCCTCGACTTCCTGTTATTTATCATCATTTTGTATATTTGTAAAAGAGTTAATTTGCTGTGAAACATTACAGTTTTTTAAACAGATTAAATGAGCCTGATCTGATGTTTCCTGATGAAAGTGAGTAAGTAACGTGGTGCACAAAGATATCTGGGATTTCAAATTCCCACGTTAAAATCAATCAAACAAACAAAAACAATTAATATAATTTATTTTCCTGCAAATTTCCTTTTAATGCATGAATTCACCGGTAATAATTAAATTAAAAACATATTTCATGACAGTTATTTAGCCCTTTTCTTTAAAAAAAAGGCATGTTTTTTTTTTTATTGCAACATATATTTTCCATGTTGCATTATTTTAAAAATCACCTCAGAGAAAACAAAGTAAGGAAAGTAAAGCATCTTAGTTTTCATGTTGAGGTGCAAAGGAGGGGTCACTTTTTCTGATAGAAATGCAGTGTTTTCATTTTAATTACAACACAAAGAATGCAAAAAGAGCTGATACATATTACAATCTGTTTTATTTTCACTTTATTTCTTTGCTTTGTTTCAAGATGGGCATTTTAAATCCTCAGTGCAAAAAGGTCACTGATGTTTGATAAAAAAAAAACAAGGTTATAATGACAAGAAGACTAAAGATAAAAGAAGATAAAAGCAGCATCAGGGGTTGAAATATCTCTAAATGATGAAAACTGCACATAACACATCGAGATTTGAGAATTTGAGACTCTGATTTGTTTTTGGAGTTTGCAGTAGTGTTGCAGTAAGACCTGCAGAGGGTGCTGTTGCACAAAAATGCCAGAACAACCTCCTGATTCTTCAGATCAGTTGTGTCTGCTGATGATGAGTTCATTTGAGGAAAGTCTGCAGAGATAATAAGACACATTGGAAATGTTACACCATCAGTGTCATAATTAATCAATTTAGGACAGAAGTTAAGGAAAGAGGTTTATTCAAACAGTTTAGTTGATATCATCAGAGTCCAGAGTTGCAGCAGAGCAGGGCTTTGCAGGTGGAGCAGGTGGAGCTGAGAAGGTGAGGAGCTCTGGATGAGCTGAGGATCCAGACCAGAGACAAGTGATGAAGATGAAGCTGAAGATGAAGCTGAAGACTGAACAATCTGACCTGGATCGATGGACGAGCGGAGAGCTTTCTGCTGCAGAAGGTTGAACACTCGACACTTTCAGTTTCCACGTTTCTCTCACGTTTATGTTTGGTTGTCTGACCTTTACAAGCGTTTGTTAGCTGACGTTTGCACATTCACAGGAAGCAGAAACTCAACTGATACAATTTTGTTTTTGCTTAAACAGGATTAAAATTATTTCATTTTAAAAATTTCATTTAGTTTTTATTTGATTTAGACTCGTTATGAGGTAGTATTATGCATCAAAAATATCACCAAAGAGTTTAAATGGCTGATAATTCAACACTTTTCTTTTCTATGCAGAGGCACAAATCTGCTGGATGGTGTTTAGGGTCTTTTTAAGTGTGTGTTGTGTGTTTGAGTCATGGTTTCCAGGAAGGATGTGAGGAGGTGAGAAAAGAGACGCAGGGTGACTTCACAGTTATAGCTTCTTTTTTTTTTATCCGCCAGCAGCACCGGTGGACCCCAGAGGCATTTTCTGCAAAATTTGACTCACATCTGCGAAGCTGCATGGTTTTCTTTCAGAGTGCCTCCAGTTTCTGCCAACTGACGTAGAAGAGCCTGACGTAAAGGCTGCGGCAGAATCAGAAAACGTCAGTGTTTATTAGTAAACCTCGACTGAACCTCCCGTAAATCCAGTAAACGACCTCAGGGGGGAGCTGTGACGTGGCTACAGTGGCTGTAAAGTTGATTTTGTTCCTTTGGGGGCAACTATGACTGTCTTTTCTGACTAAAAACTATGTTTTGCTGTCAAGTGTCTGAAGACATTATCGAACATCTCGCTGCAAAGATGAACCTTTTAGTTAAAAACAGTAAAATCTCTTTTTTATCAAACCAGAAGCACAAATCTCATTTAGGAATAAATTATCACTCCGAAAAGGATTTTACTCTATTTTTCTCTGTTAAACTGAGCAGGACAGTGACTCCTGAGGAATCTATGTAATGTCACAGAGACTAGATCCATGTTTTGTGCTGTTTTTAGTCATAAACCTTTTCACTTTATTTGGAAAAGTGAACATGAGCACAGATTACGACGGATTATATCAGGAACTGAAAGTAAATATGGAACATATTCAGTCTACAAAGCACACATCCTTCAAAACCCTCAGACACTGTTGAGGCTTTTTTATTTAGACAGAAATCAGAAGGAAGCACAACAGACTCTGAGATCTGAAACACAGACATCTCTGTCAGATTCAAAGTGATCGTTTTGTACTTAGAGTCTGAAAAAAATGTCTTTTTCACTGCGAAATTCTCCACTATGGTCACCAGCTTCTCGCCTCCTGTTTCTGCCAGCTGTTTGGTTCTTAGCAGGTAGTTAAAGCATATTTTAGGACTTTTTTTTCAATAAAAAAACAGCTGCCTGTTGCATCCAAAATGAGAGCTGTAAGAACTGTGAGAGTTAATGCAAACAGTAAAGCTGCAACTGTGCAGCAGATTCAGACGATGAGCCATTAAAATACACTGGTGTCAGAAAAATCACCCCTGCAAAAACAGCTGCACCAAAGCAGATTTTTACCTTTTATTCTTTATTTTTTTACTTGTAGTAGAGATAGATTGTATTTTGTTATATTACTGCACAACAGTAATGTATGTGTTGTAATTATTTCCCGCTTTGCTTGACGGGGAAGAATTCTGAGGAAGTTGAAGGTGTGTGAAGGCATCACAGACGCCGACGCCCGTCCTCTCACTTCACATATTGTCCACGAAAGTTTCTCTTCTCTTGGGGTTTTTTTTTGTCTGACGCCCACAGCCTCGGTCTTGCACGCCCATACAGTCAAACCCACAGGAAGAAGGTCGATAAATGACAGCTGCTCTACGTGCTTTTTCATTTGCATGAGGTTTTGCAGTGGTTAAGCCTGATGAAACATTAAAAAGGGTGTTAGAGGCGCTGTGTTTAGAAGTTATGTAAAAAGCCTGAAGCTGCCGGCAACTTTTCATTCAGAATGAAGACCATTTTTGTCTTCTGCTGTCTTCTCTCTGGTAAGTGTGTGAATAAAAAAAAACAAAAAAAACCAACAATATTATTCATTCAAACAACTCAAAGGCGTTTTAACTCTTTCCGTTTGGTTTAAGCTTCGTGGACAAAAGGAGAGAAGATCAACCCAGAGGGATTTGAGAGGGGAGAAGTCTCGTTCCAGTGTTCACACAAATATGCAGAGAATAACAACAAATACTTCTGCAGAGATCCCTGTAATGATGAAGATACACTGGCAATCGTGAGATCTGGTAGCAGTGTATCTTCAAGGAGGATAAGTCTGGTGGATTTTGGGAACGGAGTCTTCAATGTGACCTTCAGTCGACTCCAGATGTCAGACTCGGGGAAATACTGGTGTGGAGTGGACAGGATCGGTAGGGACACTTTCACTGAAGTTCATCTTATTGTAAAAGAAGGTACGTGCATCTTTTTTTACACTTATTGATTTGATTTTTTGTCTCTGCATTCATGATGCAAATCCCCACATCAGCACATCATTTGTTTATGTACTTTACTTCCTCTAAAAACAACTTTAAGGCAATCATACTTTTCAAAGTACAGAAATGCCTTCAGCTTTTCACTCAAGTAGACTTTTTTATTATTTTTAATGATCTGATGTTTGTTACTTTAACATTAATACTTCCATATAACACAATGCATTTTTGTAAGCTATAATAAACCAGCCATTTTGACCCCTGACGTCACAATAAAAGCCATCGAGTTGAGGTCCTTTGTCACGTATTCGCAAAAAACAAAAACAAAAAAGCTTGAGGCTGAAAAAGGTAAAACTATTTAAATTAAAAAAACTGTACACAGATTTGTTCTTCAGACTTTCGCTGTGAACTAAATGGCACTCATCCTGTCACATCTGTGTCTTTATTCAAAATGCACATGAAACTTTCTTTTTGCTTGATAAGAATCTTTGATAACGTCCGTCTCACTTCCCTTGTGGCCGGCTAGCTAGCTCGCCATAATGAACAAGAGCAGTACTCTGTCTTCAGTATCAGATCTCATGAGTAGCAACGACGCAGCATGTCGATCAGATTTAAAAATAAGCAGAAATATACCAATAAATAGATGTTTCAGTACTTTTAAAGCATTTTCTTATCCTATAAGATGGGATTTTTTTTCTTTAAGTGCAATTTGTTAACATGTTGCTGCAATAGCTTAAATGCTAAACTGAAGTAAAATAGGAATAAAGACTGCGAAAGTTTATTGTAATCAGAAGAAGTCCCAATTTTCACCTCTTTCCATCCTAATTTATCATCTCATGAACCTTAGATTCATCTTGTGACCTTCAGGCTGGTTGGAAACCATCAGAATAAACCACCTAACAGATAATAAAACAGTTAAAAGAAGCTCCACCTCCATAAATTTACGATAACAATTAGCTTCTTGCAGGTTGATGCATCAGTTAACACTTTGGCATTGTCATGTATAATCATAAATTATTCAAAAAGTTTTAGTTTGTTTTGCTTTGACTGAAGGACATTAACTTTCAACAAGACATAATTATATCATCATAATGTTGCATTTACTTAAGTAAAACCATCCTAAACCATTGTTCCCCACACAGCTGAAGAGATAACGACCTTCAAACCCACACTTTCTCCCACATGGACGTATCAGGATACATCCAATTCGACAGAGTTTACAACTGAAATAAACCTTTCCACAGGTAAGAGAAGAATATCAATTCACTTTAATCCTCACAAATTTAAAGCACTGATGGATAAACTTACAGAAAGCAACATTTCATGCAACCTTACAGCCTCAAATGCAACCTTACAGCCTCAAGGAGGAGAGCTGAACACCAGCAGAGGTGAGTTTCTGTCGACATTTACCGTCAGTGCATGAATATATGATCAGCTGGTGATTCACAGCTGCGGATAAGTGACATTTCTTGTTTGTTTGTTTGTTTATGGTCAGGCGCTGCGTTGTACGCTTGCATCGGAGCTGCTGTCATACTCGTCATTTTGTTGCTGGTGGCCTGCTTCAGGAAACGAGCTTCAGAAAAAAGAAACACTAAACCTCAAACAGCAGTTTGCAGCAGCAGCTCAGATGAAAGAGAGGTACGACAAAGAAAGTGATTCTCAGCCCCGCAGAGCCTCAACATGACACGACAAGTGTGTCCTTCCTCGAGATCCATGACGAGTTGAATGAGGTTTCTTTTCCTGGTTTCAGATGTCAGTGTATGAACGGGGGGTTTTTACAAAAGTCCATCAGCCTGCACTTCTTTTGAATCTGTAGAGGTTTCACATGAGGACGCTTTAAAACCACAGATACTCAGTGATGTTTGTGTTACAGGTGTATTAACCCTTTAACATCTAACTTTTTGGGCCTAAAAAGAAAAGATTTTTACAGGAAGCACATTTTTTACAGAAAAAAACACATATATGCATTACAGGGGGCGCTCTACTGATCAAACACAGTTCTATTTGAACTTGAAGCTTTCTTTTTATAGTGTAGCATTATTTATTTGTTTAAGTTATTCTTAATACTATACATTAAACACTATTAAATTAAGAGATTATAACATGAATTGACAACTCTTTTCTTTGCAGGAATATGCAACATTTCATGTGTTTAAGGCTCAGCTCAAGACTCAGCTTTAACAACTGTCTTCCTGTTGGAAAATAAATACAATTTTATAAAAAATAAAATAAAAAGCTCTATGTGCACCACCACGTGCAACATCACAGGACACAACTTAATTTAGTTTAACAATACATGAACCTTCCTGTAGAAAAAATAGAAACAATTCTATATAAAAAATATTACAGCAATATGTGCATCATCTGCAACATTTAAGACTGACGACGCCATCTTAGTTGCGCAACTTTAATTTTCTCGCGGTAACTGTTTAGTGCGATTTGCGTCATACGATCATCTCTTTTGATCGGCTATGCTCAATTCCGATAGTATGCAAATCGGCCGAGGTCACCCATCAATCATAGCACTTGAATTTCATAGTGGTTAATCGGACAAATTAAAAAAATGTCTAGCCTGAAAGAAAAAAGGAAAAAAATTTAACATATAAATCTTGATAAGTTGTGCTCAGTCGATATTTTAGTGGATCACTGGTCATTAAATTGATGTAAACAGGTTAAAGAAATAAGCTGAAATCTTAAATATACTGTTATAACCATTATATAACCAGTAATTTGGGTAATTTTACCAGAAGGGAGACTTTCCTCCAAAAAAACACAGTTTTTTCCATTTCTGTGGTTTTTGCAGGAGTTACAGTGGGAGATTTTTCAGTGATTACCAGCATCTCAAAGGTGCTGGTATCTATTATTTTAGGGCGTCAGGCTAGCTGTTTCCCTCTGTTGTCAGTCCTTATGCTAAGCTAAATGCTCCGTCTCCCTACAAATTTATACTTTTATCATCAGTACTTTTTGCATTCACAATGCAACTTTTACCAAGCAACTTTTCTGAACTGTTTTAGAATAAACTTTATAAAGTGTTAATATATTTATATATTTATATATTTATATATATAATATTGCAGTTTTTTCTCTTTTCAACAGGCTGACTGTGAATATGATGACATTGATGAGGAAATGCAGCCAATAAAGAAATTATCTGAGAGATTTTCTTGTGTTCACCTTTACGAACAGGAAATACCGACATCTGCATCCTCAGCTACAGGCTGCGGCGTATCCCACCCCATCTACGAAAACATCTGCTTCCCCCAAAATACAGCACATCCACAATATTCAGCTCCAAACAGCCGAGACAGGCACAGCGTCAGCTCTGGGATCTACATCATACCGCTGCCATTATAAACATGCGACAAGCGAACCTGTTAGGAAAGCAAACGTGCAATACACCAACTTGTCCTTCCAGATCTTTGCTGTGAATCCAAGGGAGAAAGACTCAGATCACTTTGGTTTGGATTTATCAGGAAGAGTCTGACCTTAGAGGTGTGAATGACAGGATTTTCACAGTCATTAATGGAAAAAATGAACTTTATGTCCTATTCTGCCTCTAAAGTTATAACACCAGTCGAGAACTGAACAGCTCAGCCTCAGCAGATGCTGCAACTAAACTGCAGACTAGTCCTTTAATCCATCAGTTTGTCTTCAACTTACTGTATTTACTTCTTTACAAATACATGCAAGGAATATATTTAATTAGCTTCACTGAGTTAATTCGCTTTTGAATGATTAGTGAAGGTGATGGATCAAACAAATCAGGCTGCTCACAATAAACCTTACAATTAAATCAAATGTAATTCTTTTTTTTCTTCATTTAAAATTACCTTTGTGAAACCTGTATGTAATGTAAATGTAATTTTTTTGGCTGAAAATGCTTTTGTCCAGAGAGTCTTGAGTTTAATAATAATTTATTAATAGTTAATATTTATATATATAATATTAATATGAAAGACATCATATTTTTATATATAGGCTATATATAGTTATAGATAGCTGTGTTTTTAGAATTAGTGACATTGTGTCTGCCTGCATTAACAGAAAATAAGATTTTTAATGAAGTCCTAACTATTATTTATCATTATTATAAGTTTCACAGATATTTCTGCCACTAGAGGTCTCTCAGTCAAAACAATGAGAACAATAAGAGGAAGGAAAAAGAGGTACTCTGATGATGCTGTGCATCACTGTGGGATTGTGGGATTTGTTTATTTCCTTGTTGCCTCAAACAGCAGGTGAAAACCTCTGTGACTGCAGACCGAAATTAAATATATTTAAGTTTTATTTATGCTACATTTATTCCTTCCTCTCTGACTGATGTTAAACCAAAAGTTAAAGACTAAAGGAAAAGTTATTTAGAAGAAAAAGACAAATTTCTCTGAGTTTTAAACACTTTTGGAAACATTTTTGATAATATAAGAACACAATTCAGCAAAATGTAAAGCAAAGATAAAGATGTTTAAAGACATTTTCATGTGGAAATGTTACGTACTGTTTATTTAAATATGTAATTTAATTCCTAACCACCACATGACTGTAAAACTGTGAGATATTTTACTTTGTATGAACTATGTGCAGTGGGAAGAAACAACGTTTAAGCCTGACTTGCTTGGATAATGTAACTGAACTTGCTTGCTGCTTCTACTTTCACCTGATAGGACAGTTAAAAGTGGGAAATGGGTAAATAGAGACGAGCCAAGAGGCAGAGTTTAAAGGAAGTCATGAAAGGAGAAGCAAAAAAGTGACAAAATAAATAAGAATATCACCCAAACTGTGAGATGCTACATGCTCCTTATATGTGCTATTTATGAACTACATCTGTCAATCAGATAATCAGATATCACTTTGCATTTGCTCGTCAGTGGAACGTCAAAAGCAAATATTTAAGCCTGTTGTTGCACAGATCTGATGTTATAAATAATAATAAAGATGATTTTCAAGGAAACGTGGACCACATACATTTGGAGTTTTGTCTCTGTTCACTTGGGGAATTTAAGTCTTTTATTCGCTCGGTTTTAGCTGAGGAACTGATTTAAACAACGCAAAAGAAAGTGAACAAAATAAATTTTCCTAACCAAAGAAAAACAGTGATTTGCAGATGAGCATGTGCACGTGTCACATAGAGACATAAAGGTCAGTTTCAGAAGAGCAGAAGCCGCCATGTTTTCAGTTTCACAGGTTGAATGTAAAATGTGGCGTGAAAGAGGAAGAGGTTTAACACACGGACAGGTTCCTGATCAACATGTGACCTTAAGCCTACTGCCTCACTGCTGAAGAACCTGAGCGTGAGGACAGCTGAAGGTAAACTGGGAGCGATGGGAGCGAACTGGAGGACGACTGCAACTGTCATCATGACGATGCTACAAATACAAGGTGGGTTTTACACTTTTAAAGTTAATGTTATACACTAAAACTGAGTTTAACTGTTCATTAAAACCCCCGATCACAGGACAGCTAACAGTTTGTTCTGACCGACAGCTCTGATCGGTGTCAAAACCAAAGTCACCGGGGTGGAAGGTCAGTCATTTGACTTCATATGTGAGTATGAAGACGGCTACGAGAACAGAAAGAAATCCTTCTGCCACGTTAAGGAAGACGGAGAGGACAACTGCCTGATACTGACAAACAAACAAAACCAGTGGGAGACAAACGGACGCTTCTCTCTGTTCGACAACACCACCGAAACCATCTTTATCGTCAGGGTGGACAAACTCGTCCCAGAGGACAGCGGGACGTACAGATGTGAGGTTGACATCAGGTTTGGATATGATGTTATCAGCATCATACAGCTGAATGTTACTCCAGGTACAGTATTTCATGTCATCTGCTGATCAGGGATCTGCTCGTATGAATTGTTTGATATGAACATATTAAAACCTGGTTTCAGGTCCATAATTTTAAGTCAAAAGACTTTTTCTCCAGAATTTCTGTCTACCTTTTGAATAGTCAGACTGTTCGTTATCTAAATGAGAACTAAGTAGTTTTACTTTCTTAGTTGTTATTTCCTCATTTTTGTGAACTTCAGGTTCAGATTTATCTATATTTATTTCTGTATAAATACAGTTTTAATTTTTTCCTCTTTTCTTTTTTTGCTTCTTCTCAGCAATAGCAGCAGAAAGATCTTTCCGTCACAGTAAGTCTGTGAAATCCCACATTATGTTTGTGTGTGTTTGTGTGTTTATTTTTATTTTTGTGAATAATTAATTTAATTCGGCCTTCCAGCTACTGTATCACCCATCTCTGAAAGGAAGCCCAAAATGGACGGTAAGTGATGTGATGTGTGTGTCTACCTGTATTTTCATGGTTTGTGTGTATATATGTATAAATATATATGTGTGTGTGTATGTGTGTGTAGATAACTCCACTTGTCGCTCTCTCCTGCAGGGCTCCACCTGCCGCTGTATGCGACTGCAGTGATGTGTGTGGGGGCCATGTTGACCGTGTGTCTGTTTACGCTTTGCCTCCTGCTGGCCGTTAAGCAGGGACGATCCGGCCGACGCCAAACCAGAGAGGTTTGTACATGTCACACTTTTAGCAGCATCGCTAATCAAATACTTGCAACATTACTGACCTCAGATCAGCTTTCCTTTGTTGTTAACGTTTCACTCCTGCGTATTTTTACACACAAAAATTATACATGTATCAAAGTGTTCAGCTCCTTAATGAGTAAAGTAACATCTTTCAGATATTTTGTAGCTTTTTGAGATTTTAAGTGTTTTTAACCAAGTTTTGCAGAGTAAATGACACAAATATAGATACAAACTGTACAAAAATTGATACATAATTCACACACACACACACACTCACACACATATGCATGCACAAACATGTTTTTTTTATATAAAGATTTTATGTTTCCTTTTACTGAAAAACACAATAAAGGCTGAAATACACACAAACTTTTTTTGTTTCATTTGAAGACTTACTGCTAAACACGCACACATACACGCACACACACACACACACACACACAAAATATATATTCTTTTGTATTTATGAGGAATTTTACTGACAACACATACACACAACAAATTTCTGGGGGGGGGGTTAGCTGATAAACAATCACACTGTACACAGATTTACTGTAACTACTGTGCATACATAGATACATATATACAAAACTGGCACACACACACACTCACAGCTATATACACACTGACACAAACAGACTTCAGATGATGCAGCAGATTATGGAAAAGTAGAAATCCAGCTTTATTATGTTTACTTACTGACCTTAGATGGTAAACATCCTAACCATTACACCTGACAAACATCAGCGCGTTAGCATCCTCACTGTGAGCATGTTAGCTTGTTTATCTTAGCATTTAGCTCAAGGCAACATGATGCTGAAGTACGATGTAGCAGAGCCGCTAGCAAAGCTGTTTGTTTGCCTGCTGAATTCAACACTGTCCATGAAACAAATTTACATATGTAGAACACATACGATCTCTCATGTAAGAGGCAGTTCATCATCAGCGGGTTTGTGTTCGTCCCACAGACATCATCTGACTACGAGACAATGATGCCTGGTGTAGGAGGTGAAAGTGAACTCCGCTGCACCTGTTCGGCTCCAGACTGCCGTAATCTTTCATCTTTACCATCTCCAACTCCTGACATCTGCAACCATTTACCACAGAAGCATCGGGAGTCCAATGTCACTCTCGGCGTTGTTGAATATGTTAATGTGGTAGAACAGGGGCACACCTGCCAGTATCAACATCTGGATCTGAACCAGTTAGAGGACCATGTCTATCACTGCCTTAATGTAAATAGCGAGCCTAAAGACGGATGTGTGCAAGTCAAAGAACAGACTGACTGTTCATACTGTGAAAGGGTCATTTCAGGTTAATTTCTCTCAATTAAAACCTTGAAGTTGGCATTAAAGCAGCATTTTGTAGGAATTTGTTTCTATGCAACTTAGTGCCTCCACAACATTACATGTATTTTTCCTCACGTGTCAAAGTTTGAGCAAACCCTACACACAACCCAGAACTGCAATAGTATTTTCATGTATTTTCTGCAGCTCAGCATGCTAAGCCAACACAACCTGAACTAGAGAGACAGCCGGTTATAACATGTTATCAGCTAAACTTGTGTCAAAAAAGGCAGATTTGGCTTCAGAAACTAGCGAGCAGACATCGTTTCTGACAGACAAACATCCAGCAAGAGCCACAACTAATGAGACATAACTATGCAAGCAGCTTTTTACTGTTCAACTGCAACAAGTCCAGTTTTCTGTCTCTCCGTAGCTTTTTCTACGTAGCTGCAGTTACAGTTCACAGCAGGAAGTCTTGATGCTTTCAGGAACTAGGCGTTTTTCTCCATGAAATATGACCTGGTTTCACCAAAATTACTGTTTAGTGAGACGTAGTTGCATTGTTAAGTTTTGGTTTCAAAACCGTGGTCTGCGGCTCAAAGTTCCGTAGTGCAGTAACAAGCTACAGGAGGGCCGAGTGTCCGAGGCAGAGAACCCAGTAAACCTGTTACTCTGCAACCTGACATTAAAAATGATTTTAAAAACTATTATTTCAAAGTGAAAACATTACATATATTTGCTTTAAACCTGTAACTTTATGAATATTTTTTTTCTCTGTTGTTTCATGCTTTTTTTGAATATCTCATCAATAACTCGGTGAGAAAAATGTTGCTAACTTTAACCAAAATTGCAACAATAAGGCTGATATTGTAAATGACTTTGATGTTTATAGATACAAGTTGAAGATACATCTCGTGTTTCACCAAAATAAATCAAGTGGAAATACCTGAAAGTGTCCTTGTTGTCATTATTTACTGGCACAAAGTTTTGATTCATCTGCATGTTTAAGCTGCACTTTTTTTTTACAACAGACACAACAGTTGACTCAGATGCAGACTTTTATTATTTTAATCAGTGGAAATTTTAACATACTCATCTATCCACGTTCTTTTACCAGCACAGTGTATGACAGACCTTATTTATCACCAGTCTTTAGTCTTGTCCGTTCAGTTTTTTTGTCTTTTTTCCGAGTTGCATGTATTAAACTATGTAAATACATTGAGATTAACGTCAGATTTCTTGTATCTGCACCCAAACTTGGTTATTTAAGTTAAACTTGATCTGATTTTGAATAAAGAGGAAGAAAGGCTGTTTAAATGCAGGAAGTGCAACAGTGAAAAGAAATCCACTCATATGACTTTTATTTGTGAAAAATCACAAAGACATAAAATCAGTGTAAGAAAATAAGTGTGTCAGGCAGATCATTTTTATAAAATAATTTTTTTTTCTGATATTTTCTAGAGAGCCCATCAGCTCCTGATGGTTTCCTGTACTTCTTCCTGCTTCAATGTTGTTTTTGAGTCTACACAGTGAACTTAAGGGATGGGTTAAATTCTTTTAAGAGCACTAGATTGACAAAATAATAGCACTACAAAAAAAATCCTGTTTATTTTGTCAGACTTCTTTCTTTACAATCATGTCGGTGCCGACACGGCTGCGCATGCGCTGTTCAAATTACCGTAGCTCCGCGACCATTTGCGCTGCAGATAAATTTCAATCGGTTCTTGAAAGCAAACAACAGGAGCTTTCCCCTCTTCTATAGTGTATTACAGTAGGCTTTCGCGAGTAACCGCTGTCCAATCACAGACGAATACATAAGCGCCGCCTACATTTGGTCTCGCGCAGTTCACTTTACCGTAACTCTTCAACCGTTTGTGCTACAGAGAAAATTAAAACTGCCCCCTAAACTAGACAAGATAAGCTTTGCGTTGATATATGGTATACTACGGTAGGCCATAGGGCTCGCATCTTATAGTTTGTCCAATCGCGGACCAGAATTCAGGCACAAACACACACACACACACACACACACACACACACACACACACGGACAGTGGAACTGCAGGAGCTGAGGAGAAGCGTGATCGGTGACGGAGAGCAGAAAGAGCTTTTGAAATATTTTTTCCAACAGAGAAAGCCAGACATTTGAGAAATAATGTCGGAAAAATCTGCAAGAAAAATAAAACGTCGCAGACTGTTTTTTTTGGAGGATAGTGACCTAGACGAAGGACCGAGACAGCCATCTGAACGAGAGTAAGAAGTGAATTTTGGAAAAGCTAATAATTTACAGAAAAGTTGAGACAAAACTCAAACTACGTTACAGCTTTGTGTGAAATGTTATCTTTCAATATCATGCAGGCATGAAAATCACTCACCTTTCGGCGAAATGTGCCGTTTTGAAACCAAAATCCAGTGAGAATTTGTGTGTGTGTGTCCACTCAGAGTTTTCATGAGACTGTAGAGAAGCTGTAGACAAAAAAAACGGTTTTTGAACCAGGCTGTA
>JAPZDV010000001.1:2132108-2151826 GCA_029814665.1 Acanthurus lineatus
TCTATCTATCTATCTATCTATCTATCTATCTATCTGTCTGTCTGTCTGTCTGTCTGTCTGTCTGTCTGTCTGTCTATATATATATATATGTATAGATAAAGATAGATAAATCTCTAAATATTTATATAAAGAGAGAGAGAGAGAGATCACATATGTGACAGCATGAAAAGCATAATTTTAACAGTATAAATGTATAAGAGTGTATATGAATGTATCAAGTCGGCTTTGAAGTACCTTGTGTAAGCGTTGTTCATGTACTGTTTCAATCTCTGAGAAGAGCAGGATTTTGTAATAACAAAACCAATTGATCATACATAGTGATTTTGTGCTATAAGGTGTCATTCACTTTCCAGCTGATTGTATTGGAAAATTAAGTTACACATCCCTATCAAAGTCAGTTTGCCATCAAAATAAACTTAAAGTTGTTACTTTAAGTTAAGTACTACTTTAATTTTTGCTTTCAACTGATACAAAGCAAAAGCCACTAGTATATTTTCCAGTCTTAGAGCATATGTTTGTGTGTGTATGTATGTGTGTGTGCTGCTCTGTTCTTCAGTTTCATTTTAGTGCCATTCATTAATCTTTCTTTAGCATCCATCTGATTGTATTGTGATTATATAGTCATGCTGTGGATATGTGTCGGTGCTTTCCCTTGGTGTTTTCCAGTGAGAATCTGTTTCAGAGGCTGGGCGAGGCTTCCCTGGTGGCTGTAGCCCCTGTGAGTTACACACCTGTGTCTCATCACCAATCAACTCTTGTTTATATACCCGGGTCTTTCCTGCACTCACTGCCTGATAGTTTCTGTTCACTATGGATGGCTGAACTACCTGAGATCTTACTTGCTAAGTTGCTTCTAGCGCTCTTGAATTATTGTGATTTTGACTAATGTTGTCTCTACTTTATTACTATCTATAGTGGATCATCTCAGTGCCCAGCCATCACTGCCACACCACCACCGAGCCTCCAACTCTGCCTCCAACCAACACACTAACTTGTTTGCCTCTCCTTGCCTCTTGGCCCTTCAGCTGTTTATTTATCCAACTTATTTTATTTATTTATAATAAATTATTTTTTTTCCCTTTTCCACCTGTCTTGGATTTTAATATTAAAACCTTAAATTGGTCACACATAAATTTATCTTTGGAGAAACTTGTTATTACACCACTTCTCTAAAATTACTGGGCAATGAAGAACACTAATGTCATACAGGCTGCTGATTTCACGTCTTTAACCTGGCTTTGTGTCGAAGTAGGTCCATTCACTTGAAAGAAACCCGCCGGCTGTTGTTGTTGTTGTGGTGAAACCCATGTACGGAACGGAGCCCTGCTTTAGGTAAGCGTAGCTGGAGAAATATCGAACGCAGCCGCAGCCTGTCTGGTTCCTGTCTCAGTTCATATATCGGGGATCCCTCTACTACACGTATAGTACTCGCTAGCTGGTTTGTAAACTTTAAAACAAAGTTACTATTATAAACACAGGAGAGAAAACGTAACATTAACCTGGCTGGACAAAATGCCTGCGGTCTCTAAAGGGGATGGGATGCGTGGCCTGGCCGTGTTCATCTCTGACATCAGGAACTGTAAGTTTGTTTATCACACTCACAGATACGTTAACTCTTGGTTAAGGTTAGGCTAGTAACCAGCTAACGTTTGCTTGCTGGTGTAGTGTTGATTAGCATTAGTGAGCTGCTTTTGTATGTATATGTGAAGAAGTATCTCTCTTGCTTTTTAATACTCGCAAACTGGGCAACTTTTAACACATTAAAGCGTTTTCAGGCGACCACCCAGCCGGCTAGCCAACACTTGCTTTCGTTAGCCGCTAGCTTGCAGTTGCTAACGTCATGTCAAAGGGCGTGGACCCCTCCGCTAACTGGGGATAATGGCAAGATGTTTAATGTTTGTAAAGTCTTTAACGTTTTAAATCTTGGTATTCTTTCTATCATTTGTATTCCCATTGACTTTCTTTGTTATAAAGAATTTTAGAATAACTCACAGGAAGTGTGCTGAAAATTTGACTTTGTGAATTAGGACTGTAAACAGTCCTGTGTCAGTGTAACGTTGGGAAACGTGCGGAAGCACATTGCACTTACCAAAGAAAAACAAATTCTGAGCTGATTTCCACATCGTGAAATTGTAATTTCTAGTATTGTAATTGGTGCATAAAATGTCATAGGGGAGAGAAAATGGTTTAAGGAGAATGTAAGGAGTCATCAATACTCGAGGGAAAAGGACGAAAAACATGACTCACAACTTTCTTGGTTTGACTTCTTCCTCCTTGGTTTGAGATTTCAAAACATATTGATGTTCTTGTTTAATACGAAAGAAGTGTCTGTGTCAGCATTGCCTAAGCATTGTAACATGTGGAAAATGTCCTCTCACAGCCATAAACAGAGCTTATACTGATCGACTTGTTGTCATGTCAGTCAACCAGCCTCTGGTCTTGTGGGTCATTTCACAGGTTGAATATAACTTTTATTTTTTCAGTGGATACTATCAGCAAGTACACTCAGGCCAAAACTGTTTTTATGGCTATGGAATTACCTACCATAGCTAACCAAAGCCAGTATATTATTACAGTCACTGAGAGGTGTTTTCTATCACTTAATGCTCAAGTAGTGTCTGCACTGAAAGGCTTGTTGCAAGGCTGGCTCCAATATAAAATAAATCCTGAAGGAGTCTGTTTCACAAACCGCAGTCCCTACACCTAAATTTGTAACAGGTGATTTTCTTGTTATTTTGAGCCTACATTTTCATAAGGGTCTCATAGTTTATACGGTTATTTTTTCAAAATAATGTGACTAAAATCTCAAAGTTATTAGACAGTGATTTCTCTTTGAGATGTACATGTCATAATGAGGGAAAAGTCAAAATGGTACAAATGAGACATAGTCAAGACTTTTTATCAATTTAATGTGCTATATATACTTAATGGCTTCTTTATTATGTACAGCTGTACACTTACCTGAAGATTTATAATTAGCAAATGTGGAAGTATATCAGTGGTCATGATCAGCGGGATTGGGTAGTTCTAGTTCCTCAGAAACTACAAATGTTACTGGATTTTTTTTTTTTTACACACAATAGATGGTAAGGTTGACAGAAGCTGGTGTGAAAAGCCAAACAAAGTGTCTGGTGAGCAATGTCTGTAAATGGCAGTGCCTTGTTTATAAGAGAGGTCAGAGGAGTTCCAATTCAAGCTACAGAAATGTCAGCACATGTCCAAATAGCCATTCATTACAGAGTGCTACGCTGAAGAATATTTTATTAAACATGAAATCTTAAGGTTTCATGCACCCTGCTGAATCTAAGTCATGCACAGTTCAGGTCATTCTAGGGTTTTTCTACCCAAGACTAGAAAATGTACCCACAAATATGGAAGCTAAGAGTAGCTGTCTTGTCTCTGTAACATTCACTTGTGCTACACTTAGTAAAAACATATAAAAGAGCCTCATGGCTGCATTGAATGCCATTCTTACATAATGATGAATAAGTCTGATTTTTATCAAAAGGAGCAAAACGTTGTTAACAAAAAATAAGAATGGTTAATTCAGCAAAGTGAACGATATCTTTGTCTGTTTGCAGGTAAAAGCAAAGAAGCAGAAATTAAGAGGATAAACAAAGAACTGGCCAATATCCGTTCAAAATTTAAAGGTAGGTGAACAATCCTGACAAACGGAGTTCAATTTCAAGGACAGGAGAGCATATGGCTTCAAGGGCAATGATACATTTATCTGTAAAAGAGAAAAAAAATACACCACCTTGTGTATTTTTCGATTGGAATAAAGTTGCTGTTCATCCCTCCCCTAACCCATCTTTTGACCTTTTACAGTTACTAGAAGTTTTTTGATGGCTGCTGTTGTGTCTATATTGTTAAAAGTTCACACACCTCACTATGAATGTGTCTCTCTTAATCTCCTGCTAGTGTTTTTTTCTCCTGCCACCTGTTTCTTGCTGCCTATAATTAGTTCGCTCCAGAATAAAGCCCCCCCCCCCGCTACCCAGAGTGCCCAGCATACTGACCAGTGTTCATAAAAACATATTCTCTATATGCTGTTCTGTTCCTGCAGTCTGCCAAGGTTTGACCAAGTGTTTGCTGGTCACTGGTTTTCTTTGTGCTTATCGTTTCCTTGTATAATACATTCTGATAGTTTTAGATGCTCTCAGCCCAGCCAGACCCGATCCAATGCTGGAAAAGCTTTGGAGGAGGAGTTTAAAGGCCCTGTTTGACAACAGTTCAGTGGAGTCACAGCAGCTGCCCCTTGCGGTTACTGTAATCTTTGACATTTCCGTACTGGGCATAAATGCAAATGGCTAAAAACTAAAAAAAAAATAAAGCTAACCATAGTTGTATCCTTCCAAGAATTTGCAAACTTTCAGTTACAAGAATAAACAAAATTTGACCCATCCATGTTTCAAAAATTCTTGTAGCTCCATTGAAACACATTTCAACAGTAGTTACAAGAATCTTTTTTAAGAGTTTTGAGCTTTTTGTTTCCCTATAACATGTCTTCTTTGCCTGCAAAAAGACAGTTAAAGATCCAGTGCTAGTCCCCAGCAGTTAGTGGGGTCTAGCAGTGAAGTTGCAGATTCCACCCAACTTAATATTATTGTAGGGGGATTGCAGGGGAACTCAACATATTATGATTATTGGTAAGATTATAAAAACATGGCATTTTGTCAGTAATTAGTGTTGATGATTAGAATCATCATTTGGGAAGCCCCAAAGTGAAATATAATTTTTTCCGTTGTATTGCTGCACTTTTGCTCTGTGAGTTTATAAGAGAACTGTGACAGTAAATGTTAATCTTACTTGTAAAATATTAGACTTGTGTTAAGGAGTTTGAGAGTGGTGTAGCTGCTGTGCATGCATGCTGGACCGTCCAGTAATTGGATGGAAGTCATAAAGTGTATAGAAAAAAAATGTTATGTTGAGGATTTATAGAAAATATCTTTGGAAAGCATTAACGACTAGCACATGATAAAGCACATGATAAATCAAATACCAACATCCACATAAAGTGCCAATTCTGACTTGACCCTGAAAGTCCCTATAAATGCTTTGTTCATTTCACCAATGGATTCTCAGGCTGTAAAAATTGGGATCAGCCTAATTCATGCACACCTTTTCCACCATTACTAGACAGTATGGTTTAAAAAAATGACTGAATGGATTTTTAAGGGCCTGCCTCAGGGTGACATCAGACCATTGAAATCCTTGCATTTGTAATTTCATGTAGACATTCAAATCCATCTTGTGTTTTGTGTGGGTGTGGATGTGTGCTTGTGTGCCTGTTTGTTCGTGTGTGGATAGGAGACAAGGCTCTAGACGGCTACAGTAAAAAAAAGTATGTTTGCAAGCTGCTCTTTATCTTTCTTCTGGGCCATGATATCGACTTTGGACACATGGAGGCTGTCAACCTCCTCAGCTCCAACAAGTACACAGAGAAACAAATTGTAAGTTTGGCATCACGTTAATGCGTCTAAAGATAAAAGTTTGTCTGTCATTTATCAAACAATGTGCTTCTGTGAAGTGACATATTTTTTTTGTCTTTTCTATAGTGGAATTACACTGAACTCTTTCCCATGTTGCCTTTCAGGGTTACCTGTTCATCTCAGTGTTGGTGAACTCTAACAGTGATCTTATCCGTCTTATCAACAACGGCATTAAGAATGACCTGGCCAGCCGTAACCCGACCTTCATGAACCTGGCCCTGCACTGCATTGCTAATGTGGGCAGTAGAGAAATGGCTGAGGCTTTTGCTTCTGAAATTCCCAGGATCTTGGTGGCAGGGTTTGTATATAAACCTTAATACATAGAGATTTTAACTGACTCTAAGTGTCAAATAAATATCAAAGTTGTTACTGTGAGTCCTTAAAAAGGGCACTGATGGCTCTCAGTTACCTTTGATGAGCATTTCACAAAATAAGAAATTTCCTGCATTAATTGCTGTATTTTGTAGCAAAAGCAATGACACAGAGTGACATTCAGATCTACTGTTATTTTAAAGTTATAATGCCAAAGTCCTGCTGGCATTTCTTCTGCAATTAGCTAGCTGCTGCATTTACATTCTGTGATCATCTCTTATGAAATTAGAATTTTTATTGCAAGGGTTTCAGCTGGTTGTTGCTGTACAGGCTTCAGAATGCCTTCACATGCACAAGGGTTTAACAAGAAACTGCATGCATGTATTTAAACATGCACCTCATTTACTATCAGAGTATATGCAGATCTTAAAGTTTCAGCCTTTAAGTAGAATACTTAAATATTACAGAAAGTCTTAAAATTTTTTTCAAATTAGTTTTATTAGGCATAGACTCAAAAAAATTCACATCAACCCACAGGGAGCTTGGATATATTGTGTAAGTGCTGGATTGAAATCAATGAAGTTTTGTTGTGCATTCCTGTATAGGGACACCATGGACAGTGTGAAGCAGAGTGCAGCACTGTGCCTGCTGCGACTCAACAGGACGTCTGCTGACCTCGTGCCCATGGGTGAATGGACAGCACGAGTGGTCCATCTGCTTAATGATCAGCACCTGGTAAGACTGCTTTTGTCCCAGTTTAATACTGCTGATTCAAATATACGTACTTAAATACTGATTCAAAAGTGTTTTAAATATGTTTTGTGTTTACAACAAAAAGATTACAAAGTAAAGAATCTTCAAAGTTAACAAAATCCACAATAAACAAGCTCAATTTTAGATAATGCGGCTAATCCATTCTATACTCCTTACAATGCAATGCTCATATACTGGAATGTCGATTAACTGTGAGTTATTTTAAAATAGCTGTAAAAAGCTACTAAAAATAATCTTATGAAATATTATTAATGCCTCTTAATTTGTAAGCGGTAGTAGTTCTTTAAGTTTGTAGTTTGATTGATATCAAATGTTGCACATTATATTTTTTTTTGTTAGTGTAAATTGTGTTGATGTTCAGACATGCCAACTGCTAAAACAGAATTCTACAATACAGTATATGTGTAGCACAAACTATATCGAGTTTGTGTTAAGTATGAATTTGGAAAGCAGCATTTGTTCTGATGGCCCACTCACTCTCTCTTATATCTCTGAAGTGTGCCCAAAATTACATCATATTGTGTCAGTTGGTCTGAATTTTTGTTAAAAGGTGTGTGTGACTGTTTTTAGGGAGTGGTAACAGCAGCCACCAGCCTTATTACAACTCTGGCCCAGAAGAGTCCTGATGACTTCAAAACATCCATCTCGCTGGCTGTGGCCAGGCTCAGCAGAGTAGGTTTCTTTCTGTAACCTGATATTTTATGGCACTGAGGTCAAACATAAAATCTGATTTCAACACTTATTGATGTGTTATCTTGTTCTTTCTTGTCCAGATTGTGACTTCTGCATCCATAGACCTACAGGACTATACATACTACTTTGTTGCTGCACCATGGCTGTCTGTCAAATTGCTGCGCCTGCTGCAGTGCTACCCACCGCCTGGTTAGTGTAGAGAATAGCAGTCCCATCAGCTGACATGTGTTTAATTGGAATTTTATTGGACTGATTTTAGAAAAAAACTGCTGTCATTTAAAACTTTTGCATGCTTACTACTTTGTACAATTATATTATCTATAATTAAGTAAGGAATGTTTCCATTTTTACAGCAAAGAATCTCAACAACTCGAATGAGTGCTGATGTACAGTGCTTAACAAATTTATTAGACCACCACCCAAAGCAAGGTTTATGCCACAGCTGCCCTAAATTAACAGCATTGGTAATTACCAAAATCATTTTTTATGTTTCTGTAATGGTTAATACACCAATATGTAGAAGCTCTTAAACCGAAATGATATTTTTAATGCCAAAATATAATTATTATTATTATCCATGAATTTTCAAATTTGCTGATTTACAAAAAAACTGAAAAAAACAGAAAAGCACATTATTATTTCTTGATTAATATGTCAAATTATAGTTTTTTACTTGCATTCCTGAACAGAAAAATTAGTTTTAGTGGTTGAATGTTATGCTTAATTAATTTCTGACTTCTCAGAGAAGCCCAGTGAGCCGGTTCAAATTTGGGCATAAAAAGGTGAATTCAGTTTTTAAAATTCCTCATTCCCGTTCAAAATGGTAAAATGTCGAGAGTTCACTGAAAATGAAAGTGTCCACATTAAGCACTTCATGATGCTGGATGGTCTGTGAGACAAGTAGGGACAGGTGGTCTAATAAATTTGTTAAGCACTGTATATTCATTTATAGCTGTATAACTGAATTCATTAAGCAGCTCTTGATGATTGTCATCTATGTTCTTGAGGAAAAGAAATCATTTCTGCAACACATACATATACATATATACAATATATGACTGATGTACTTGATGCTCTTCAGAAAGAATAATAGTTAATTTATATGTCTTTTCACAGACGCATGCTGAAAAATTGGCCAAAGTTTATCAGCCATTGCGTTCTGCTCTTGGCACCAAAAGTAAAATCTCTGTTTCCCACCTTCTTGCTGCTCGACAAGATTTCTCCAAAATCCTACGTACAAGCAGTGGAAAGATAAGAGAGAAGACTGCTTGTGCCATTAATAAGGTGGGTCCTGACATTTTTTTTTTTCATGTTACATATAGACTGTTTTAATTCAGTTTTCCTGTTCATTAGTGATGTGCTAAAGTTCATGGTGATGTGTGCTCAAACTTGTGAACCAAAGCAGATGAAGTAAGCATTTCCTTTTATAATACTGGTATTTTTTAGCACTGGCAGATAAACAAGTGACTATATCACTGTGACACAAATCTTTATGTGCCTGCACTCAAATAATGCCTGAGGTTCATGTATTTTTATTTTTTATCCCAAAAAAACATGAAAATACTAAATCCAACAATGCTGTAGTCTGTCTGGGGATGCTTAAAAACGCCCCAACTATGTTTGTAGTTGTCAGCTGAAAGCACCCTAATTATTACTGAAATCATCAGGCAGAAAATTCTTAGTTCATTTTTCCTAATAGTTCTCTAATTTTCTAAAATAATGACTGTTCAGCGTTGACTTAAGGAGCATTATCACTGACATTGAAACAAATACAAAAAAAATTCAAAAACTGATGGTGGCTTAAGTGTAGAGTGTGACTTAGCCAAATAAATACTTGGTTTTACATTGAAAGCAACAAAGATTCAGGATGAATTATAAATGTTATCTCAAACATCCAAGAACTGAACATTGCTTCAGCAATTGAGTGAAGGAAGCTTTAAATGACTGTATCTGGTGAATGGCAGTATTTGTTTTTCATGTCCCTTTTATAACTTTATCTCATACCAACAACAAACAAAAAGAAGACCAATATTGACTGTCCAATGTCCTTGTTATCATCCTAGTTATAATGTGTGTCCTTGTCTCAGGTTTTAATGGGCCGAGTGCCAGACAGGGGCGGTCGACCCTGTGAAATTGAGCCTCCACCTCCAGAGATGCCCTCCTGGCAGAAGCGCCAGGATGCTCCCCAAGGTGGGGGACACTATGGGGGGAGTGGGCATGGAGGAGGCAGGGGAGGCTACGATAATTACTCCCAAGGTGGCCGTGGAGGATATGAGAGAGGAGGCGGAGGAGGACATGGAGACAGAGGAGGCAGAGGAGGAGGCCCCAGAGGAGGGAAGGTGCAGGGAGGCTGGGGAGATGGAGGAGGGAGAGGTGGTTACAATCAGGGCCACTATCATGATGCTGGAGGTCATCAGGGGGGAGGAGGGAGAGGGGGTTATGGAGGAGGGAACAATCAGGGAGGCTTCCAGGACCCTGGCTACCATGGAGGAGGAGGCGGCAGTGGTTATCATGACAGTTACCACCAAGAAGGAAATTGGCACCAAGAGAGAGGTGGGGGTCGAGGAGGTCGAGGGGGCAGGGGAAGAGGAGGTCGAGGAGGACAAGGAGGAGGCTGGGGAGGGAGAGGGGGGCAAAATTTTAATCAAGGAGGACAGTTTGAACAGTTCTTCCAACACGGTGGGCAGCACTACAACCAAGCTGGCTTTAATCAAGGCAGACACTACACTAGTTGAAGACACAGTGTGGGGCATCACAGCAGAGTCCACTCAGAGATTGACAGCTTACATGTGAACAGATTTTAAATGCCTTACCATCTAAAATTTTCAGAGAGGTGAAAAGTTGACTAAAATGTTGAATAAGAATCTCAGACATATACACATACAGATACTGTATATATCTTCTACAGGGTGTTTTGGAGTTATTGCTTGACTTAAGAGGACAGTTCTAATGTAGTCCTATGCTTTTTCATACTGGTGTGTTTATGTTTTCTCTGCCTACTAAATATGAGTAATGAAGCCAACAGCTTTGCTTCAAATGGTAAGTCAGTTAGTTGGACTCTGCTGTTGTGACCTCATTTTGACTCCTCATTAGCCTTATGTTGGACTATTCTTTGTTTGAAAGACAGAAGTTCCTGAGATTAAGTGTTTGATGCACCTACTTTGTATCTGACATTAGCAGTGCACCTCATTATTACATGTAGGATTCTTGAAATCCTTTATAGTGTCATTGAATTTGACAGTTACTTGAAACCGCTTGATCTCTCCAGTATACAATTTGTGTCATTAGATTTTACAGGAATCTCCTTTGTTTCTTAATCAAAGATGCCACCATTTACTGCTCATTGAAGATTGTGTGCATAGAAAAATGGATGTTGAAAAGTTTGCATGGATGTGTGAATGAGCAATAAAACCAGAAATTACATTGTGACCATTTTTTAAGACAAAGATCTGCACAGGAACAACATTGTAATCAACACAAGTGACAATTCACAAACAGTATTCTGGCAGGGAGTGAAGTGGTTGAATACAAAAGTATACAACTAGGCAAGTGGTAAGATTAAAATATAACCAAATCAGAAATAGCAAAACAATCAGAGAAATGATGATAACAACAACAACAATAATAATAAATTTATATAGCTCCTTGCAGGGACCCAAGGATGCTTAACATGATAGCTAAGGAAGAAAATGTGTAAAAAGTTGCAATAGAAGTGAAAAGGAGGTGGACACATGAATAGAGTGATCTTGTCACATCAGTCTGAACAGTGTGTGAAACATAATTATGAGCTTGTTAAAGCTAAACATTGCTAACTACACTAAATGATGGAGCATACATTTTATACTGTCCAAAATATTAACAAGATACAGAGACACTAATGATTACACACTAAAGTAATCACAACACTAGTCATTAAAGAAACAGGCAGAAAGAAAGTCGGGTGATGTGGGGAATCAGATTTAAAAGAAAAAAATAACAGAATATACCTGTTAAAACGTTCTTTATATTTAAGGTTATGTGTATGAAATATCTTCGTTTTTACTGTAATTCCCTTTTGCCACAGTGGGCGGCGTATGGACGATGGTGTGAGGGAAGTCCAAGCAGGGGAAGGGGTAACCACCCTGTAGGTGTGCTGCCTACGGATAAAGCACAGTTTTTGTGACCCTAATGTAGGTGCTGAGCAGGGGTCCTACTGTTTGTTTTACGTACAAGTAATAATGTGTATAAGTGTACGTAGATTGACGAAGGCTATAAGACGGACGTTTGTGAGTCTGTCATTCAGACGACCCGCCACAGAAGACGACCCGTCAATTAGTGTAGTAAGGTATAGTAGCCCCTCAGTTTCTTGTAGGTTTTTTGTTTTGGCGAAATTTAGTTACTATATTAAGTAAAAAATTGCGCTTCAATTAGATAGTAGAATCAGACAATAGGCCATCACTGCACAGACAAGACTTGAAGTAGCATCTGTAAACCTAGGTAAATAAACAGCCAAAACAGAGCAGATATAAAACTCCATCGATAAATGATGGATATGAGCATAATTTGTTTCTTACCTTTACTCTCATGCCACAAAAAAGAAGTTTCGCAGGCATAATGACGCTGATTAATCTTTCTTAACCATAGTCCTTCTGCTTCTGTAGCTGGCAATTATGACCTGTGAACTCAATTGCATACTCACAGAAAAATAGAGGCTCTTAAATGGTTCTTCAAAGGCATTATTAGTTTAAGAACCTCTTTATTTTGGGCATGGTTCTTTGTGCACGTTCTTTGAAGTTCTTGTCGGTGGGAAATAATATGATTATAAATCCGCAGATAATTTTTGAAGTTAATTGATTAATTATCTGCACTAACTGTACTTGTGCTATATCTATATATAGCATGAGTATACATATATATATAAATATCTATATGTTTGCGTGTGTGCGTATGCATATATATTTATAAATATCATAAACATTTTTATTGCAGATTATGCATTTATTTTACATACCAACAAGGCTGTAGAATGTTTACATTGATCATTAAAAAACTAAAGGTTTTTCAATTTTTTTTTCAAAGTCTCTTTTAATGAATGTCTGTGTGAATTTATATAGCTTTAAGTAAAGTAATTTAAAAACCTCAACCTCATTTTTGCTCTGACTGATTGTGAAACAAATAGCCTACATTTGAAAAAAGCTTAATACATCTAAAGCATCGTCAGTTCAAATGTAACTGTACAGCAACTTCGCATACAAACACACACTGACATGGTGAGAGGGGCTGAAAATGTAATCAGGCTGAGAATAAACGTCGGTCTTGTGCCCAAGCATCAATTTCCATTTGTATAGGGATACATTGTCTGGTTTAAAAACCAGCTTCATTACAGTCAACTTTATTCAACGATTAAATATGTTTAAATAAATAAATTAAATGGGGTTAGGCAGGGTTCTGATTGGAAGGGAGAGGTGACCACGCCTATGTAGGAGACGAGAAGAGTAATCGTTTTCTTAACATTGGCCCAGTATACGGTGAACTATCCACTTCTATATCCAGTATCTCTAATTTAACCTAAATTTACACGCAACATGACATGTTTAGCGCTTGCGGTGTATTTTTTACTCGCTCATACCTGCCTGTACCTTTCCTGTTAAATTTGTGCATGAAGACTAAAAAAGGCGCGCAGATAACATCTGCCTGTGTGATAGAGAAAAAATACGTGAGTGTATTTTATAGCTAGCTTCACATGTGAAATAAGTGCACTTCCATACTAGCACATGAATAGTAGCCCGCAGTAAATTTAGTTAAATTTATAACGGCGCTATTAGGGATTTACAACGAGAACATGATCCGATAATGATAATAGTAATGATATTAATAACATATTGGTAAAAAATAATCATATTAATAATAGTTCAATACATCAATGAGATAGCTAGATTAGTTTGCCTAATTTGGAATGGGACACCGCATTATGTATAAAAACATGAATGTTTTCAGTTTGGGAATAGGAAATAGCATTTATGAGTGTTCTCTATATACATCATATAACATTACCACACTGATATATTCATTTAGTTACACTCGAGTTCACTTTCGAGACTTTTTCTTTGTATTTTTAACCTAGCCTACTTTAAACTGTTTACACTCTCACCTTTTTTCTACTTCTCTAGCACCAAACTGCACTCAGGATGAAGATGAACTCCACAAGCTTTGAATTCCTATAATATCTGCTGTACTCAAATAATGATTACAAATAGAGATGGGTGAAAAAAATTAACATTTAACGATCAATGTTCTCTAAAATTCTCTAAAGGAATTGTGCGCTGAGGTTGAAAATGCTGAAGACAGACTGAAGAAGGGACGGTTCAGTCATTGTACAATAGTCAGGTTGAGGCCACTGTCCAGCTATGGTTAATAAAATAATATTAACAACATTAGGCCTACTACATAAACAATGTTAATACTAGGGTACTGCAACAACAACAAATAATAATAATAAGCATAATAATTACTATTATAATATTATAAAGGCAAAACTATATATTGCAAGTAAACTATGTAAAATGACTTACATAAAAACACAAATGCAACGTACAAAGAACAAAAGGATTCGTGGGCTGCAATCTGACTGTGGCGGGGAAGAGTGGGGAAGAGGGAGTGGGGTAGGTAGGTATAGATTGGGATTAGGACATAAGGGGAGAATGGAGGAGAAACCAAACAACACCACCTGGAGAGTTTCACCTCAGGAAATACTGAAGGTACCTTAAATATTGTGTGTAAGGTAGATGTTAAGGCACCCAGGTTCATTACTGAAAGAGGTTGAAACGTGTAATCACAATTAAAGCAGAGGTTTTTATTGATAATAAACAAAATAATCAAAGCAAAAAGCAGGGGCTGGAGCTGCTGAAAAGGAAGAAGATTATTAATGAACAAGAAATAACCAAAAATAATGGTAGATAAAAATACTTTATTACAAGTTATACTAAAAAAGGGCTTGATATAAATTCTAAAAAGTGAATGACAACAATTAAAATTCAGCCCAACATAAGCAAAACTAAAGAAACTAAGAACTGGAGCTGATGCCACTTAGGAGAGGCAGACTACACAGAGGAGTGCCTAGGGGTGCTACCACTACTCACCACAAGTGGGCACAGCAAACACAGCAATCCTTAAACAAAAATGGTGCAGTCTATGTGAACGTGAAAGGACCTCACAACAGGTGCCTAACCTCTCACCAATACGACTCTCTGCTCCTGAAATAAAGAAAACTCACAGAAAAATAATTAAACATACAAAATTGCTTGTATCCCAGTTGGTCAAACAAATGTGAAATAACTGGAAACGCAACTATAGGAACTCAATTGTATAATTGAAATATAAAATTGTATAATTGAAATATACAGTTGTTATACAACTCTTTGTATAATGACCAATAAACTTCCTTGTATCCTTGTATCCTTGTATCAATAAACAATACTATAACAAAATAGGCAAAACTGGGAATAAAACTAAATCACAAATCAATAGTGCAATAGTTAAAGTAATAAGTAGGAACAAATGAATGATTAAGGGCAAAACAGGCAGAGGGCAAAATAAAACCAAAGGGCAAAGCAAGCAAAACAAAGTAAAGCAAAAAGGGCAAGCAGCAGTGGCAGGAGGACCTAAAAAGAGGGGAAAAACACAGTTAGCCGGGTTCATAATACTTCATGTTAAACCTATAATGAAGCACCCTACTTACCACCTCAAGGTCTGTGCTCTAAGAATACAGCAGGGCAGGAGGGAAGTCAACCCAGTACCTGGAACAAGCAACAAACAGCCACAGCAGGGACAGAGCATGAGGCAGGAAAAGGGGAGAGGAAAGGCCTACAGGTGCATTTTATCGCCAGGCCCTGATTAGGAGGTGGGAACATGGGAGGAGTCAGGCCCAGGCTGCATTCACTCTCTCCTACATTACTGGAGTAGTCCCACCACATGACCATAACTGGCGTCAAAACACGGTAACGCTAGATTAAGACTATGAAGTGACGGTATACTTTGGTTTGATCCTTACTAGTTGTATTATATGATCTAAATACGCAATATCAGGTTTGTGAACCAATTTAAATGGGAATACCCCAAATGATGATCCAAAAGGATGAATATAATAAAGTCACATAGCCTATTGGCTTAACAAGCAGAGGACCTTTTTATAATTTACATTGTGTTAAGGTGAAAAATACAATATCTTGTGCTATGAGGCTATGAAGGTTGATGTCGCCGCCAATGGTAAAAGTCTTGCAATCGTTTTAACCGGTTGTTATTCCTACGTGTCTGTGCGGGGCGGGAAATCTGCGGTTCGGTTTCTGCTTTTGAAAAAGATGGATACGAAATGATAAACAAAAAAATGCATGCTGAAGCCGTTTTTTGCTTCTCTTAATGTTGCTCAGTCTGTAGCCATGTCGCTGCGGCCTTCTGCGGGCCCTCCTGTTATATTTTCTGTGGCATATCGCCAGGGACTCAGCAGGGTTTGTTCATTTATTGATTGACAAGTGTTCAACATTGAGTTGTGTGATGAGCTGATTTATTTTGAATGTACTCATGACGGAAGTAGACGCCCTGGTCTGCTGCCCCCACGTTTAACTTTCCTGTGAGTATTTCACCACTATAGAGACACTTCATAACAACGTGTAGACTGTTTTATAGCTCACTAGCATGCAGAGATGCATGCATAACTAGGAGCTGTATCAGTATGTGCTCGTTGGTATGTTGGTTGTTTGCACGCCCGCCGACGGGGGGAGGACAAACGGGTCTCTTGTCCCCGGCCCAGGGTAGGAAGGGGGGCCCAGGACTGGGCCCTCATTAAATTATGGAATAATTATTCAAAATTTTTGAAAATATGCCTATTTGTGAAATATATATATATAACATTTGAGTTACATAAAAGCTTTTTATTTGTTTTCTTCCTAATTGTCCTTGAAATAGTGGTCAAGAACCACCCCACCCCACCCCCAACACAAAAATGGTTTGGCCACTGATCAAACTTTGATGTTGTCATTCAATTTGAAGTTCAGTCCGCTCAAAATGTGCGGTCACCACAAGTCTGGTGCTCAGAAAAGAAAAGAAAAGAAGAGAAGAAGAAAATAGAGGCCTTAGAGATTTACTCAATACATTTTTTTAAAAAGATGGTGACGGTGAAGCTGGGACTTGTGAAGTCAACATAGAGCAAGATAAGAAACAGCGCAGCTTACGTTTACCACCCTTGTAACGTAAGCTAACTGCCCAGCTCCAATGTTAATATCCATTAAGTATAAAAACCTAAAACAACACGTTATCTTTGACGGAAACAGCTGAGTTTGGTCCGTCAGAGAGGAGAGAGATCCAGCTGCAGTCAGGTGACAGAGAGAGTGATGCGGGAGGGGCTCGTTGTCTCCGGAGCGGAGGGTCAGAGCCAGGCTACCGGTGAGAGAGAGAGTCACGGTGGAGCTCTGACAGAGTGAACGTGGTACGTTTGATTGTAGGAGAGCAGGAGAGAGGAAGAGAGGAAGAGAGGAAGAGAGGAAGAGCGGAAGAGAGGAAGAGCGGAGGAACAGGAAGAGCAAGGGAAAAGGAGAGATCGGGGGGGGAGGCATCTCAGATTATCTTATCCCGGGCCCAGCCAAGACTGTAAGCTGGCCTGCTGCCAGCTATCAGGTTATGTTCACAGAGTCAGTTGCCATGGTGATTCACCCAGAGTTTGACTTACCCCCCTTTCTGAAACAGATAACACAGAGTTCCACTCATCTTTGGGTTAACTTAGTCAGAGTTTCACACAGCCTGCATTCCGGAATACCCCCAATGTCTTTTCTGGCTTCGCAGCCCTCTGCTTAAAAATAAATGCAAACAAATGCTCTTTGCCTATGAGGAGGAGGTGTAACAGCCCCACTTGTCTTTTATGACATTGTGGTTGCACCTAGACATCTTTAGATGACGCCAAAGCACATCAAAACCAACAGTGTGTTGCAAATTGCCCTCTACTGTCATATAAAGTACACTACATGCTGTGTACTCACCAGAAAAGTGCACTCACTCTTCACTCACGCTAAGGGTGCCTTTACACCTGTGTAACCGGCTGATTAGCTGGTTATGCCCCACAGCTGGTGGGGGAACAAAAAAATCGTTAACCCTAGTGGGTCTGGGGGAGATAAATTACCGGCGGGAGCTCCCCTCAGTCTCTTAGGACTTCTGGGTCATGAGCAGGTATGAGCTGTATGGATGTTTTGCTGAAAGTGTTGCATTTGATGTGCTGTAACCTTACTTTTCATCCCAGGACAGCGCTCATTGTGGTGGTTTATGTGCATGTAGGTGCGTCCGGTTGAGCAGAAGGTATGTGGTTTGCTGATCGTGAGCGTGGAGTGATGCCGGTGTGCGGCTGTGAGCAGCCGAGGTAATTCAAATTGTTTGTTGCTTTTGTCGTTGCTGTTGTGTGATGTTTGTTGTTTATTTGCAGTTGCAGTTGGCCTCTGTTGCCTTGTTCTTTTTACCTGCCTTTTGTTGTCTTTTTGTTTTTTTTTGTTTGTTTGGTTAGCTTTACGTCTCCATTTTTTTTTGTCTTTTATTTTGGTTAGAAATACAACAGTTTGAACAAGCTAAAAGAGACTCTGCTCAGTAACAGTTTGAAAAGGCTCTGCTCAGTAACAGTTCGAACCAAGAAAGACTCTGCTCAGTAACAGTTTGAAGGACTCCTGTCCAGGTTGTGTAGGAGGCCGTGGCTGTCTGCTAGGACTGTTTGGTCAGGGCTAGTCTTTTGGTTTTTTTTAGTTTTTCACTAGATGTGCTTTCTGTTTTTACATTAGATGTGTCGTGTGGTGTGATTTTTGGTTTCTAGGTTTGACCCAATATTCCTGTTAATTACATAGCGGCGTTCCTGTCCACCTCGAAGACCTCCAGCTGTTTTGGCACACTTCCAGTTATAAAATTAACTTAATAAAGATAATTATTTTAAACTATTTTTGATTTGAATAAAAATAAAGATTGCATTTCTAATTTTTTATACACACGTCTTTTTGTTCATTTGTCGTTCCATCTCTGTTTTCTTAAAGTGGAAACCCTCTGATGTAGGGTCAGAAATTGGAAAAAAGGATTTTATAACATTCTTTGGGTGAGAGTCCCAAAGTGGCGTTGTTAGGTTGTTTTAACACCAGAAGTCTCTCACCAGTCCTAATTTGGTCACACCTGCCTCATTTGGTCTGACTTTAGGACTTTTTAGTTTGATCTAGACCAAAATTACAGATATGAGAACCCCCCAAGTCATGTTCTGGACCATCATTGAACCAAACTAGCTGACCATGGTGCTCTTGAAAAGTCAGGACTAAGTCCCTTTCCAAGTTCAATCTGCTTCGGGTGGGAACCCTATCAGACTTATGCTTCATTTCAAATAGAACTGGGAGATGGAATCTCAGAGCGCCCTGTCAGAAGTTTAAAGCCTAGCTACTACAGGATTTTAAAAATCTTATAAGATTCTGAAATCAGGTTGTATCACATACTTAAGGAGAATCTTATAAGATTATCTTCTCTAAAATCTTTAGCACAGACACACTACAAGATATGAAAATAATGACCAGCACACACTACAGGATTTCATCAAGATTATTGGACCAGAGAGCGACACACCATGTGATCCTACTTCATCTCACAAGGAATATAATATAAACAAAATCACAAAAATGGAGACTAGTGCTGTTTTTTTACTTTTTTACTCTGTTTACTCCAACTTTTGTCAGAGTGGTTATGATAATCCTTGCTCCTTCATGGTTGCCATTTTCATCTCCGATAACTCCCGATGATCATTCGCGGTCCCTCGTAGGCGACTCTCACTGATCGGCTATTGTCATCCTCAGCAAAAATGAGTGGCGTAATCATCCTGATAAAAATTAAACATGTTTGAAAATTATTGTGGACCAAGATCAGGGGCCCGACAATCGGGCCCGATTGTTGGGAGGGCCGAATAGGCGTAAAATCGAGAATCCTGTAGTGTTAGGCAGGCATAAATTGGAACTCCTCCCAGTGTCAGAATTACAACTGGTTTACTCTGTCAACCTGGGAGTACTCCAGGTTTGCAAATCAAGATGGCAGCTCCTAGCATCAACAGTAGTGATCACTCTGCTAATTTTACTGTTTAAGTACTTAACTTGTAGTACTGTTCCCTTTTCATCAATGGACATGTTGCTACGTTGTTTGTATGTTGAAAAAAGAAGCCTCCTAGCATGTTTTTATAAACTGGTGTTGATTTACAATGGCTAACATGTTAAATTTGAACCCAGTTCACATTCATGGCTTAGATATTTTGGGCAAATAAATCTAAGGCAACTGGACTCAGTAATGTGTCTGTGAAGACGTTTCGCCTCTTATCCAAGGGGGTTCATCAGTTCATGCTCATCAGACTAGGCTAGGCCTGTCTGACTGGCTGGTGGATATCCCTGGTTTTATCCTCTGTGGAGGTGTTCTAAAGGA
>JAPZDV010000001.1:2162737-2174657 GCA_029814665.1 Acanthurus lineatus
GCCTCTTGGATGAGAGGCGAAACGTCTTCAAGAACTCTACTAAGTCCAGTTGCATAAGACTAACCTTGCTACGAATGGAAACTTGATGATTACTTGCCTTACTTATCTTCTGTAAATTCTTTGGTAGATCTTAGGTTTTGGTGTAGCTCTGTTGGATGGTGTGGATCCAAACCCCGCAAACTTTGTTGGAGCTGGAGTCATTCACACCAAGAACACTCAGGTGGGCTGCCTTCTGAGACTGGAGCCCAACTCACAAGCACAGGTAAAGACACCTACACACACATTTATACTTCTATTCTTGTGAGAGCATGTCATTGACATAATGCAAATCCTAAACCCTTATCCTGACCTTGACCATCACAACTAAATGCTGAGCCTTAATCCTAACTGTGAAACTAATTTTTTTAACCAAACCCTTAAACCCAAGTGTGAACCATTTAACAGCCATAAAGCACCATATAAAACAGCTGTTCTATGATATTCTGTCATCTGTCTGTCTGTACGTCAGCATTATAGCATGAGCAAAATCTTGTTTGGTCATTTTCCAACATCAATCATATTCATTCAACTGAGCAACTGAGCCGTTGCTTTCTGTCCCACTTGTGGGTCAGCCCATAGCTTAAGAACCACTCAAATAATGTAATAATCCCTTGAAAATGTTGTGATTCTTGAAAGTATGATCATATTTTGTGCCTAACTCAATCAAAAATGTATATATATCTATATACAAACCTAATAATATAATAAAATGACTTGATTATATAGATTATGATAGATTATAAAACATCTTTTTACACCCCATCACAATCCATGAGAATTCAACATAGTAACAGTCAAGAAGTTTTTATATACTTCTAAATGTATTTAAGTATTGATGTTAACATGTCTCATTTCAACTTGTTCAACCCTTTATGAATGCAGAAGTTTGATAATATGAGGGAAAGCAGAGGAGACCCTTCGTCTAATGATACTCACTTTTGAGTCATTTAAAAAGAACATTATGTGAAGATGAGTTCGCTGTTTTGCCATCATCTGCTGCTTATGTAACGTTAGCCATCTTCTGCAGTGTTATCATTAGATTGTGTCTAATACGATCCAATCTGGTATGGTCAGATTGGTATGGTCGGGTTAATTTTCCATAGATATGGGTTTAAATTAAAAGTGGCTGTGCCTGATTACAATATACCATTTTACCATCTGATAGTAAAACTAAATGACCTCACTCAAACAAAAATTGTCCTCTGGCCAAGGTTTAAAACTCATTTTGGTTCTCACACGATAGACGTACAAGTTCACACAGACTCATCCTTGTGTTAAGCCATCATAGAGATTGTGTAACTGAGTATTTGTGTTTTCTGTACAGATGTACCGTCTCACCGTCCGGACCAGCAGGGACTCTGTGTCTCAGAGACTGTGTGATCTCCTCTCCGAACAGTTTTAAATTCAGCACAGGCATTTTTACTCCTTTACTAGCCTAGTCTCACTTGAGATTGAATATGATGTACAGTGTAAATTGTTTTTTATTTTACTTACTCAACATGTAAATGAAGTGAAATGTATTCTTCACTCATACAGTGGCTTTACTAATATGTCACTGCCTTAAACCTACCTTGTTCTTTACAAACGGTCCAGAGAGGATCTGTACTTTGCTGCAGCTCCAGGTTTGACTCTGTGAAATGTTATATTTGTTGATGCTTGGGTACTGCCTTTCTTACACAAACACTTTGAAGAGTTAGTTAGGAAGTATTAATGAGATCAAGTCAGTTCAAATCTAAATAGGATTGTAAACTGACCACTGGTCCAAACAATGAGTTCAGTTTTGATAGCGTTTCTATGAGACATTTATTCTTGTAGAGTTTCAAACCAATGTTACGCGGTTCTTGGAAGCTTTCCTAACCCTCTTGCCCATTTTGCACTTGTAAGGTAAAATTAGATCACATGAGCAGAACAAGTAGATTTAGACAAGAGAATTTTGACTTGGACATCAGAATTCTTACTTACTTACCAACAATTATACATGTGTCATCTCAGGAGGAGAAGCAAAGCTTTGGTATTTTTAGCAAAACAAACAAAAAAAAAAAGACTTTGGATTTTGTTTCTGTTACTTAAACTTTTTAAGCAACATTGCACATGAAATATACACAAAGAATTCAGACACTCCGATAAAATGGCAAAAAAATTAATAAAAAACTATAGGCAGCATTCTGCAAAATTGTGCCTATACAGTTAAGTTAGTTTAGTAGACAAGTAATGTTTTAAGCACTGCTGCACTGCCACACTACTTTCACCTTAATGCACTTTTTCACAGGGCACTGCCAAACTGGTAATATTTCTCCATTATATTACTTTTTTTTTTTTTTAGAAAAATGTACTTGTTAAGTAATACTTGATAGCATATTTGATGATTTGCATGAAAATTGGCTGAGATGAAAAAAACGTATTCTCTTATCTGACTCAAAGCAAGAAAGCCAAGTGTGGTACGCATTAAAATGTCAATCTTTCCCTTAAAGAAACATCGATCAAAAGTGATAACTCTTTACTTCGTGTTTCAGGGTTTGGCCAATTCCTCAGTGAGGGTACCTTAATCTGGACTTGGAAAGCTTTACTGTTACATATAATTTTACCGAACAGTTAGCATGTTTTAACAGTGGCTATGGTTCCTTCACTTTTTACCAACTGTCTAGTGGTCTGTACATTTTAAAGTCTGTTGACTTGACCATTTTGGAAGTCTTTAGATAATCTGTTTACTTTTGTCAGATTCAGGACTACCTAGCTGTCTCTACAAGGCTTGCAGCCTAGTGTCACAGCGTGCCTTCTGTTTTTATGTATGATAAGAAGTTGAATTTCATTTTTGCTTACAATCCCTTGGTGGGACAAAGCCAAAGAGAGTTATTGCTTAAAACTGTGGTTTTTATTCAATGGAGTTTTTCAGCATTTTTAAACTCTTCATTTGGTTCTGTACCTGCAAATTAACTATAACGACTCAGGCTGTCTGCTCTCCTCAGAATAAAGCTGAGAGGCAGCAGACAGCTATTGATAGCAAAAACGCTCTGATTGGACCACCTGCCCAACTCTAAGTGGCAGACACACCAAGTTAGCAAGCTAACTAGCTAGCTGGACGTAAGGTACAGAATTTTAGCCACATATTTTCCTCAAGACATGAGGAAGACCTGAGCAGAGTTAATGGGACAGTGGATACTGGAAGCTAGGTTACTGGAAACACCACTCTCAATAAATGCTAATGTTACTCTAGTTTTGCTGAATATGTAATTACTCTGTTTTTTGCAAAAAACTGCCATTGTTAGAGGTCATTATTATGTGATTTGTCAGTTTTGTGTTCACAACTTAGTTTTTTTTCAACAATTTAAATTTTGTTAAACCAAAAATGTATTTTTTGTTTTATCAGGAGTCTTGTTTTCATATATTTTGGTTAGCATACTCACATTATGGTTCGGTTCATTGTACTCATCTGTTGTTTTAGAGAACACAGTCATGTGCTCAGCTGGACCACAGCTTTAACCAAGATCAAATGGAGCCACCATAAATACAAACAAACAAACAAACAAAGAAACAAAAAAGTACAGTCTTAACCAGTTACCAGCCTTACAGTTTATGCCTTCAACTAAACTGGAGTAATAACTTTTAATGTTTACCTTCACTTCAGGCCCAAAATAAGTGCTTTTCATTGTTCACACTTAAAGTTACTGAGAGACATTTGTGTTGGCTCACTGGTTTAAAAAGTAAAGCAGCATTCAAAAGGATTCAAAGGTACAGGGTTATGTTGAACTAAATAGATATCCAGGCCTAGCCTACCAGATCCAGCTCACTCAGTACTTACTATCAGTTGCTATTTTAAAATTTTGACTTTCTAACAATGCTGTTATTTTTGTGTCTTCGCACAAGCGTTTGGTTTTCTCTGTGCCAGACCTAGGGTTAAGCTCCATTCAAAAAAAAAAAGAAGAGCTGGATTTTTTGTCATTGAAATCTAATGTTATGCTATAACTATACAGTTTGTTCATTATAGGTCAACCATTATAATCCCACACAATTCTGGTAACTCCCTGACTGCAGGGATCTTGAAATATAAACTGGCTTGCCTTGGGAACTCCAAAAAACTCAGTCCTGATTGAGTAATGCCCTCTAGTGGTCAAAGCTCTCTGACAGATGTGTGTTTTGCTTTGGATGATTATGAGTCTGTTTCCATTTCTGCACTGCATCACCTGTTTGTTTATCATAATGGCTAAATAAATAACCACAGCTGGCCTTTAATGGTAAAGAACCACATTATTTTTCACTAAAGCTTAAGCTTTGGCTGACATTTTTAGTTAATACACTCAAACTTGTGCCAATTTCATGTCAGAGCTTCCATTTCACTTAAAACTTGCAGCACAGTTTATCACCTCCAACACATTACTCCATTCAGAGTCTGAATGTCAACTGAATCCTTTACTTATACACCAGTTTTTATAATAAATGACATTTAAATTTCATTTAGCACTTACACTTCAATTGACACACCAACTTTATTGAGTGCCTTCACTTAAACTTCAGCTTCTTGTAGTACTTCCACCTATGTTACCACAGATGCACCTACTGATGATTTGATTTCATTTAACATTTGCAGATGCCATCATGATTTGATCTTGTTGGTGTCAAAGACTCAATATACTAACAGTAGCATTTGTAGAATAACAAAATAAACATCACACATTTCTTTATTGATGTTCTGCAGCTCTATGCTTTCTGAAACAGTTTGGTTTGTTCGAGCCTGTACCGTCACGTCTACACTGGATTCCATGTGACATTTATGGGTGTTGCAATATAGACATTTGTCTCTTGCCTGTCGTCTCTGGGTCATTTTTTGTCACATTATACACAGAGATTTGGATCTGTCTGACACAACTGTGTTCTAGGCTGACAAAGACCAACAGCACCAGTAAAAGGTGGAAAATAGGTTTGGCTGGGTTTCAACATGTTTTCATATTGAAGCAAAAATAAGAAAGTGATAAGAAAAAATATTGGAAAAATTCTGAATACTATGTGCAATCTGTGGCTAAAACTGTCAGCATGAACATGTAAGTGTCAAACTGGAAGGCACACTTACTTCCTTAAAAAAAGTCAAAATTTAATCTTACTATTTGACCATTTAGATTTACTGTATTTTCACTCGGTATGACATCATTAAATTGACTCATGAGTAATTTTACTTTTAGGACTTACAACTCTTAATTTCCACAGCAGGGAATGGCTTGATAAGAATAGACTTTAACTATCCTGCATAACTTTTCTACAACAAGGATTTAATGATACTAAATATGACATCACAAATGTTTTTTAAAACTAAAATGGCCATTAAATACTTATTGGCTTAGGAAAAACTTTTGGCATGGATCATTACTGTCCTTTGGCGTCACTATATTTTGTCAAACAAATTTAAACTCAAAAATCAACTTAATACTGTTTTCGACTTTAATCTGCATCAAAGCTCCAAAAAGCTATATAAGTCATTTTTTAGCTCAGACAAAATAAATTTTGTCATGTAAGACATGAATCATGAGAACTAACATTATTGTTACAGCAACTTTTGCTATCAGATAAATGTCTGTTACTCAAACTGCCATGTGACAAACCTGTGAACTTCATAAAAGTAAATAATTAGCCTGAGCACAATACCCTCCAATGATTACTTTATTTGGAATTTATCAGTAGATGTATTTAAATAATACAGATATTTTTTTAAAAAACCCTGATACAGAGTGAGAGAGAGTTTATCCTTATCCAGAATAAATGTCTCACAAGGCACAATAGCTTAGAAAAGATGACACTGACGTCACTCTGTCCTACAAAGAAATGTCTGTACATAAGTCACTATCCCTTCATTATTGAGAGACACAGGTAGGTTTGTATCACGGCTGTGTAGTGATTGTTTTCTTATGAAGTACAAAAATACCGGTACTTTGCGTTTAGCAGCCCCCGACCATCCTGACATGTCCATGTGTAACGATAACTCAATCATGATAACGGACCTCTGCTCTGAGCTCCTTGGTGATGTAGTTAAGAAGTGCAGCAGTGACTTGTTGCTGGAGAGTGGCGTTGCCCATCACAAGGGTGATGAGCTGGGCTGCATCTGTCCAGTCCAGGCTGCCTAAGACGGCCTTTACATCATCATAGAGCTTCTGTTGCTGGTTAGGTGGCAACTCCATCAGGATCTGAGGCAGAGGCCTGAACTGCCCGCTGGTTAGCCAGCTGCCCAAGATACCGCCGACTGCACCACCTGGCACAGAGAGGGGGGTGGACAAAGGGTCACTCACAGTTCAGTGTAAATGCAGTGTTTGCATGGGTTAGTGTGAGGTAAACCTGTGTCAAAAACCGCTGAACCAACAGTAAATGAAGAAATTTTAAAAGACAAGTCTAGTGTCTAAAATTTACTGTATTTATTTTTTTATAATTCTGACTTTTTACTAATGCTTAGCACCAGCTTAACTGACCCTTTACAGTTTGTTTTTAAACTTTGACAGGATGCCTGAAGTAAAAATTGTGAAATGTGTTTGGGAATTAGAGCCTCCAACAGGCTGGCTGAGGCCAAAATTGTGGAAACATTTTTAGTTTTGGTATTTTTATGATCTAATCTAGAGAGAAACTAGCCGTATTCTTAAATTTAGATGAGATTAAATACTCATGCCAAATTTTTTGATATACTTCATTACCAACCCAAAAGTGCTGGTGTGGACCACCAAGCTGCTGAAGTGCCTGGGAGAACGTAGGATTTACAGTCACTAATGCTTTGGTAGACTTTTCAAATGCATTTATTATATAACCTTAAAAACAAGCATCTTGCTGACATCTAACAGACACCATTGCACCTGTCAGGAGGGGAATGAAGGCTCTACACTTTCTCCTGGCCTTTCTTAGAATATTAACCTGATTACACCTAATACTACAGCTGTGTTTTTGTAGTTTATCTTGGCCTTCTCTCTGCTCAAGCTTCCAGGCTTCCTTTTAGCCACACAGCAGCTTCATGACATGAGTTTACTTATTAAATATAGAAAAAGCTGCTAAAATCAGTTTCTTTGTATTAATAAAATAATTTTAAATGTTTCAAAAGCTTCAAATGTTTGTCTTTCTCTCATCATCTCATCACCTCTCATCTCATTAGGATGTAAAAAACAACAGCAGAGAGCTGGATTAACATACAAAGGTTGTGACAAGCTTGTGAACACAGCAGAGAATCAGCAGGAGTTTCTCAGGAGTACATGCAGACCAAAACAGAGCTAAAAGCACAGTCACCACTGTACTTGTCCCCCTAAATAATTGCAAACATTTCACTGAGGCTGCTTTACTGAATATTTTTGTAACTCAAAAATAATGAGCGATTCTCACCAAACAGGTAAAACAAAACCAGTTAGAGTTTAACTTATGTAGGACGGACTAACCTGCTGCAGGTGAAACAGCAGCGTCTTTGATCTCATTCTGACTGGCTGTTAACAAAACAGCCTCAATCTGACATGACTAAACCCCGAATAAGGCTTTTTTTGAGCTGGAGATATAGTAGGAGTGCAGAAACAATGTCTCTCCTCACCACTGCTTTATTACTGCACCATACTAAAACTACTGATGAATGGTTAGTCTGCAGTGATGCACAGTATGCACTTCTTGTTCTGATAGCTGACTAGCTGATTGGTCAACTATCTTGTGTAAGCCCTACCTGCTGGATGTGTGAATGATGTGCAGTTTACTTTTCAGCCTCCAGTTGGTCAAGGTTCATGTTTCATGAGGAAAAATTAGACTGTATTTGTCATTTCAGCAACAAATACTTGCCATTAAGGCTAAGGCTGGCATTCTTAGTCATTTAGTCATCCAAAACCATAGAACAAAACAAAAAATAAATCATTGAAAAAGGGAACAATACTCATCACAAGTTCAAAAATCCTGTGGTGATGTCTCCAAACTGACCCACCGAGAGTCAACAACATTAAGATTTTGATCTTAAAATGACATGAAATAGAGGGATACAGCAAATCACTGTTTCCAAAAATCTACCCGTGAAGAGGAAAGAAGGGAAAGAGGACAGTTTCTCACAGGAAGCATCAGTCATGCCTTAAATATGTCTTCTTAGTCAGTTATTTTCCAAAAGGCCTCATCTGTGAATGACTACTCAAACTTGTGTACTTTCAGTCAAGGTTTGAGACCCTACAAATGGTCAGTGGGCTGCATTCAGACCCTTGGACCAGGCAGCTGTGATATATTAAAATACAGAGGTCTAAAATAGAAGTTTATGTCTAAGTATTTGTTCTCACCAAAAGCAATTCCTGGAGGTCCAGCGAGCATCCCACAGACAAAGGCAGTTCCTCCTGCCACCATTGCTCCTTTGGTTGCGTTTTTTACAGCGACTTTGATCTGCTCATGAGCTGATATTTCACAGCACAGCCGCATGACATCGTCCACTCGTGGAACCATTTTGGCACTGAGACAATGGCATGAAAGGTGAGAGAAAATAGTCAACTCTACTGTAGTGTCTTACAAAAACAAACAATCAATCAATCAATCAAACAGACAGATAGAAAACAAAAAACAAAGACCCATCTAGAGGCTTTGCTTCAAAACAGTGGACCTGATCTTTTATTTTCTGAGCTGAGTGTCCTAAAGATGAGAGGGGTTTAAGATCAATCACCTAGAAAAACCTTTTCAAAACTCATCATACATAACCTTATCTTGTCATACCCTTAAAAAAGGAAAAGAGGCACCCATTTATGAATAATTCATATTTGTGCTTCATGAGAACTGTTTTGTAGGCTACTTGTATTTTCATACGAATACTTTATTGTCTCTCGCAGCTCCTCCACAGACTTCCTCATGACATCACTGTAATCATGACTGTGCAAATGACCTCAGAAAATGATGGAAGCAGAAAAAGTGTTGATAATGATGAATACAAAACAGGTTGAGATCAACTCAAATGTCCATTCATGAAATTTAGCTCTTGGATCACATTCAAAGGTCCTTTTCAGTGCAATAACGAACAGATTTTTAAAAAAAATTTTAGATTCTTTGTGTAATTTTGCATTAATGATTTTATAATAAAGTTTGTATTTCAAAGGACTAATGTATCTATCATGTGTATTAGTAGTGCTGTGACTGTAATGAGTTTCATATTAGTGCTTGTGAATAAAATTTGGTTGTTTGGCCACACAAGGCAGCTTTAATACAGACACAGACATTAACCAGTCAGTTAGTTGAAGACAATGTGATAAACACGTTATCTGTCCTCCTGTGTAAACACAAGCTAAACCAACATGATGATTTCAGCCATCTTTACAAAAACTGATTGTTATTGCAAAACAAACTGAGCTGACATTTTAATTTACTGATTGAATTTCCAATAACCAAATTAAACAAACTTAAAGAACGTAATGAAATGCAGGGACCCTTAAGATTTGGGAATCCAATGGGATGTGGGACCCCAGGGTAGTAGAAAAGGTTATTTATTTCATTAAACAGCAGAACCAAATGCAAAAAGTTTTCCATTACCTGACAGTGTATACATGCCAGAAATGACAGTTCACTCACAAAGGCTACTGAAAAGAAAATGTCCAAATCTCTCTTCGAGGTCTCATCTTCTTTCAGATAAATACAGATGGATCCTTGTCTTTCACTAGACTTTCAAACTTTTAGCTTAAAATTACAAACCCTGCAGATGCCATTACTTGAAGACATCAGAAAAAAATCCTAAAGTAAATTTGCAGCACAAAGATACAAGTACTTTGTTTTTGTTTTCCTGGGGTAAGTGCAGGGGTGGGTGGGGGGCACAAAAATGTATCATGTACTATGTACAACATTGGTTTTGTTTTCATTTTAATTTCCGATCTCAAGTTTACCAGACAGAGACCATTTTTTTACTGAAAAAAGTCAACCTCTTTACTGTCAATTGTAGAAAATCTCGAGTTGAACTCAACGCGTTTTCAATGCTGGAGAAGACCCTTGTTTTTTTAAAAAAAAGACCCGGTTTCTGAACGGAGTTTGGCGGCGCAGGATCATTAGTTAACGTGACAGTCGAGTACCGGGCTGCACTACTGTGTTCATCTATACTCACTTCACATAAACTAAGTATACACAAATATCGGCTACAGTATTTCTTTTTTCTTTCAAATAACTTAACAACGGCGAGGATTGGAAGATTAATCAACGACGATTTGATTCAAGTTCAACACGACTTAGTTTCGTCTCTGTTTTAATATCGTTAGCTAATCTATTTTTATACCTCGATTTCAAGATGAGGCAAGAAATATGAAACAGCCCCCTCCCCCACTAAACTTTCCTCCACATTATATAAATGTTACATTTACCTTCAATCCTCTCCCGATCGCACAAAGTCGTTGTTTTTCACGCATTCACGCAAATAGCTTTCGGTTCACGCAGTGACTACTTCCTGCTTTACAACTGCTATCAGAGGTTAAATACAGACTGTCACAACAAAATGTGCTTTCATGCAGCATTCATACACAAAGACATGAGCCAAACTGCAATACAGCAACGAATAGCATAAATATTTAAAACATAAATAATGTCATTGTGTGTGTGTGTGTGTGTGTGTGTGTGTGTGATGGTAAAGTTTATCATTTCCATCTGAAGTTATAGTGAGCAGTACAGTTCACACAAACTGTGTCTGTGAGCTAAAAAAAAAAAAAAAAAGGAGAGTCAAGACTTCAGGTGTTCACCCACTGATGTGTGCATGCGTTGTTTTAATTTAGAAATCCATAAAAAATCAAAGTTTAACTTCAAGAAAACGTTTATGGTGCTTTCGATCTGGCCTGCCGGTATTGAATAAGCGGTATGCGCATGCGCACTATGTAGAGAAATGGCTGTTTTTTTTCCTGTTGGAGGTGAAACAGGCTATCTGGAGCTGCTGTAGGATAAAATACACAACTATTTTTAAAATTATGGATAGAGTTACAATAATCCAGTCGCTTCATCAATTATATTGAAATCTGACTGAGCTGTTTTTAACAAAATAAAAAGTCTTCCTGCATTTCCCTCTGTCTTTCCGGCGCAGCATGTTGGAAAGGTTTGAGGGTTTGTTGCAACACACAGAAGTCTCCAATTTTACAGTCAGAAACGGAGGCTTTCAATCAACTAGCCCACGAAGAGAAATCACTTACTGGACATGACGCTGTTGATGTCGGACACTCGGTGGGTTTGTTGACATATGACGCAGGAACTGACGCGCACTCGCCCCGCCCCATTGGGGTGGGATTAGGTGACGTTTAAGGACACAGCGAGGAGTCTCGCCGATAAACAACTTGAAGATCAAAACAATCTGTGAGGAAGAGCAGCATATTTGGATCCTTTGTGTACACCGGCCGCAAAGAAAAGGAGTTTATTTGGTCAGGTAGGCTCAGTCAAAATATAAAATGTCCACGCACGATGCAGAAACGCCGGGGTTTATATAAACCTTGGATTTCATTCGTCTTTTGTTTTCCGATTATAATCCTATGTCTGTGCAGCCTTTGCTTGCTTGTTTTTTTGAACTGAATACCGTCGTTATAAGAGTGTATGTCTTAGACTGTGTTATCACAGGACTACATCCTCCAGTTTGGAAAAAAAAAATCACCCAATAAAGGCAGCAGCTGATTTTTAAAAATGATTGATTAAAAAAAGGAGCAGCCTTACTCTCCGAGCTTACAGTCAGCTGTTTTGCTCTTTAAATAGATCATACATTAAGGCCTGCTGACATGATGTCATTGTCGGGGTTTGTTGCATTAATCTGGGTGAGCGGACATCGCCCTGCTGTCTGTGTTTATAGGGGGGGGGGGGGGGGGGGGGTGGTGTTTTTAAAAACCGGCCAGAACCCCACAAGCCGGCAGGAAGGCAACCAGGCCACGGGGCAAAAAACGGCAATATTTATGGAGATTTTTTTCCGAAA
>JAPZDV010000001.1:2174667-2188934 GCA_029814665.1 Acanthurus lineatus
CCCCCCCCCCCCCCCCCCCCCCCCCCCCCCCCCCCCCCCCCCCCCCCCCCCCCCCCCCCGGGTGATATTAAAATCCGGCCAGACACTGACAAGCAGGCAGGAAGGCATCCAGGCACGGGGGCAAAACACGGCTCTATTTATGGATCTGTTTGTCCGAAACAACAGCAGAAATGTACACATATATGTAAGATATTATAGTCTATTATGACCATTATATATTTTAGGATATACACGATGATAGTTAGGGAAAAGATGTTCTGAAATAGTTTATGCAATCAATTGATATTTGGATTATAAAAGCTAGCATCGTTTCTACATTAAACCACTACAGTATTGTATTAGGTAGCTTTTTTTTAGAGAGATTTAGATAAAAATATCCCTCAGTTTTCATGTTAGATAAATAGTGGAATACTGAATTACAATACATGTATCAGGAGAACAGGTAAATATTTAATCAAATATGAACCTGTATCAAAGACTAACAAACAAACAGTTGATAAAAGTTTCGCATAATGTTTGGATAAAATTTAAAGGGTCATTTTGTTTTGGACGAAAAAAGTCAATCAGCTTCATTTATATAAAAAAAAGTTTCATTCCCTGCTTCACAGAAAAAATGTAAACCAGACACAGATTATATAATGTTGCTGTGGTCAGTGTAATTTGGGTGCCTTGTGTTCAGCTCTGTACTGTTCCTACGTCACAGCAACGCAAATAACGCAGACTGCTCAGGTTTCTGCGTGGAGGGAGTTGATGATGCAGAGCAGACACTAGCAAAGGTATTCCTGGATACTTTGGACAGCCTCAAGGGGGAGCCATTTGCAGTGTTAATTTTACATGAGACATAGGCAGGGAGGAGGTTAAATTGTACTGCGATTAACTCAGTGCTCACTTCCACATTTAAAATATGGATTTACTGAATATCTTCAACTGACACCAAACTTTAACTCAACTGAGTTTTTGGCGCATTCTTGCCTGCTGTCGTTACTTTACAGATTGCGAAAGAGACACAGACATGCTTGGAAAGCTTTTCTCTCATCTGCTGGGAAACACTAGTGAGGACTTTGAAGGAGCAGACGACACTTATGAGGAGCTGATGGAGATTGAGGAGGGAGGATGGGTCATTGTTAATCTCCCAGGTGAGAGACGGACCCTGCTAAGGGTACTTCACTGTGTTTATTCACATCAATATAGTTTCAAACATTCTTGGCTTAGTAAGGATAATCATAATACTGCGCCAAAAAAATAAACTGGGATACTCCTCAAACAGAGAATGGACCCCTGTCGGCCCCTGAGGTGGATCCCCTGGAGAACCTGCTGATTGAGCACCCCAGCATGTCTGTCTATCAGATGAGGCGCAGGATGAGTGGAGCAGAGGAGGAGGAGGAGGAGGAGGAGCTAGGCTCTGATGAAGATGAAGAGAACACTTCAAGGTTACTTTTCATCTACACCTTCCAGCACACACATAAACATATTTTTTCATATTGAGCCCAAGGTGAAAAACCACTGACCAATTCACATCACTGGTAGAAAGATAAATGATAAGATGTATGTTTACATCCCTTTTTTTTTTGAAAAAAATAAAAATAAAAACAAGTTAAAGTCCTTAAGTGAAGACCAAAAAGCTAGCATAAACCTGCAGACTGCAAAGGGTTAGTTAATTCTAATGACTCCAGTATTTACCTCATTTCTAGTACGACTATACCTTCAAAATGGAGAGTAATTGATAACATGTTTAAAGTGGAAACAGGAACTGATATAGAAGCAAAGAGGTCTTGAGCATATTTGCAGTAGCAGATTCAGTCAGCTGCTGAAAGTTCTTGCACATGTGCCGTGTTAGAGAAAGCACCATTCTAAAAATGATCCATTGCATTAGGAGTCTTAAGTAAAAGTATGTGGCATGTGGTTAAGGTTGCGGCAGTGCAAAGGGGATCCTGAAAAAAAAACAAACAATTGCAGCTCAGCAGCAGAGAGTTGAAACAGAGTAAACTTTTAAGGAAAAGCAACCTGATGTCATGCTGCAGCTGCTGGGCAGATCTGAAAAATGAAGGAATGCAAGGATAACTGGCATTTGCAAACGGGCCATCCATGACATTCCCACACCGCTGAGCAAACATACACATTATACTGATGTTCAGCACCCAATGAAAATCCCCACCCGGAGTCTTTGCCAATCTGTTGAGTACTCTTCATCAGCGTGCTTCATTTTAAACCCGTCAAAGTAGCTCTACAGGATTCTCTAGTTTTCTTTAGCATTTGGCATCTCTGCATTGTTGTTGGATTGCTTTAAATGGTTGCTGACATGTATTTGCACAAATAAAGTCAATAGGTTAACACACAAAGAACGAGACTACTTATGCTGATACTGACAGTATTTTCAGTATTTCATTCAAAATCAGAAACTCGAAACATGAGGATTATGTGTAATCTTGTGTCTTCACATTCAAGGTTCTAAATCTTGAGATTGTTTTTCACAAGTACAGAAAAAAGCTATTTACACAGAGCTGGTGTACAGTGACTTATCTCTCATATTGTGTTTTTATCTAATATTTATTCAACATACACTGTTACACTTCCCCTGTGTCTGTCTAGGCCAGCGACAGTGAGGCGGCACATATCCTGGCGTCTGGCTGCCTGGGGAAATCCTCTGCCCTGCCACATCCAGCTGCTGGCTGTTCAGAGGGCCAGGACCCAGACGGAGCGAAAGAAGCTGAGCCGTGGCGCCCTCCACAGGCAAAACCTGACTAAAACACGATTCTCCCCAGCAGAGAAACGTTACGGCCACTTCAAGCAGCCCTGCCAGCGTCTCTACAACTACTGAACAGGAGGGATGGAACTGCTTGTGGGAGGGTGTGTCTCAGGTTGCATATCACCATATAGACCAGTGTGCAGCACAGTGCCTTTACTTTAAATTACTCAGGTTTTACACCTTTTTTTCACCTCACGCTGTAATTCTGCATATACAGCAAAGCAAATCATGTGAGATTCACCAGGTCCTGTGCAGTAAAAACATCCAAACTTTGCCAAATGCACCGCAGTATCACAAGGTTTTCTTTTGATGTTAAAATAGGCAACTTGCACTGCAACCCTCATGTCTGAAACCACTGAGAACAGCGAACCTTGATCCCCTGACACACTCAGTTCCTTAGGCTGAACACACACTGTTACTTTCAAACTGAAGCCTTTGTACATTATTACATATGAACAGTTGAGTTGTTACACTTGTTTAGATTGATTAGGAATAAGTAGATGCTTGGAGTTGTGTGAAAGATGTGGTTTTTGTGTATGTGATACTGATCCGAATATAAAAGAAGTCAAAGCTGGAGAGTACTTTGCTCTTAACTTGGATGCTGTTGCATCATGACACACTTGGATTGGTTGTTCCTTGTATTTTATGCCTCAGCTTTAGACATCCTTGTGACAAGTGTATTTAAAGTTAATTTCATACCCTACTGACCTTTACAGTATTCATGTTTTTCAAAGATAAAATGATAAGCTGAATTTCCTAAGAAGTTGATTTTGTTTCTGAATCATAAGAAACATAGAAAGCCACTATTCATGTTTTTTATTAAGACAACCATTTTGTACTTTTTAGTGGGTACTCACGCTTTCAAAAATTGTTTATTTCAGACTCTTGAGTGTAAATACCATAGAATATTATGTTTCTTCTATTTGTGTGTATTTATAAAATGTATAAAAAAAACTGCAAATAAATCTTGTTTTCTTAAGATGGTGGCTGTATGTGTTTTAATGTGGCACCCCACACAGCATTTGTACAATGGGATAAAACGTGCAAAGCACCGAGCTGTCAACAGAAATATTTCATTTTAGAAGGTCATGCCTCTTTCTCATGAACCTCTGCACTCGCTGCGGGTCGACCGCATTGGCCCAGTGGCCGTTCTCTTTGAAATGAGAACCGATGATCATTCCATTTGCATCAAGGTAGTGTTCAATGTTGTCATAGGTCACTCCAGAGCCTATCAGCACTGGGATTCTCACAGCCTGGGAAACCTCTGCAAAGGCAAAAAAAGAAACAGAAGAATAGCAGAAACTACAGTTTTTAAAAATACACACTGCTCATAGCAACACAAATGCATGAGACAAATGAGACAAGAACCCACAGTGTTTGCTGTAATGGGAGGAAGGGATTGAACCGAAAGAGGCTGTGTTATTCACACAGTAAACTTTGGACCCAGCAGAGGCTAACCTCCACACTGGCATGTGAGCTCCAGTGTCATTCAGTGTGATGTTGTCTGCATGTTTGTGTTTATGAGAGAGTGTGTCCACGTGTAGAGAAAGAAAAGGGCAAAAGTATGTGTGTGTTTTTTTCTCGTGTGCCACAGTACACTCGGTGCATGAATCCAAGGCTGTGTGCCTCTTTAGCTCCAAGTGTTTACAGTATAGTATGTCATGTTGCTTAAAATAGCAGCCCCGGTGTTGCTGTGAGAGACACAGTCCAGATTTCAGACCTGCTGACCCTGAGCAAGTGCAAACCTGAGCCTTTGTCACTTCTCCATGGAAACTTATTAAGCCACTGACGAAAGTAGCATTTAATTTCTGGTAGACCAACACCATGTAAATATGAAGATGTGTCTTTTCATCTTTAAGCTGTATCTACTCAACCAATGCACCGTCTCAAATACTATTCAGATATGCAACAAATTGTTTTTGATGTTTTAGACCAACACAATGTAGAAAACACTCCATGAGAAGTAAAAATCCTGCATTCAACATGCTACATAAGTATTATCAGCTCAATGTGGTCAACTACATTCCCTTTTAAAAGGAAGGGCATTTCACACAAAGTTCCCAAATTTAGACACATTTCTTTGTCTTGGGTCTCATTTACACTTAAAATATGGCTCTTTTACTGTTAAAAGGTTTACTAAGTTCACTAACTTGTAACTAACTTTGCTTCTCTGATGTTCGGTGCTTGATATGTGGGATAGAATGAGTTTTCATGAGCTGTTTTGCTGTAAAACAGTGCAGGTAGAGACAGGGCTGATTAGAGCTGTGAAACTGAATTAAAGCAGTGAGGCTGCACACTGTAAGCCAGAACGTTACAATTGCCCTCTGGCTGACTGCTGTAATGATGATAAATCCCAACCCTGCATGTTAGCAGATGAAACTAAAAACACCGAGAGCCCATCAAATTAATTTTCATGGATTTTCATTTTGGGAAGTTCTTTACATGCTTGTGCTATTTAGGTATTCATTTGTTTGGTAAGATTGGCTTTAATTAGTTATTTAATGCTGATAAAAAGATAAAAGATGGACAGCTAATCTTAACAAAACTTTAGCTCACAGGCCTCACATAGCCTAATTCAATCTCTAGTGGGTTGGACCAGTAAAACATCTGCATAAAAGCCTCTAAATGACACCTATTTTCGAATGGACTGTCAGGTACGTTTGCAGAAGCCTGTCATTTGTGGAGGCACACAGTTTCTTTAGGCTTAAGTATGCATGTTTTCACAAATTCACCCTGTAAGATGGCTTTAATGCTGATTCTATTTGTTAGCAATAAAGCAGCTTGCTTTCACAGCTGGACTGCTAATCTTTCGGCTGAGACTAAAAACTGATCGTTTTAAAGCTGCCAACAAATCAATTATCTCCTCTTTTCTCAGTTATCCTTTAAAGTTCTTTTATTTTTGCCATTAACAGTGAGATTGTTGTCCATAGTTCATTTTTCTTGAACTGTGCCCACTTTTTTCTCTCCTGACAAAGATATTTTCCACAGGCAAATCCTGAATGAACAGTAGTCTAAACTTGACAGTATTGTGTTACTTGTGTGTACTTGGGATTTAGCATACTCTTATTTGGACAGAGGGACCCCTACTGGAAAAATTGGGAATAGCAGGTATTTTATCAATAAATGAGAAACAATAATTTTCTCAGAAATTTTACCACTTTCACACAGTCATCCAGTGGCCATTTGGACCCTTTGGCTGGCCGGTTTTGGCCCCTAGGCCATATATTTGACACCCTTGCTCTTGCTCACACCAGAGTCTAATGGCTGTATGGGTGGGACCTCAATAATTAAGCTCCACTCTCTGATCCCTGCTGCACAGGCTGTGTGTGACAGTGAGCTGGCATGTCAGGACCCTGAAACTGAAGGAGCTTACTGGGAGTCAGTCTTTGTACTGTGTAAACCTGTGCTTTTCATGGCAAAATGTCCTCTACAAGGTTGACACAGTGAAAAAAGAGATATTGACTAGTCCAGCCCCAAGTACAGCACTTAAGTAGATGTACCCGGAGTGGAGGGATATGAAGACAAAATGAAAGCACTCAGCTTAAAACTATACTTAATTAAGGCATGTGGGAAAATGGAGTAGTCTCTTTTCACTAATGGATATACTTTACATCCAGTTGTCATTAAGGGCTGTAACAGATATAACTTAATTAAGTGGTGGTCAATGAATGTTGCCCTCAGTGTGTGTGCTTGTAAGCATTAATGTATAGTAGGGCATTTGAAACAACTGCATCTGGTTGTTATTAACAACTTATTTTAGGTAGCAGACTGGTTAATAATCAGATATGTTTTTTTCACTCACAATAATGACAAGTTCTCCTCAAAAAGGTCTCAGAAACAAACAGTAAAGGAATAAGTCTTGTTGGCAGGACCAGCCTGAAGTAGGTGAAGATTTCTTAGATTTTGTAATGATTATTAAAACTTATCTGTGTATGGTATGTGTGAGAGAGGCAGAGTGAGCGTGCAAAGCAGCATACACTGTAGCACAATATGGCTCCTGGTTATTTGAAGGGAGGAGTTCATGCTGCAGTACCTCTGAGCTCCTTTGGGTCAGCCTGCACTCCGGTGGCCGCTCCTGTCACGATGACGCCATCAGAGAGGAAAAACTCAGCTGCACGTGCCGTCTCTTCAATGCTAACATCTGATGTCAGGGCATGGGAGCTGAAAAAACACATAGTTTGCATGTTCAGGTTGAGTAAAACTAGTTTCAGACAGAACTGAGACTAACCCTGTACACTGGACTGAAACCAGGGTCAAAGTATTTTACATTAACACGTAGTGTAAAACTAGTTTATAACTGGAACCACGAACAACAGCAGGCCGTCAGTTCCCTGAACCCGATAGTCTATCAAACATCCAAACCCACCAAATATTTATTTTAATAGAAAAAGTGGGAGTTCTTTGAGGATGTGACCCCTTTTCAAAGCACTCTAATGACTCAGTGGACAAGAGCCAGTAAGCTGAGAGCATTTAAGAATGCTGGCCTGGGTCTGCGTTTATTAAACTTAAAAAATCCCCCAACAAATCTACTTTCACTTAACGGAGGAAGCGATCTATCAAGCATCTTTGTCTCACTCACAGCAAAGTGTGGGAGTAACTTTTGCGAGCAACCGATCACATGAATGAACACATGAATTATCACAAGGAAGAGAAAGAATAACCTGTTGGAGACAATGATCCAACCTACATCTGCCACATTGTTCATTCTTCCTTTAAAAGAAAACTGACATTGAAATGGCAGATATGTTATCCTGCCCAAGCCTTTATGAAAAAAATTGAAGAGGGTTCACTTGTGTTAAATTCTTCATATATTGGCGATTAACATGCAAGGTGTTATGTTGTGTTAAATACAGGAAAGAGACAAAATAATGAGAAATAGACTGACATGAAAAGATTTAAAAAATCAAACTGAAGCAAGAAGAAAATTCTGCCATATTTCACATAAAACATCCAGCATAATCGAGGGAATTTACAGCAGCACCACACTGACAAGTGCAGACCACAGAGACACAGTACAAAAGTGACTGAAAACTAAACGAAGGCTAACTTTGTTCTTATTATTTGCATCCCTGAGAACTGTAAAAAGAATAATGTAGTTTCAAAGAAATGTTTGAAATGATCTTACAACAAGCAGCTGTAAATAATCAGCTTATACTTCCCAACTCTGTACTGCTTCAAATAACTAATATATTGTCAAGTCACTCTAAAACACACCTCAGGGGTATTCCAGGAGTTTTCTCTCAACATGTTTGCCTTTATTGGACACTGGACAGTGTAAAAACAGACAAGAATGGAGGGGAGGGAGAGTATATGTAATTCACCTGATGTCCTCTGCTGGTATTGAACTGAGGAAGGTGTGGTTATACTGTACACTCCTCATCTGCAAAATTTTCCGTCTTGTGTATGTTTTTTAGTTGAAACTTCATTTGCTATTGTATTTAGAGACACAAGTATCCAATAAGCTTTCAGGTCCCTCTTGCGTTTCAGTTGCTTAGCAGTTTGTACTTAAAGCACAAACTACACAGACAGAGATCTCACCTGTGCTTCTTTTTGATGTCGGTGAAGATCTGCACATGCTCAGCTCCAATCTGTTTGCGATATCTCAGTAAGTCCCCGGCGCAGGCATTCAGGAGGCCCTCATCAGCCACGTGTGAAAACACAAAGCCTTCAGCCCTTATGAAATCCAGACCTGTGGCCGTACAGTAACATCATAAAGCTGTGGTTGACTAACAAGTAGCCACTGTGTCAAATCTACGTTTGGAAAATATGCAGTTTCTCTCTGAAGTCCAAACACACAGCACTTCATTTTACAGGACAATGCTCCTAAAATCTAAAAAGGTGACCAGACAGTGGAATCAGAAGCTGAAGTGTTTGGCGAGGAAATCTGTTTATTCTTTGCTCATTGTACAATATATTTAAAGATCTCTGTTTCTTTTCTGTCCTTAAAGTTTTAGTTGCAGATGATTATTGCCTCATAGAGAAAAATTATAATTTAATGAATGCAAATACTGAACCTGAAGCCAGAGCTACAGCCAGTGCCTGCTGGTTAGCAGAAGTCAATATCTGAACTCCAAGTGGCAGTGATGGACAGATACTTCTCACAGCAGTGCATACCGCAGTCATACAGGCACACACCTCAGGGCCCACAGAGAGGGAGTAAGGGATATCATGCATGTTCTCAATGATCACACCATCCTGGAGAAGGAGTTTACATGCAGAGGTTATTGGTTTGCTTGAAGAAGCTTTAAATGTGTAAATTGAAACTTACGATCCCTGCATCACGGTAAATGGCTGCTTCCCTGCATGCTTCTTCAATGATTTGGGATATTTTCATACAACCTAGAGGAGTGCCTGAGAAAGATAAGAAACTTGGTTACATCCAGTAAAAGGTATTAAAAAATTAGAGCTCCTACATTTGCAGTTGTGTAATGTTACTAAATTGATAAAAGTAATCAACATTTGTTGAAATTTTAAGCATTAACGCTTTTTGTTAATATTTACTTTAATTCAACTTCATAGCACTAATTTATTCGGCCTTATAGAATACTTTTCACTTACCTATGTAAGTTTGACATTATAGTTACTTACGAAACATACATTTTCACCCAAAAATATAATTAATTTATTAAAATATGATTCGTTGATTAAGTTTAAACTAGTTAAAAGTAACTTCAACTGTAATGGTATCATAATCATATCATAAGAAAGGTTAGAGGCATATAAAACAGGACAATATACACTGGAGTCCGGAGAGTTGTAATACAGAGTATTTTTACGCTGCATGGCATTAACTAAGTAAAGCAAATGAATACTTCCCATATGAGCAGTGGAGGGCACAGATTACAGCAACAGTCTTTGTTTACCTGGCAGGGCTTTAACATGAATCATCCCAATCACAACAGATTTAAGGCGCCCAAAAAGATCCAAAAACTTCATGTTTCCGTTTTTGTGGAAAATCATGGAGAGAAAAATACCTTGTTTTTCATTGGGATCATGTGACTGACCAAAGGTCAGATGTTGATATATTGAACGAAATAATAGAAATGCCCTATCCATGAATACCGTTTTACTCACATTACCCCAGTGCCTGAACTAAAACGCATTTATTTGTGCTGCTGTCGCGTCATTATTTATGAAAATGGGTTTTATAGTTGCAATATGGTAGCCATTTTTTGATCCAAGGATAGTAATGACCCGCCCTACCCTCATTCTGATTGGTTGTACTCGTTTCCTTTGGTGTTAAGGTTGGTTAAATTAGACATGAGGAACGAGATTGATCAGGGTTTTTCAGGGTAAACCAATCATAATGAGAAGAGGGCGGGCCATGCCCCCGCCATCCTGGGAAAAATATCGCGGACGGAAGCATCCGCAGGCTAATATAGTGATTTTTCTTTGTAAATATTAAATGCGCCCAAAGTGACAACCAAATGTAACGTTCATATTGTTGAAGAGATTAATTATTTTATGATTTTTTGGTCGTGGTATGTTTTATTTTGGGCCAAATCCAAAGGACTGGGTCTTTGTTTACATCTGACAGACTAGCCACGCGGTGCCATGGGCACTTCCTCTTTCGAAGCCCCGCCCCTGCAGCTGTCACTAACGACAGTCACGCCTCCCGTTTATAAACTTATTTTTCCTTTTCTTTATCGCTATACGGACCAGCTTTACCGAATACATCGTGTTTGCACAAGCTACAGGTACAAAACTTTGATGATTATAAGTAAAATTAAGCTTATAAAAAGGCGGCCGGATTGGAGGTTTAGCGCCAAGTTAAATCCACTCCTCCGTGACGTTGATGCTTCAAGTCATCTGTTTCCTACAGGGCGGCAGCGCGGAGGAACTAGCCCGGCCTGGACTCTCACACACCGAGCTCCTCCGTGTCGGAACAACAGGCGGGGAAGTTACGCATTAGTTTATCTGCAAGACGTGAATAAGAGTGAACTTCAAGGGCAGAGTCTTGAGGTGAGTAAAATGAATCGAAACTAATCATTGCATCGACTTAGTTTAAGTTATGCTAGCTTCGGAAGCAACTTTTGTTGTTAATAGGCTAAGTTTAATGCTGGCTAAACAGAAACGAGTTGTACTGGGGATAATGAATTAAAAGTTTGCATGGATGCACATATTTGAATGTCGCTTGTGTTAGTTTGGTTCACAGATTGGTTATGTTTCTGTTAAATGGAGAGTTGTGAAAATAGACGTCCTTGCTGTGCGTGTCGTTCGGCCATTATGTGGGAAGCCAGCTGTCCAAACTTTATGAGAGAAAATAACCAGGTTTTGTTCAAATATATGGGAAATAACACTCTGGGAAGCTTATTAAGTGTCTGATTTTTGTCGTCGACTATTTTCATGATTATGATTGCATTCTGTGGCACTTTTTGGCGACCTTTAACATTTCGTACCGTTTCCATTTCCCCGCGCCAGGCTGAGTTGGGCTTTGTCAGAAGGAGGGAGTTGAGAGTGGGGGTTGGGAGTTTATGAATGTGTTTTCTTTAACCCAAAAAATAAACCCTTAAAAACATCTCTCATTTACAGGTTTGCTCAGAAACTGACACATCCTTCTGTGTATAATGCGGGAAAATCGGTGAGTTTCATATTTATTTAATTTAAGGCTCCTCTGGTGCCTCAATCAAAGTGTGTGACGACAGAAAGAAAAGTTGAGTTGATGGAGCTTTAGCCACCCGGGTTGTTAGCTTGTTGCTATAGGATGTTTTTTTTGACCACATTAGCAGGTTTATCAAGCTTGTTAAACTGATTGACCATTTTCTCTTGACACTGGAAACTTACAGCTGTTTTTTTATTGGTTGTGTGTGTGTTACCACAGGGAAGAGACACAGCCGAAGTCTGTTGCTCCCGAGGCGCCCAAGGAAACTACAGTACGATCGAGAAAGAGGAAGGCAGATGTTGCCATTGTAAGACGTCTCAAAGGCTTGCAGATTAGCCTATAACTGGCCATTACCACATTTTCAGCTGTTGCTAGTTTGCAAATGGAGGCCTGATTAAATAACACAATCATACATATTCATCATTACTAGCCAGTTACAATGCCCTGTGCTTTTATTGAAGTATCACTGATTAATGCAGATAATATTGGCTTTTGCATGTGTTATTATTTTTATTGATGCACACAAAGCGAAACAACTCTAAGGCCTAGTATTAGTCTCTACCCTTTAAATGAGCTACATATATGATAACAGCAGCAATTTTATTGCCTGTGTAGATGTAAAGTAATTGCAATGTTGATGTCTAGCTTAAGCAGTGCTGTTGAAGTGCAGAGTGGCAACATCATAAATGTTGACTGAAAGACATTAAACTGTTCCCATTTTGGGAGGTGAACCCTTCCGACTGAGTAAAATCCATGAATCCTCACTGTTGGAACATATGGGACATTAGATACAGTGTGCTTTATAATGTCACCACTTGATCAAGGTTGGGTCAGATTATATAAAGCAGATTCAGCCACAGTGTTCAAGGAATTGTACTGTGCTTGGTGCTTATGCACTACATTAAGTTTCTTTAAAAAAAAAACCCAAATCTGTGCTGAAAATTCATTTTCACACAGTCTGCATGCATTTTGTGTCCGGGATCACACACAAAATGACACAATTTTTCCTTTTTTGCATCTCAGTGTTTACAAGATCTGGATGATGAAGAGGTAGCAGAGATGACGAAGAAGAAGAAGCAGCGTGACTGTGAGGTGGGCATGATTGTCATTTCACCTTTGGTGTAAAATTTGCTTCATCCTAATATTAGTCCCTCTCTTCTTGTATCCGTCGCTCAGTCACTGAGTCTCTCCACCTCATCCTGTTATCCTCACATTTTCTTTGTGTGATCTTTCTGCTCTCCCTCTTTCCTGTGAAGCTTGGCTGGAGTCCTGATCCTGGTTACACAAGTCCACACAGGTGGATCCCCACACCTGATCAGGAAGAGGATCAACCAGTTGCCCTCATAAATGCAGGCTTCCCCCACTATAACTTTAACAACATATTTGCCACCCCTGTGCATTGCGCCCCGCTTCCTCCACTCTGGTGAGTACTGTTATTGTGAGGTTGATTATCTCAGGTTAAGCTCTATATCCTGCAGCCACCCGTGATCTCTCTGGTATCCAAGCACATACCCAGGGGCCTCAAATTAGAGATTTGTAAGTTAAGCTGAGGCAACAAGGCCAAGGCTTAGCTTGTATGTCATCTTTTACAGTTCTGCTTTTCTAAATTGTTGCAAAGGTTTTTTTGGTTCTGTCTCAAACCTCTACATACATCACAACCAACAGGGATAGGAGGAAGTCATATATTTGCAAGTTTTAAGTCTTAACATTCAAGCAAGTTCTAAGTTACTGTTGGCTTGGTGAGAATCAAGTAAGTAAAGTCATTGCTCAGGTTGAGCAAGTTGCAAGTCTAAGTCAAACAAAATTCTGATAATCTCCTCCTCTTTCCATATTTTAAATTTAATCATTAAAAGTGTGTGGCCTTGAAAAGTTCAGTTTTGTTTTCAGTTTCTTTCTGTCACAGCCTGCTTACACCTTGAACTTAATATTTATTACTTTGTGGCCATCAAACACAAGAAAAAAAGATAGATAGTGAATCATGAGAGTTGTACACTGGAAAGAGAGAATCATCACGGCAACTTGCTGCTGCTGGTTATTACTTCTGTCAACAAACAGTATTACAGTATCACTGACTTAGAAAACTGCAATCACTGCTACTTACATACCAGCTCATTGAGGGTCAAAAACTAAGTAAAAACTCACATTACAATACAGTCATGGTACTGATTGTATTGCAAAACAGTGATACTTGATACATCGGAAGACAATTAACTACAATACATCACAATGACTGTGTAACTGAAGAAGAAGAAAAAGCCCATTTGTAAAAGGCAAAAAGGCTGGATTTTTGTATTGATTCTTTTCATTGTGGTGTCAGTTTCACAGAATTTGACAACTGAGATGAAACAGTTTACAGAAAAATGCAAAGAGTTTTAGCTAAATGTCTCTTTAACACACACATGGTGCAAGAAGTCCACATTCAATGTGGAAGAAAGCAGGGAAATTAGGATACATGTCATGTCAAAGTGACCCTGGTAATTAGGATAAGCAGGGGAATCTGTTTGGAGAGCCTGCGTGTTTTATTAAAAATTTATATTTGGGGGCCACTGTATCAATAATATGAACCAACTTGACAAAGTGTCACTAGCCAGACTGAAGCAATGGAGAGTGGGACATTGTGATTGTAGGGGCGTATTTACACCAGAGCAGTTTGCTCCACTTGATACAGACTGCGGTTTATTTGGGCTAGTGTGAATACAGCAGTTTAACTCAGATGTGGACCGCTTCCAGACGAACTCAGGTGCGGTTCATTTGTGGTACGAGTGTGATCCAACCTCAGTCCAACTCAAGTGCAGTGGGCATTGCACATTGTTGGGCTAAACTAGCTCTGGTAGCCTGCTGCTATTATGGGCTGATGATGCACTATCTAAACAATCCTGACTGCTGTCAACTAACTAACTCTCTATAAAACCCATGTGA
>JAPZDV010000001.1:2198437-2243206 GCA_029814665.1 Acanthurus lineatus
AACTCTAAATTGGACCACAGATTGAAACATTGTGCTGTACTGAAAATTAAAAATGTATAATAATTCTGACTCTGTAACTTTGAAATTTTTTCTTAACATGTCAGTATTGTTCTCTGTGAATCTCTGAGATCAGTGCATGATGTCTTTGATCTTTGTTTCGAGTTATGAAATAAACCACACTCGACTTTTTTCCGCTCACATCGTCTCTGGGTTGGCTTCATAAAACAGATGAATAACAGTTCATTATGTTAAGCTAATTAAAGACAGACTTTCAACAATAACTCTGCTTTTCTGAACCATCTTTATGAAACACCTACTTGGTCGTGCAAGCGAAGCCTGTGAATAGCCACACGAAAACTAGACCGGCAACCACACTGAAGTTCTTGTTAACCACCAGCATAGATCTAGACTTGTTTGTCTCCAGTGTTTAGTTGCTTCTCTGTATGTTGACACTGCCAATGCCAAACAACACGTTTGCTCAAGCTGAGCAGAGTTAGAACCAGGTCACACTTCCCTCAGGGCCTTGCCACCATCCCATGTAAACAAGTTTCTGCAGTGTATATTAGCAGACACTTTGATGTCAGCCGCTGACTTAGTTTTTCTTCTCTTACTCTTAAATATTTTATTGACTTAGTCTAATTCACAACATTGTAGTGAGATATTGACTATTAAAAAGGTTATCAATGCTGACTTTTTTTTCAAAAACTCAAAGGGATGAGTTTCTCGTATGCTGTATGCGCATCACAAACATAACAGCAGCGTATACTGTAAGAAAATCATGTATGATTTCCAGTTGTTCAATTTGAGTTTCTGAAGGGCCAGTGATTGTTTAGGGGCCTCCAGAAACCCTGAAGTGCCCTTAGACTGTGAGAAACATGTGTGATGAAATGCTCAGGGACTCTTGATGTACAGGGCATGTCTGCCTCTCTGTCATGCTGTTTTAGATGTGTGTCTGCCTCCCTCTTGTGGCTGCATTAATTAAATGCAGGATAACTTGCTAAACCACATGTTCCTCTGTTGGATCATCAAGCTGTACTGAACGGACAAACAGAACAAAAAGAAATTGTGTCTGAGAAAGAAACTGTGAAAGAAATTTGTGTTATTATGTTTGTTAAATAAACAAACAAGGTTAAGAAAAATAAATCTTAGTTTCACAAAGACATTTTGCACAACTTACTTTGCACTGGATGAATTGGATTAAAATTTGGCCATCAGCACAGAGCGTGTTTCTCAGCTAAGCAAATATTTGCCCATCAGCATCAAAAAATCATTAAGTCATGTTGGAGAATTTTGAATCTGCCATTTCTACATAACTTTAATTTTAGCTTAACTTTTAATTAACCTTTTTAATTCAAAATTCAGAAACTTAAACAACATAAAATTTATAAGGAACTTTAAATAATAATAATGATGCTATCAGGTGGCTTTGCAAAGGTATGCAAAAAAAGAATTTTTACCCTCTTTTTATTTTACAGTTCAAAAGCTTTACTTTTAAAATCAAAGTTGGTCACTCTCATGGCAGAAACGAATTGAATCAATCATTCATTTTTTAGTCTTTGAAACAACTAAACGGTACAACAACTACAACAGATAAATAATAATATAGCAATGCTATAGCTCCATCTACTCAAACTGCCAGTGCTATATGGTTTTCTGCCACTCAGTGTGTCAGCTCAAATTTAATGGCCTGCCTGACTGGATTGGCATACTTTGGTGTGTCAGTTTCTTTAATCATAAATATTGATTGTTAAATAAGTTAACCAGGCATTTGGGGTGGGTCAGTTTCAACCCTCTTCCCCTCATAGGCAGAGAGGAAGGAGTTGCTCACCCTACGTCTGGTTAGCCCCCACCAGCCACTTCCACAGTTTCTTCATTAATATGCAAATCAACATGGCATACTTTTGACTGCTTAAGGTTAGTTTTAAATATATCATATGATTATCTGCAACTGGAGCTATGCAAAAAGGTGTTGAATCAAAGAATGATTCAGAAGTTCATGTAAAAAATATTGTAGTTTTATTGACAAAAATTGCAAAGAAATATGAGAAAATGAAAGCATAAGTCCCAGGCAAAATGACTAGTAACAAATAAGCTGAAAAATAACTGATCTAACAGCTTCACAGCAAGCTGATAGTAATAACAAGTCTCTGCCATGTTAATGCAACTCCCCTCCACATCAGAGCCTCAGTCGCTATACACCCCTCCTGGCCCCCACTGCATGGGCTGAGGTAAACACAAAGGGGGAAAAACTGATTCTAACAGGAAAATGGCAAAAATTTGAAACATGTAGGTGCAAAAAAATAATTAAAGATATTTTAAAGATGAGCAACTATAAATAACCTCTTCATCTACAATAAATTCACACTACCCACATTTAACTGGCAATGATACTAGCAAAAAAAATACATTTTGAAAACATAAAACAAAACATCACCAAAGTTTATGCTCACCTGATTAAGGAAAATCTGTTTTATTTCATATTAAGCACTGGCGACCTTACTAAGCCTGGTAACAGTGCTGAAGGTAACATAGGAAATATGAAAAGGTCATGGAGGAAACCCTTTTTACAGGGATCAATAATTGTGCTTGAGTACTGATGTTAATAAGAAAATATTTACCTACAGACATGCACGCAGACATTTCCATTACAGTGCATATTCCATGTACCAAAGTGAGGGGACATAATCTGGAAGTGGGTCTGTGGCAAACTCAAAACTTCTAAAAACTCCTTGGCAAAGTTCTCCTTTCTCATTTCATGCTTGATAAAAGAAGTATCTGTATCTTCCCTTATAATTTAGACTGAGGGGGACATATTTGGAATAGATCCTAGAGCTGTATAGTACAATAGAGCATGTGTGGATTAGGCCTATTTAATAATGTGAGCACAAAGGCACTCTGTTCTTTTAAGTCTTTATGGGATTTCATAATGTGTGTTTGTGTGTGTGTGTATGTGTGTGTGTGTGGAAGTGCGTGTATATGTGTGTGTGTGAGAGGCCGTTTCCTGTCGATACTACTCCACACATCCCCGGTTCCTTTTCCATTGTAATTCCTTTAATTAAAGTGATTTTATTCACAGGCACACAGCTGGCACCGGCTACTTTCCATTAGCCATCTGAGGGGACGCCTCGTTCAGTGGGAGGACCCGCACTGGGGCTGCTTCCTATGGAGCACACAATACTATTTTCATCTCCCAGCTGAGTTTGTTGTGTGTTTTGAATTTATTAATCATTGATTTTAATGTGCTGCCTCTTGACAGTGGCAGCTACCCACACATTAATTAATTCCTGCTTCCCAGCCTTACAAAATGGCATTTAAAAACAATGAGAGGTCGGCTGGTGTTTCCTCTGACCTATAAATGGAAGGTGTCAAAAAGCAAAATGTCAAAATTTGCTTTTATTTGTTCTTCCCTTGGCAGATATTATTGCCTCCTTTTATTTGATACAGCAAGATAGAAATGAGGTTATTTTAGGTCTATTGAAATTATGTGTAAATACAGTTGTGTCACCTTTAATATTCCGCTCGTCTTTTTGGGAGGTTGTGAAATGCAATAATGTCTCTTTTGTCGGGCATGTTTCCCTCAGTGCACCTGCTTTGCATATGGCATCTGCCAGAAGCACTCTCAAAGGAACTGTGGGTCTTAAGTTGAGGATAAAGGTGCATTGCCATCAACAATAGGTAGTCTGTGTTTATCCTTTGAGGTCTTAAACAACTATGTGTACAAAGATTTGCCATCCGTGAATTGGTGGAAATAGAAGACGGGAGATTATATCTTAAATTAAGCATATGGTGCTGGAATTTGAATGGTGTTGGGATTTGAATGTATTTATGGAAGTATATTCTTTTTTTATTTATTGAGCAGACCTGAATTGTTCATCCATTTAAATGAGTGACTGGTCTGTGTGTTTGGAGAGATAAAAGCTCGCTCTCATAATCCTTATTGACACTCTGGGATGCGTAAAGACAGCTATTGCTAAGTCCCTGCAGTGCCCTGCCCCATGGAAAGGGCCTCATCCCTATTCACAGTGGGTTGTTTAAAGCTAAAGATTTCTTGACAGATTGCTCTCAACAGATTGATTAGCACATGTTGTGAAAGAGACAACTACCCAAACTGGATTTGCGTGCATTTTGCATGTCTGCATGTGTGTTTGTAGGTGCACGATGGCGCTGCTGTGTGTGCATGCAGCTCAAGAGTGAGGGGGAGTAGTGGAGTGCTTATCGCACGCTTCAAAAAGCATTCCTGCAATAATTAAAAAAGCAAACAACCACAGTCGTAACCTGATGGCATTTAGTGGGAGCCCCATGGAGTTTCGACACAAAACCGCAAACAGTGCTGACAGCTGCAAAAGATAATACACAGCTCACCTCTATCATACTGGAACAGCTGTAACGTAGAAAGAGAAGAAGTAAATACATACTATGTTCATACATACACTCACAAAAAAATGCTTATGCTTCACTATCCCATAGTAGTATAGCTGATCTGTGTGGATTGCAGCAAGAAGACTGTCTGATACACCCAGACTTGTGAGGTCATGAACCATTTTGCAGAACAGCTGTAAAACAGTCATCCAAATTGGTTCGCTACGGAATCTGTGACTTCATTCAGCAGTCTTCACACATCCGCACCGCTGTCCTTTTTACAAAGTAAAAATAATCATTCCCATGCAAATGCACTGTTTGACACGTTCAATTAGACCCTTGTGAAGTAAACGATCGGTGCTTTGAAGAGAGATAGTTCCCACTGTTACTGCACCTATGAAGCCCTAAAGCTGCTTGGCCTTTCTTCCCCCCTCCTCTCTCTTACTGTCGTCCCCATTCCAGCCTCCCCTTCCTGTGCCTGGCCTCTAAAGGGAGAGCGAAAGAGAGATCCATCGATCAGGGCGATCGTTGAGCGCCTGCTCCGCCTCCTGCCTCCTGCCTTGCATTGTTTTTATCTCATCTCTCAACCCTGTTGCCATGGCACTGAAGATGGCACTTCAACCCTTGTGCTTAATGATCTCTTGGATGATAGCCTACTTGTCAGGCATTCATGCCCTGCTCTGTTGAAATGCAAGACAGAGACAGAGAGGAATCGAGGAAGGGTGGTTATTTAAACATTTTCTTCTAAGCTTATACTGGTATTGAACATGGCGTTATGGGTTATTTACCAAAGGAGCTGTTTTTAACATCTGTTCTGTTTCCTCGTCCAGGCCAGCTGAACAGTTTCCTCAGCGATGGACATTCAGAAAGAAAGAGAAGCCAATTTGCATTCATTTAGTGACTCTTTTTGTTTTGCGGCATTACCTTTAAAGCATCCCTCTTTCCTGCAGTTCAGTGCCGGGTGAGGGATTACTCATATAAATAGCTGCCATTGATTTGACTACGAGAACTCTTTGTGTCATTATGAAAGCAGAAAATCCTAATTTGGAAATTGGAACATAAAAAAGAGCAGAGCGTTCAATTCATATCCATAATCCAACACATTGCATGAAATCAGGGGTGTTGCGTTACAATGCTTGATTTTAGTCATCGCTGTGATGGAGACAAAGGTAATGCCTGGAGCCATCATGGTGGTGCTACTCAGTAAGGGAATGTGTCATTTTATTATGTTTTATCTGGCAACCTCCCTTGGTGCTTTGCTGTGTGAAAGACCTTTGCACGGAGCGCACAGGGGTTGTGATCCTGGAAAAACTAAAGATGGAAGCAATCCTAAGCATTAAAAAAAAAAAAGTGAATAATTACCAGCTAATATGTTAAAATGTTAATGCAATCCTGCCTAAGGAGGAGATGATGTGTGCAACAATGCTCCTCTTCCCATTATTTGAATATAGATTCAGGCGTCTCACCCAGTCAAACACATTAGTGACTGTTTATTGATTGAGATTCCTTGAAAAAAGCAGCTCACCATTGCCAGAGATGAAACTGTTCGATCAAACTGCTCTGACCTACTGTTTTATGTGTGGCGGATTAGACTTATTTATTTTCACTTGCTATAAATCCCTTCTATGTTTTAAGGGAGTCATTCTCATCAGCAAGAGCAGGTAGACTACTGAGCAGAAGGTCTGCGGACGGTTCGGTACCCAGCTCCTCTGGTCCTCATGTCAAAGTGACCTTGGGCAAGATACTGAACCCCACAGTGGTACCAATGGTTGTTTCTTATTTTTGTTGCATATGAGTTCCTCATGAGCAGCTTGGCACTTTGTAAAGATGCCACCTGCAATTAGTTTGTGAATATGTGAGTATGTGCATAGTTAAATGCTGATTTGTGTTGTAGGACACTCTGAGTAGCTGAAAGATTAGAAAAGCACAATGTAAATGCAGGCCAATTATCAAGTAATTAATAGATTACATTAAGCATTTTTGGCTCAAACTATGGCTCAAACTGAGGACTCCCTCAGAGGAACTGTCTACTGAGGAACTCCCCTAAAACTACACACTATATAAATAAAATATATATAAAAATGCTTATTTTTAAACTTGAATTTGCTGTGCCAATAGGAATAGTGCCGTGAAGTTTGCCGGCTTCAGTTTATATCGCAGAGTCACCTGTGTGTGATATTCAGTTGATTCCTCTTTGTTAACCAGGCTTTGTCCTTTTTTTGCTTCATTTTTTGAGGCTACCATTACATGCTATTGTTTATATCACTGAATAAGCATGGGGGTCCCCCAGCTCCTGTTGAAACTATAAAAAGGTTTCTGTAGTCTGAAAATACCTTTCGATGGGTTTCGTGATGATCAAAACATAACTATGCTCTAAGATTAAATAATTATCAGGGAGAAGGCTTTATTCTATAACTGGCCATATATTCTCAGCTTAAGAACTGATGGAAGGGCCTTGTAACTTCCATGTGTAACTTTGGTATGTCGTCACTCTGAGAGCATGAAGAGAAGTCAAATATAGCCCTGTTCTGAGTTTAGTTAAATATGTTAGCTTGTGTTTTGTCTCCTGAACACAGACAGGCAGCATTATGAAGCGACTTAATCCTCTCCTCCCTTACAGAACAAAACACAATGAAAAACACACTCCTCGTTTTATCTGCTTTTATCCCCCTTTGTGCCGAAGAGCTTTAAAGAATCAGCGTCTTTATCTCTCCCCCACTCCTCATAATGCAATAGGGCGAATGCTTCCTGTGTGTCATAAATAAGATATTGAAAGGTCCAATTGAATTAAACTAAAAGATCTGTGAAGAAAATGGGAAGTACTCTCACTTTTTCCCTCTCATTTTTGACGGCGGGAATTGCTGTAAATTGACACTGAAATGGTCCATCTTGCTCCAGCCGCCTTCGCTCAACCCCCACCCTCCCTGGCTCCATACGCCCCCTCAGCGCAGTCAGATAACGTGCATATTAACGGGCTCTGGACAAAGTGTGTTGAAATGGGACAGAAATGCAGTAAATGAGATATCCATTGTCTAGCAGATAGTATTTCCCCTCATCAGAGCAGCTTGCTTGATTTCCTCCCCTACTGACGCTTGATAGGTTTATGACGTAGTCACTCCAAATTAACTGACCTTGGCCTTGCTGTCTGGACATGCACACACACTCACACACACAGACATGCCCACTACTTAAAAGAAAGCACAAGGTTACAGTTTACTTGAAATCAAAGTTTGTAGTTCTTTACACAGTACAATATGATAAAAAAAAGAGCAATATGGACAGACTTTTTCACATATATAAAAATGTACATATACCTTTACACTCTGTGCACATTTTGAATCAGCTCTTTGTGGAAAGTGAACATGAGCAACAAGATAGTGATGAGAATGTGGTTGACAACTTAACGTTAAAAGTTTAACATTTAAGAAATACTTTCATCAACTTTAGCTTGTTTAAGCATTAAGCACCACTGATGTAAAACACAGACTCCACTTCACCTCACCCTGACAGAATCCTGCTCTCTGTTGGCTTGGAGCGCAGTCTGCCCATCGAGTGCAGCAGCTTAATCCAGGATATTGTTGGAGACAGGTCTCTGCAAAGACGTGGACACAACAGCCTCTGATTTTCTGCTTCATGGTCAGCAAGAGCCCCATTTCCTTCATTTCATTTTCCTGCGACCGGTCGTTAGCCAGGAGCAGTCCTGAGTCCAAGCTGGGCTAATGGCCCTTATCCGGGCTCTCTTCCCTCTCCTCATGGGGCAGGCTGACTGGTTTGGCTCAATGGTCAGAAGATGCCGTAGGCAGCGATCATCTCAAAAATCTGCTTCTCTTAATCCTAACCCCATGCTTCCTTTCTAAGTGTTAGTAAGTGTATTTTTCTCAAAGGTATTTTGTGTTTCATCGATAAAGCTAAACCAAAATGTAGGAAATTTGAATGAGATACCAGCTGCTGCATCTGCGTGTGGTCTTTGTTACTATGGAAATATATTAACTCTGCACAGTGTAGCTGTTTGTTTCATTGTATAATTGATTCACAACAGTCTATTTTATCTTTTAATTTTATCTTTGTCTTATTTTAAAATTTGAATTTAAGGCCATCAGTAGTGTAAAGGCGGTTGCTTGTAGCAAAGAACCCAAGGAGAAAAGGTTCTAAGCTTTGTAGAGTGTTTTAGCATCTTCCAGCTCATTGTTGTGGTTTTATAACCACAACTCTTTTGTTTCTGTTCACACTTACCAATCTAATAATGACATTTCAATTAGTATGGGATTTAGCTGCTAAAGAATTCATAAAGAGTTAAAAGGATTATTCTGTTTAACAGTGACTTCAGGCAAAACAAATAACTTAAAATCCCCTTTGTCCCCTCATACGACCTGTACAAATATGCACCCAAACGAGAGTGACCAGAGGAAAATGTCTGTGTTTGGCATGGTCATGTGACCACGTTGGGCATGAATAAGATACATTTCATTCTATTTTTTCATACCAAAAAACATAGGCTATGTGGCATTGCTGCTTATCAGAATTCCTTATATCAAAGGCAACATTTCAAATAAAACAGCAAAATGTGTCTTGAAAATGCATCAGAATCTATTTTTACTTTTAAAGCTGACAGCAATTTCTCTCCTTAAAGCAGACACGTGAAACTGTGCTAAAATGATTTCAGCATAATGAAAGTTTAAAATCATTGGTACGTCTTGTTTTGGGGGCATCCACACATGAACATGGCCCTCTCAGTCTAATGCTCCAATATTCAAATAACAAGATAAACATCTCAAGGTGCAACTGGGCTAAAAAAGCTCAAACAATCCATGTGGACACACATCTCATTGCCAACAGGACATTTACACAAGCTCTGAACCACAAAGAGAGAGAGAGAGTATAAATATGTTTCCTCAGTGAGGCCTTTTTAACAACTTTATCAAATACTACGTGGGAGGCCATAACACACAATCAGCACAACACTTAATGAAAAAGAAAAGGCCCGTACATTACTTATCTCAACCAACAGAGAATGTGAAAGTTGATGTAGGATTTATTCTTTTGTTCATGAAGTCAATCGTCTGACACTGTCACATCTCTCTGACAATCAACATTTAAAAACACTGCTTGTTTTTCTGTGGCAGCTACACCTCCCCTGTCCTTCTGCTGCAATGTACACAATCTTCAACAGTATTTCCCTCTGCACTGCTCCTGGTACCTGCAGGATTGTTTTAATGTTTTTCTGTGATGTTTATCAAAAGGCTCCTTGTCAGCTGAAGGTTTAACTTAAATGTAAATGTTTCAGTTTAACAATGTCATAGCTACACTTTGTGGCTATGACACTAATACTTTAAACACTACAATGCCCATAATTCCTGTAGGCTATGGACATTAATGTTTTAAAAGGCTCTACTCCTGCTGAAGCTGAAACAATACTTAAAGGCAATGCCTAAATATTGCTTCACAAAGTTCGGTGACTATTGTTTTAGTGAGCTTTAGCAAATCAAGACTCTGACTTAATCAAATTTTTGGGGTTAGTTAAGAGATAAAATTACTCAATGTCACCCCTGTGTTGCCCAACGACAGACACAGATTTTGCGGGAGACAAAGGCAAGGCACTGGCCGGCGCATGTTAATCGAATTTTTGGGGTTAGTGTAAGACAGGAGTCATAATTTCAGGTCACCTGCTCGTATTTTCGGGACTGTCCTCAGTTTTTAACAAGCTCATTTGGACTCATCAAGTGCTGATGCTCTGTCATGCCCCTTTGTTGTCACATACTGATGCAGTAGCTACCCTTTTGCATCGGTTCACAACATACAAAGCCTTACTGCCACAAATGAAGCTTCCCCAAACATGCCATTTACATTCTTTCTAAACAAGTGATTCATGTTCTTTTGAAACACTTAATTTACATCATAAAGGAGCTGCAGTTTAATTAGGGTTTAGGTAACAAAAGTACCCGGTTAGGTTTAGGGAAAAAAATACTGGGTTAGGCTTTGGAAAGGATGCACACATGAATGTTTAGGATTAGGAAAAGACCTTTGTTTAAACACTTAAAGTTTCACTCTTGGTTATGGATGGGTCTCAAACTCCAGTCAACATGTCTGTGACATGTGTGTGACCCTTCACTCTTAAACTATCATCACACCACATGAGACTTTTTCACTCTTTGTAACTCTAATGATGTGGATACATTTGCATCACTTTCTTCATCAACCAATGATGAGACAAGTTTTGTTTGAGAAAACAAGACAGCTAGCAGGGGGGGTTCACAGAAGAAATTGATGCAATGATCATTACTGTCGGACTGGGACCACTGAGCTCCTCTTCATCTTGAGGAAGAGTTAGTAGTATGAGGATACCAAGTCAGGTGAAAACGGCCATGATGTGATAAAGCTTAAATTTGTGTTCCTGGATGACAATGCTGACGTGCAATTTGTAACTTACATGAAACAGAAATACCACAGTTTTGTATTTGGAAGTAATTTACTTCATACATCCTTCAAAATCACTCAAAGAGGAAACCTGCAAGTGCATTTAACAAGAGCTGTGGTAGTCATCTCCTTCTACTATTCTACTTTGGGCCAAAAACTTATCAATCAGCTGCTCTAGGACTCAAGGACACATAGAGGACTGTCTATTATTGTAAACAACATGTGAGACACATTTTCTCAGCTGAGGGAAAGACCAGAAAATGCAGAGCGCTGGTGAATTTCCCATAGATACCTGTGAAATGTAGGTTAGATATTTCGTGGAACTTGCATCAGTGTTTAGCAATTGTCGTTTCTGCTTTAGCACAGCATTATGGGGATTCTCTTCCTTCGAGTGGCAACTGTCAGGGAATATTTTTGTGTCTCTGAAAAAAGAGAGATGCCTTGAGTACACATGCTATTAATAATTAACTATGTGCTTTATTCTCCTTTGAAAGTTATTATGCAGAATTAATATTTCATATGGGTACAGGCTGTACATGACAACTGTGCTAAGACAAAGGATAGTAGTGGCACAAAGTTTGACAAGTCTGTCTGGGCTTGCTCTAAAATCATTGGCCTTCATCTTATATTTAGTATTCAAGAGACACAATGAGATGAATCTCTATTTTTGTTCTTTTTCGTATTCATGAATTCTTCTTTCCCACCCTATGTGCAAAATATAAGAAGTGTTCCATTTTCAATGTACAGTGATCGGCTTCCTCTTTGGAGATGCCAACTATCATTAGCTCATCAGGATTTGAAAGCTGCTCTTGTGATCTGCACCAGTCCTCGCTTAGACCCTGAAGAGACTTGGAAATCTTCAGAGACAAGAAGATTTCTCCCCTCTGTGAGTGATTTGGGGATGCTCATGCTAGCTCACATTATCCTGAACCTTCAGTGTCAGTTCTGGTTTAGCAATAAACATCAGCAAATCTGGTAACGCTCGTTCATATGATCAATTTATTTTCTTTTGTTTTTTTTTAAATCTTTGTATTTGAATATAACTTAAATTTAGATAATATTTATCAGTGATTCTATTAAGTTTGTTTTCTGCATTTGTTTTCTTTGCTGTCCTGCATCTAATCCATGCTTTACTCAAGAGAAAATGTGTTTTGCATCTAAGAACTGATCTTAGCTTTGCCACTTTCGAGGTCAAAGTATACTGAAAGGAACTAGGCTTGTAATTTGTTGCCTGACCAAGTTTGAGGTCAGAAGTGTTGTTACCTGTTCTTGAGTAAAGGTGTCAAAGTTGTCACCCCAAATATGCTGTTACTGAAAGAAGTGAGACACCACCAATCAACAAATTCAGAAATGGGGCATACTTTTGGACAGTTTCTCCTAAAAGTCATTCAAGGTGTTGCACTGTGACATATGCATATGCAAAATCCCACCTATACACACCTGATCAATGATAGAATGATGTGGGAAAGCTTTTTAGAATACAAGTTTATTGAAGTTCTTAAATATTCAGAAAAAGCTCCTTAAAATCTGAGGAGGAGACATTTTAAGGTAATCAAACAAGCACTTTCAAACATACTGGAGCCTAAAGGTTCATTATGCATGATGAGGTGTAAAAGTTGTACTTCAGACAAGGTTTGGCACAACTTCAAAAGTGTCAGTGAATCTAACATATATAAATAAAACTGTATATGTAAAACTGCTCCCAGACATATTTAAAACAGCTCCACTGCCAACATATGCTGAAAGTGTTTTGTTTTGCTCCGTGAACAACTGTAACTGGCCTACATCAAAATGAAAGTTAACTCCCCATTGATAATTAAATACTTTTAATGTGAAGCTACAGCTGTAGAAAATGTTCTATTTGCATTAGCAGTAATTTTACACTGCACTCTACAGATGATGTGTCTTTTTTCATGTTGAAAGCCCAGCAGCGACCCAAAAGAGAGTCTCTAGAGTCTGCTGTACAAGCAAAGTCCCTATAGACAAGTCCCGCCACTCAGCGGCCATCTTGGTAATGCCTCCAGGCAGTTATTTTGGGTCAACAAGAACAGGACCTATCTAAATAAATTGAGAGAGAATCATAACTGAACTCTCAGTGGTCGTCCAGATATAAAAACTGTACATATAGATTTACCAGTGAAAGATGTGTGGTAGCATCTGTGTGTCCAAATAGTTAACAGTTTATTAATTATATACATACAATCAGAGATTGGACCTTTTTGTCTAATAGAGATGGGTCTTTGTTTTTGTACTTTATAATGTATTTTTTGCAGCACTCTGCCCCATGTTTGTATGTATAATTTTACATTCTTTTTGGTAATAAATTAATTTAAGCAACAAAAAAATCTGAGGAGCCACTTGGTAGCCAAAAGAGCCGGCTCTTTTTAGTGAGCTGAGCCCAAAGAACCGGCTCTCTAAAAAGAGCCGGAATTCCCATCGCTAGTGAGAATGCTTGTGCTAACCACTGACTGTATAAAACACAAGGGGCAAACTCCCCACCTCCGCACTGAAGCCAACCAGGAAGTACAAAAACTTGCAATTCCTCGACTGACCACTTGTGGCTTCCTCAAAAGGGAGCAAATTCTCATTGGAGCCCATGTTAAAAAGGCCAACTTTAGAGCAGAAATAAACATATTTACAGCCTGGTTCAAAAATGTTTTTTTGTCTACAGCTTCTCTGAGGGGGGTGAATTTTTTTATAACTCATTTTTTTATTTTATATTTAAGCTTAAAATTTGTCTATTTTTGGATAAATTAGGGCGTGGCCTCATTGATTGACAGCCTGTTGACGGCTAGCCGAGGGCTGTTAGCTGAGTTAGTGTGGTGTCTGTCCTTCGACCCCCACCTCTTTTCCCATATTTGGTTTTTTTATCATTTAGGCAGGCTTTAAGCGGAGTCAGGCTCAGACAAATGGCGGCGCCCAGGACGAGATTTCTGAGGCTTAATTTTTGCTCAGGCAGAAACCAATGGGTGATGTCACGGAGGGTTTGTCCAGTGTTTTATGCAGTCAATGGTTTCAAGTGGGGAGGGGCAGAATATGTACATATAACTGCCATCTTAGGTGTTTTGTATTTCCCCTGTAGAGTCCCATACAAAATACATTGAATGATGTGTCTCTTCTTACTCTATAGTCTCTGATATACCTTGTTACAGTAACCTACAGGCCTGGGACTGAATAAACAAGCTTGACACTGACTTTCTCCAGTCTGAATGGCATCTAGTGGCTATGTTTTATCCACTCCCAGCCTCACCTGCGCACTGTCAATGGCTGAGAGAAATGCACTTGTCTCCACCCAAAACTGTCCAGACCAAACCTGAACGTCAAAATACAGGCAGAGGGCAGGAGCCCTGCAGACAGCATCACTTACATATATACTGTATATAAGGGCCTATAAGTGATGAATGAGCTGAATTAATTTTATATTGATCTATATTTTGTTTTTTAGGAAAATTCTACATTCCACCTTTAAAGGAAGGTGTGTTATTTGTAAATAATATGAATCCTAAAATCAGCATTTCCATACTGCCATTGACTAAGAACTGCAAGATGACTGTCACTGCTTTTCAGGGTGTTAGAGCTGTTGCCTTTGCAGTGTACCTTAAAAGCAAAATTGACCATAATAGTCCGACCCTTGTACATCTAGGTAGATCACATACGTCTCAAACAGTGATGCATAAAAGCTCTCAGGTGCTAAAGTCTAAGGCATTGTGATTACAGCATATCTCTCTTTTTGATGTTCTTATGTCTCTTTGCCTCAACATTTCTTTCTCCCCCTCTCTCTCATTTGGACCCTCTCTCTTCTCCCTCCTCCTCTCTTGTCTGACTCTCTTGTCTCATGATATGCCACAGAGAGACACAATTATCCACTTCATTTGAGTCATGGTGCTAATGGTTGAGACTGGCCTCTTGGGGAGTTTGTGTGTGTGTGTGTGTGGGTGTGGGTGAGGGGGGGGTGATAGGTAGCAGTAATTGTAAATGGTGTAATGAGTGTGGAATGGCCACAATGTAGCGCTCCGCCATTACAGGTGACCCGCTCATGCCCCCCCTCCTCCCCACAACATCACACCAACAACAAGTGAGCAACCCCTACCCCCCCACCTCTCCTTCAGGGTTCAGCTGAGACAGAGGAAATATTAGCCTCACAGACCATTACTCCCAAGTGCTTTGGCGATTGCTCCTTCTTGCTGCGTTCTGCAGGTGGCCCCCTCACCTCCTGTTTTTACTTCCTGCCTAACATGACATTTGCTTTTTGTCACAAACTTTTGTCTTATTCTTGACAGATTATATTAACCCTGTAGCTCTCAGTTTAAAAAAAAAAATCTTATCAAGCCATAACAAAGCATGAATTGCTTTAACTCACATGCAGTGATGTCAGTTTCACTGTTTTTATCCATAGCACTCAATTAGGTATGTTTTACATCTATTAGGCTTAGCTACCTTAAGTTAAGGTATGCATCAGTTTCCATTATTTTTATGATTAATTTGAAAGGTCTGCCAAATGTTGGATCTATGCAGACATTGCTGATTGAGAGATTCTGCATTTTAAAACCTTGGAGTGCAACGGTAATCGATCATCGTAAGTCTGTGTTGCTGTAAAAAAGACAATAACTGAGCCTCCCTTTAACTTGCTAATGTTGGTGGCTACGAGCATTGGCCCTGTAGCTATGCTGTAACCTCTTTACACACATCACACACATATTAATCAAACACCTTAAGCTGTGTTGTTGCAATTCCCACCAGTCACAGATAAAACACAGTAAAGATAATGAATTACTAAACACAACCTTAAATTAGCTTTTTTTCAGTCCTGTTTGTCCCTCAATCACACAGCAGCTGTTTGGACGGTGAGAAATAAAAGAGGAGGAGGAGGAGGAGGAGGAGGCTGAGGAAGAGGAGTCGTTCCTCTCTGGTGGGCGATGACATCCCAGCACCTGTGCAGACAGGTGAGCGAGCACACTGACGTTCCCCAATTATCACAAGTGACACAGTGTCAGCGAATTACCTCTCTGCTCGCCGACGCCTGGAGTGCCGGGGAGCAGCGGGAGGCCCGGCAAACCTCAGGCAACATTCATCGAAAAGAGCTGCCTGGCTGCCTGCAGAGGAGCAACACACACACACACACACACACACACCCACACACACACACACACACACGCACACACGCACACACACACACACACAGTCACAGGTTTCTTGCTCATTCTCATACCCTCACATGATCCTGTTCTCTACTGTTCTTTTTCTTTCTGTCTCACACACACTTAAAGAACATTCTCATGGACACTTCCTACTTCACAGCCTGCCTTTTTCTATCTTTCTCTCTATCCTGGACACACACAAACACACACACCCGCACACACATACACGCATACACACACTTACACACACATACTCACACACTTTTCTCCCGGTGAAGTGTGTGATGGTCTGCTTTTCATGGATTCCTGCTGTTTCAGAGTACGTGGAAGCAATATGTGCTGGCTTTAGAATTCCTCTATTAATTACCTGATGCCCCCCCAACCCCCCACGCCTCCACACCAGCCCAACCTTTCTCCCTTTTGTAATTTGTGTCACTGTCCATGTGTCCAAAATCCTTAAGTCCCTAACTGGATTTTGGTAAGCATACAAGTTAGGAAGTTTTATAAGGAGATACCACCTAAAAAAACACCACCTAAGGGGATCTCTTCTCAGTTCTTGGTCCAGTTTTTCATCCTTATGGTGTATAACTTATAAAAAACACTAATCAAAACACTTGTGACTGAAGAGGCCATATGAAATATAATAGCTTTGCCAGACTGACAATTTACCGCAAAACCTTTTTTTTTATTGTATAGCTTTTTTGCAACAAATGAGTAATTTCATTGTAATGCCTTTAAATGGCTTGTAAATCAGCTTTTTTTTAATTTAGTACCAAATACCATTGCTCTGAAAGAATACCAAGAGGAACATATGCATAAAAAATATAAACATATAAACTGGGTAAGTATGCTTAGGGCTCCTGGCCATTGCAATTAATTAAAGGATTCAATATGTAAGATTCATTTTACTGTATCTTTTACAACACATTGTTGGACAATGAAATGCTGTTGTAGTTCCCTCCTGCTACTTTTAAACAAGAAATTATGTTTAAAATCTTAATAATTTAAAGCTTCAAATAAATAGACATTTCTTTTTTACATTTGAATGCTAAGGAAAGGTGGAGAAGTCTCACAGTTTGAGGACTGAAGCTAGCCGGGTGGTACAGCTGCAGGTACTGCTACATCTCCTATATACAGCAGCACAGGAAACAGGCTGTGGGGTGAGTATGAATCGAACTTTTTATAGGTGCAAATTTTTATTTTTAATATTTTTAAGTACTGTGTTTTCAAAAGTTATAGAAATCTCTCTACTTGTATTTGACAATGTATTGTTGTGCACTTTATATGTTCTTGTTTTTTAAAGTATTAAAGTGATGCCATAACAATTTTAACTCCTACACAGGTTTGTATGTGAAGCTTAACCTTAACTTACAGTCAAAATAAATTGTTTTAGAATACTCGTAAACATAATATCAACAACAACAAAACAGCAACAATAATTATAATAATCTAGAAAAAAGAGCTCTGGTATTGATATCAGTATCACTCTATAAGTGAGCAATGAGAGGCGTCACATTGTTGGGTACAAAAATGACAATCTAGTTGAAAGATACCAATAATCTCGCAACTGTCACCTGGTCATCCTTCACTCTATATCACTGTCCTCTGATTCCATCATTAATCAGCGAGCTGCCCATGGGTGTGAGCAGCATCAGGAAAAAATACACAGTACCATCAAAACCATCTTCTCACAGCAGGCAGAGTGGAGGGGAAGAAGAGGGGGGAGACTGAAGAGGAACCAGCGAGAAGAAGATGAAATAGGAGAAGTAAAGATACAAATAAAAAACCTTCCAATTTATTATTAAAATGTTTTTTGATATGAAATACATAAATAAGGCAAGTAATGGGAATTTGTTAACCACAGTATTTTATCTAATAATGTATTATTTAGTACTCTAGATTAGAGAGGAAGGAGAGAGGGGATAGAAAGAAAAATTAAGAGTAACAAGCTGCTGTTCATATTAAACAAATCTGTTTTGTTTGTAGTTTCTGTAATAAAATTGTTTTCTCTATTCAACGAAGTGTTACTGTTAGTCAGTGGTGGAATGTACATAAATACATTACTTAAAAAAATGATCTGATCGCAACTTTAAGGTGTTTGTTCTTTACCTGAGTATTTTCCATTTTATGCAACTTCATACTCTTACTGTATCACAGCTCAGAGGCTCGACAGCTTTGGCTTCTATTCTCAAACAACAAGTTTACATAACCTGTCACATGAAACCATGTGTCTCTGAAACTGATGATTTTAAATTGATATAAACTGAGGGGATAGGTGTTCCTTAAGGGTTGATAAAATTCTCTGAATTTTTTAAACTAAATAATCTATTAAAAGCCCCTCTCGGTTTAGCTGGACATCTTCACAACTGTGCTTTTTCCTCTAAGCTCATGAAAGTGGACATTCTAGAGATTCATGGTTCTCACAGGATGGCAGCCTACAAACACAATAATCTCATATAAAATTATTCATTGCTGTAGATTAAACTAAGCTGCTGTAGATTTAAACTTACCAACAGTATATAGAGTAAAATGAGTTCATCTTTAAGCACTCTACTGTAAAATGTGAGTGAGGACTTGGATTTGCACTACATGGTTCAAGTGACCCAAATCAGATTTTTTTTCCTCCAAAGTGGCACAGATCGGATCTGTAACATGAACATGTAAGCAGGAAAAAAGTGCATGAAATTGGATATTGTCAGATCGGATTCAGGCCTCCTTCATATGTGGAAATAAGCGTGCTATGAACCGGATCAACCAGTGTGTTAGTGGTCAGATATTCCCTGGCATTGCGAGCTGTACGTCATTGAAAATGTGACAATGGCACATTTTGTGTAAATACACATAATGTAAGTAAATGTGCTCATAAAGAAGAGGTACAGCAGCCGTTCAAAATTGAACAATGGAGGATGAGGACACAGGTGAGTGGACGAATGCGGAAGTTACCTGTCTTTGAGCCTTTGAGGCAATACACTATGGAATGCAAACATTCAAACTGTATCGGTCTCGTCCATCTTGTTTACTTCCGTTGTTCAACACCAGCCTATTTTCTTCTCCAGGTTGGTAGCTAAGCCCCATCAATGCATGCGGGTTGTTTTTAAGCGTAAGCAAAGTTTAAGATGCTGTTAATGCAGATATCAGATAATGGTCATTTTTAAATGTAGATGTAAGCGGACGGTCCAAAAAAAAAAAGGATGTAGGTAACAAATCTGAATTGGGTATCAGGATCTGTAGTGTAAATCCAACAAGAAGTCACCTTTGGGAAAAGCAATCAAAGGCAACAACCGTAAGATTCGTGAGCGAGGACTTAAAGAGAGAAGGTGATTGGTTAGTTGAAAGGCACAAGAAGCTCAAATCATTTTTAATGACAGTGTAAACAGCACAAATATCATGGAACCCGACCTGTGAGCGGTTACAGAAATTCATGCAACTTCATCGTCCTCCTGGAGGTCATCTCTGTGAGGCAGCTTAATACAGTCAGGCATGGGGACATGGTACATGGCACATGGCCTTACAAAACTTGTGAATAATCGAGCAAATGGAAGACTTTGCAGCGCCAAACAGGCCAGTAAGAGTGTGGTAATCCGACATGTTGCCAGCCAAAATAACCAAGTGCTGACACACTTTTTTTAGGGAGATGGGTCACCTGAAGTGGGTGGCTTACAGTGAGAAGGGCTGACAGTTGTAGTTAAAAGCTGCTCTTGACTTCCTAAAATTTTGGATGAAATCTGTCTCACTGAAGCCTTTTACGATAACTTGTAGATAAAACTGTAAACCTGTGACCTCCATGGTTACTACCGCCTTCTTCCTGTTTACTTCAGTACACAGTGTGCTTCATGAGACATTGTGTTCTTTTGGGCATGCTGGCTGCTTCAGAACTGTGACCAGTTCACAGTGGAATTCTGATACTGGTCACATTTTAAAAAATCATGTGAAGAGTTGCAAAAAAATTTTGAATCAAGAAGAAATTCTGAATTGAGTCACTAAGGCTTGCAGTGCTGGTGCCGTTGTGGTGCCTTAAATAAAGCGAAATGTTCATTGCTTAATCCAGAGCATCATGGTTTCCACACCTACTGTGAACTGTGGGATGAAAACCCACCTGACTGTGTGGATGTGGCAGTGCTGTCTGTGCTGCATGGGGGTGGGGCCCTGGGTCTCCACTGTGGGACCAGAATCCCAGGGAGGAGAGAAGCTATGAGGCGCTCCAGGAGATCTTTGACTCATTGTGGGACTCGAGGAGAGGATATTAAAGACTGCATTGCCAGAGAGACATCTGTTTCACAGCTGAGCCCTCCTTCCCATTAGCCTCCAGCATCTCCCCTCCCCTTTGTCCTACAAATCCCAGTGGCCTTTGCTCTTCCAGTCTCCATTGAGGGAAGAGAGATTAGAGGGGGTGTGTTGACATGGATCCTCATGCTTTTACTGGCTGTCCTTAAACAATTAATAAAGGGAGTATCAGCTGGCTTGGGAAAACAGTCAATGTGCACAACAGCCTGAGAAAGTTTCATTTTTATATTAACTTGGCATATACAATGTAATCTCTAAGAGTTGTGTTTGAACAGTGACACCCTTTTTGTTTCTTTGGCTCTGAACCCCAGAACATTAGATCTGAAAATAAGCAATGGGATCAAAGCTTTTATTTGAGGAAGTTTCCTCCTAGACTAGGTTGACAGCATTGGACTGTAGCTGTGTCATGTGCTGTAATGAAGCAGGGCAGAATAATGTGTAAAAAAGGCCAAACTCCTTCTGACTGAAAGACTGACTCACTGTTTCATTTCAAACCAAATGTGCAAGGGCAGAGAGACAGAAAACATGTCACTGTCCAAGTATGAAGAAGAATACATACTCACAAAAAACATACAAAAGCTGCATAATGACTAATGAACAACAGACATCTTTGTACGAGAATGTATATTGTTTCTTCTCACTACTTTTAGTTAAGCGACATTTGATAATAGCTTTGCATACTTACACCTCAATGCAGACATGATTGTTTCTTTGTACTTGTGTGTGTGTTGTATTGCTGCTGTTCCTTCAGAATGAATAAAATCTTTCTTCACTTTGAGGATGAGCAACTGGAACAGTGACAGGATGTCAATCACTCACCATGACATGACAATAAAAAATGAACATTGTAAGCGTGACATTTTCTCCTCAGGCAAAGTGACAAACAGGGCAAAGGATAGGATTACATGTCTTGGAAACATGAAAAAAGTTTGAATTATCTAGCTTCCATTAAGTTACATAGACTTTAAAGTTTAAACAAACAGTCATAGTGTGTTATCTGTTGATAACACACTATGACTAAAAATTCACTGCAGGGAGTAAAATTAACATCCATCATGTGCTAAATGCGGTTAGATTTTCTGTTCAGTGAATGACGTTAAATGTGGGACAGCAATTCGGCACATTGGTCAGTACATGTTTGTGTAAAATAATAAAAAACTATGCAAAGACTCTGGTGTGTTTGGTGTCATTGCAGACACTCAGCTTCAGTCCTCTGCTTTTCTGTCTGTTCTTGGAGTTTCACACACACACACACACACACACACACACAGGGACAGACACATTCAATTGCACCTCTCAAAACTCAGAAATTAATAATTGAATGTCAAAGAATGTTGCTGAAACAGGAGGAATCGTCTTTTTTTCCTCATTTTCCATTGTAAAAACACATAGGCCTACACCTGTCATTTTTATCTTGATGTTTCACTATAATGTTTTTGATCGTTAGATGCTAAATTAAAACATATTCCATTAATCTCCACACAGATATATTTTTAAATTTTGTAATAAAATCTTACCAAATTATCAGTAACTTTGTAGTATTCTTTTAGAGCAGATCCCCATGTCCTTTTTAATCATCTTCAACTTGTTCAACTACAGCATTTTTTGATAATTAAATCATATACTAAGTTATACCTGATATGCATTTTGAGTCAAAAAAGGGTTTATTTTTCTTTGGAGTGAAATAATTCAGCAAAAGTTGCTTCAATAAGTTTGCTTGTTCAGCCTGTCTTCTTGATTTTGACCCTTGGTTGCCTTATGATCTGATAGACTACTGTTCCCTCATTTTTCATGAACTCCTCCTGTTCAGACTGTCTGCATTTGAGTTCTTTTTGTAGTTCCTGCACATTCACGCCTCTGATCGTATAGTCCAGCCAAAGATTGATTAAGAAGTTGAAGTAATTTCTGTGGATCAACTTAACGTTGTGTTTCATACAATTTACTACTTTTTTAGTTTTCAATGGTAAGATGCAGCCTCATCACAGACACACCAGCTTGTGCCTTCTTAACCTTAGTAGTAAAGTTGCTATCTTTATTTTAAGAGGGTAACCCTACCACCTTCCTGCCAGCCTTCTTCACTCCACCCCAGCCTGTCCAGCTCTCTGCCTTAACAGCCTACATATCTGGCCCTGTGATCTCTTCCACAATGCTGCAGGCCCTACGATGAAGATGTCTCATTGTCATCCTCTTGGCTGCCTTCATCAGTGGTCCCACCTACACCGCCGGCCTCCTCACAGCCTTTGCCCACATCGCTGGTCTCTGGTCATCCTCCAGACCAACTCCGCCCATGCCCTGCCTCCTGGTTGTCTCATTAAGTTGCTCCACCCATCTGCCCAGCCTTCTGGTTCCCCTCCCTAGTGATCCCTCCTCCTCTCAAGCCGTTCACCTATGGTCTCATGCTCCACTGTTGTCCAGCCCCTAGGCCTTTTGCCTAAGGTTTCCTTCCCTGCACCTGTCTAGCCCCAAGGCTGTGTGCCATAATGCCATGCTGATATCAATTATCTAAGCTTGAGCTTTGGTTTCCTTTGCCTTCTGATTCAGTAAGCTTATGTACCTCCACTGAACTCTTCCTGTCATGCTGGACCATCTGCATTTGGGTCCCTCCCTAGTTTTAAACTACCAGCACTATGAAGGTCTGGAGACTGAAACCTTTGTAAATATATTGAACAAGTTTCAGGAAATATGCATCACAAGATAATTTTTCCTGACAGTTAACATAAACCTGTGAATAACAACTTCCCTGCCACCGTTTAACTCTACACCTCAGGTCAATAGAGTTAAATTAAAGAAAAAGTAAAAGCAGAGTAAAATTACTAATTTAGTTTTGAATGCACAATTCACAGAACAAAAAAGGATTTTTTTTTTTAACATTTTCTTTTAAATCTTTTTTTGATTAATTACAAGTCAACATCTATAATTTGTGTAAAAAAAAATTTCAAGTGCCAACATTGTAAAAGAGGGCATGAATGACTGAGTCTATTATGTGTGTGTGTGTTTGTGTATGTTGGTGTTTTCACCTTTTCCCTCAGTGACTTTATCAGCGGCCCACACATCTAACAAGCCTCCTCAGCTTACCTGCGTTTAGCTTGTCGATGATGTCATTTTTCTTGTTGTTCTCTGTGCTCAAGTTTGCCCAACATTTCCTGCAATATCCTACAGTTTGTTTGATGATGAAGCTAGCTGATAAAAAAGAGGTGTCTTGTTCCAATTGTAGCAACATTTGCGAGCAAAATTTCTTTTTCAGCATTAAACTGAGTGGAAGGCCCTTGGTGCAAATTTGTGCACCAGGGGAATGCAGAAATTTGCATCAGGTGGGGTCATTTGCTCACGCTCACCTCTGCCTCTGGGTTGGGTTGCTTGGAACACATATCACTCACAGCAAATGAGAGACACCCATTAAAATTGTAGTTTCATTGTCACCATGAAACTGTGAAGTTCCTGATAGTTACTGTGAATAGGAAGCACCATGACAGACAGGGTTAAAAAGAGCTTCAGTCATATAACCTCATGACCAATCCTTGATCATATCTCATTATGAAACATTGTCTTCTAAGAATCTCTGAATTAAAGTCCTATTTCTTTAAAGAAATTAATTTTTATATTGGCAATATCCCTTTCTGATGAAAAATCTTCAATAAATTTGTTTTTATTTGAATAAAAAAATAATAGTTGACACACAATCTGGGACACAGGTAGCACTGGTTGATTACTAGGTCTCTAGGTAAAAGATAAAGTTGCCTAAGTCAGCATTTTCTCTTGTCTCTGTGTACTTAGGGTGGCTGGACACATACACAAGGCATTCCTAGAGTGTGGGAAATGGGGCGTTAATGCATGTCCAGCACTTTATATTTTGCTTTAAAGCTCCACTGTGGGTAAATCCAGCTATGGTATTCTGGTATAGTAAAGCAAATTCACAGTATGAATAAAATAACTAAAGTACTAGAGCAATCTAATACAGCAGTCCTGCAGTAAATTAAAATTTTGTTAGCCTTGTAGTCCTTCATTTGTTGAGCAAGACTTCGAAGAGTTTGAGTTGTTATTGGCTTTTTCATTAAGTTGTAAGGTGTTAATAGTATTTTGTCCACCCACTGTACTCTCTGTTAGAGTCAGTAGCTCTAAACCTCCAGCAGGGGGTGATATTAGCACTTGTTTCTCAGCTGGGGCCTTCCTTTTGGAATAGACAACTGAAATGCCAGCACTGCCTACAGAGACAGAAGGAAAGAGGAGGGGTGGCAGAGAGGGGGTGGGGGTCTAAACAACCCAACAGTATCAGACATGTAGTCTTAACGGAGTCAGGAGAAGCTGATTGTTATTCAAAGTTATGTGTGTCAGGGTCGTTAAACGAGTCGATGACAGGGATTTCAACTGCAGCCTGCCGCTCGATCCCACGCCGTACCAGGAGCTCACATCTATCTCAATTCCCTTAACATATGTGTTTGAACGGAAAATAAATCATGGTTCATTATTGGTGTCTGAAAACATTGTCAGTAACCCATGCTCGTCATAGTATTTTCTTTTCTTCTGCTCTATTTTGCTTAATTCTATTTTATTCTATTTTTAAAAGACATTTCTGAAATCACGTAGGCATCACCCATCCCTACCTCCATCACCCCGTTTACAGTTTAATCTGAGACTGGTCAAGTGAAAAAAAACATCTCCGACAGATCCACAGTTAAAGAAAAAGGCTTTCTCTTTTTTTCTTTTTTTGTTTTATTCCAGTGGATTTAAAGTCAGTCAGGAACATTATCAGACTGGGCCCAGCCGAGCAGAAACATTCCATAACCCCAACCTTCCTGCTGACCCCTCCTTTGCTTTTAACAACTGCCGACATAGTTTGGCTCTGTTATGTGATCATGCTTGGATGAAATCTGTCAAACAGCTCCCTGAGTTATTAGGCTGTCTGCGCCTGACCTTTCCGCAATCAAAGATATATGACTTAAGGGCTCGGATTTGCCATGGCAACGGCTCCAATTTGCCGCCGTGAGAAAAGGTCTAATTGTTGCAGAAATTTAATGATCTAGCCCCGACATCAGGGGCTGTGAGATTTTATGAACTGTTTACGCTATAATTTTCTTTTGTTAATGCATTCTGCCTTAACCCCTTCCCCGCTGGCTGCCTGCAGGGAGGGGAGGAGAGTGTGAGTGTGTGCGGTGTGTGTGTGTGTGTGTGTGTGTTGAAGTAGGGGGGTGTGTATTGGGTGAGGGAAGCTGGCGATGAGAGGGAGGTGGAAGAGGACGGTTAGGGTTATTTATATATAGGGTGATTTCTGCCCCCAACCTGTTAGCTTGTGTGTCTGGCTCCTCTTTAAAAAGGGCAGTTTTGTCTTTAAGAAAAGCAGCTGCCTGCCGCATTATCTGCTCTCAGCGATGTAGACATCAGTAATATATTCTACAAGGTCAAAGACAACTGAGATTAAAATGTCTAATCAGTTAATTTGTTTTATTGAGAAGGACTGCCGTGTGATTGGACACACAGAGAGATAGAGGGAGAGAGAGAGAGAAAGAGGGAGAGGTGGAGGAGGGGGTGGTAGAATATGGAGAGATGGAGAGATGGAGGGGAGGAGGTGCTCAGATTTGCACATTGGTATTTTGACTGAGCTTGATGCTGGAAAATATGGCCGTGCCACTCAGTTATAGCATGTTGATGAAGCTCTGACACCCTTTGTTTTTCTCCCTCGTCTCTCCACCCTCCTACTCCTCCTCCCCTCTTCGCTCTTGTCTCACCCTCTCTCACCATTCATTTTCAATCTATGGCACATTCATACAAGACTGATTTTATTAGTTGCTGAAATAGACTTATATTTTATATCTCATTAAATATTCAAAATAAATTCAGCATATTTGAGCTGTTCATACATATTCAGTTTCAGTAACTAGGATCAGAATATTTTGATTGAGCCTGTACAGCAGAGACATTTTGAATTTCTTTTTGTGTGCAGATAATTCCATTCAGAGGAATGAGTTGAATCACAATTGATCTCATTGTTTTCTTTTCCCTCCACTTACAATTAAATGTGGAGCAATATATTTCTATGGATAAAGTGACTACAGAGGGTATTGGTTTGTGCAGGCCAGCACATTTAGCAGTTTGACTTCACTGGAGACTTCTGAAGAAAAATGTCTCTATAATGAGGACAGTGGCTTTAAAATCACCAACTACTGTATTTATGAACAATACACGATATATAAAAGAAACCCAACTTTTAATATATTACAATAAATGATTGTTGTAATAACCTTTAATGCCTCATAATGACCTATATCAGCATGTAGGTGAGGACTGTGATGGAGCACTTTCTAATTAATTTCATGAAATAAGATCTTCTAATTGGTTATACATTACTGTAACACACTGTATTGCTTTACAAGTATAAGCTTCAAGTTAAGCTTTAACTCCATATAAGAGCACTGATAACAATTTGATATTACTTTTGCAAAACATACCTAAATGCAGCTATTGAAGATATAAGGTTAATTACTGGTCATTTCGAAATGTGTTGCTATAATTAGAAGCAAACACTGTAATTCGCATTATTATTATTACTTCTTAATATTTTTTTTAAATTCCAAAAATGGCAATCATTCATGTGTTTCAGCTGCTCACTAATGACATTTTTGCACATCATAAACCTGTAAACTATATATCTAATTTTGCATTCATCTTGAACTTCAGGAAGTTGTATCAGACAATTTTTGAATAATTTCAAACATTTTATGCACCTAACTAAATAATTGTTGAGAAAATTTTAAAAAACAAAACAAAACTGATAATCAAACCTTGTTAAAATGCTTTTTATGACATGATTTTGAAGAATCAGATAGAGAATGGATTTTGTCGGAGGATGTGAATGCCAAAGCCATTAAGTGTTTCTGACAAAAAATAAAACAAAAGAACTCCCCCCACCAAAAAAAAAACGTACAACATTATACATTATACATTTAGTATAAGCACTCCCATGTGTATTTTATTTATAATGAATGCATGAAGCATCTGCATTTGCATGCTCATAAGCAGGTATTATTATGACAGATGTGTCATACTTAAAAGAATAGACAAAGGTAACATAGTTGTAAGTTGTACAATATATTAATGGACCTTTTTATTCTACCAATTTAATACCAATAATAATACAGACTTTTATCGGTATTGGTATCAGTCATACCAATTTGTCTTATTAAAGTAAAGGTGTATTTTTCAGTGTTGTACCGCATGTGGAGGGATTTTCTCACAGCAGAATATTCCTTTTTACATGCACTGATGCACTACTTTTAGTCAAGACAGCATATGAGTGTGTTTTTGTGGATGTGTTTTTTTTCCTACAGCCACTTGGATGAATGTGTCTCTCTGAATGTGACCTCCATTAGGAACAGCTAAGGAGATCCATCCAGGGGCAGTTTGTTTTCCAGAGAGAAACAGCAATGGTGGACGGCCCTTGATTTATTAGAACCATGAGCCAAGTGACCATGATGAAGTGCATTTCCATTTTAAAAGACTGTACAGCTTCATCTGGAGAGGGAAAAAGAAAGTTAAAGAGTGGGGAAACATGAAGAGAATGGGCTGATGACAAGAGCGAAGCAGACTGCTGAGCTGCAATAATCACAAAGACAGAAATTACTGGAGAATAGAAGAGAGGAAACAGATACGCCTCAAAAGTATGTTTATAGAATTTCCAATTTTAAAATTATTTTTAAAAACATTTAGATGAGATATTATTTTACACTGTTAAATCTAACACGGGCATGTATGGTTTCAGGGAAAAAATAAAAATGATTTGCTCTAATGCAAAAAGAGAGAAAGAGAACGATTTAGAGATGTTTTGAGATGGAACATTTATATTAGATATTTAATCCTGTGTGAAGTTGTTAACATAGAGTAATGCCTCATACTTAAGCAGGAAAACATTTTGGGATAGCTGGTGCCAAACCTTGCAATCATGCAAGGGTTGTGTAATGAAAGTAGGGCTCTGGCAGTGCATGGGTCGCATGTCACAAAGGACCCATGGGGATATTGCTTTTTAAGCATCTCTGCCATCATCAAACACATTGAAAATTTGATCACTTCTGTGTCCGTTCAGAGAGCAGCCGAGCCTGTGTGCATCCTTCAGATGGAGTGTAACAAACAGGCTCTCATCCGGAGAAGTGATGGAGTGTTTCTTAAATGAAAATACACCTGTCTTTAGGACAAATATGTGCCACTAATTACCTGTCTAACCTAAATCTCTGGGCGCCAGATGTTGCTAAAACACAGCGAGACAAAGACAAATTGCAGCATGCTGTTGTAGCCCTGCATGTAAATATAGTAGAGGCTTAAATCATCTTTTCCTTGACCCTGTTAGAGAAGTTGCTCAATGTGATTTTGGAGTGTGCTGCACCTGTGGAAAACTAATTGTAAAGATAGGGTAAGGTATCACAGTATCATATAATGTCTCATCTGCGCTCTCTCTCTCTCTCTCTCTCTCTTGCTGTCTCTCTCTCTCTCTCTCTCCCAAGTTTGATGAAGCCATGAGCAGGATTACATTTTGATCTGTATCCTTGCTTCTAATTCAGATTTCTATTACAGTTATGTAGACTCTCTATATCCTCCTCCTCTTTTGCCTTGGTCTTGGCCAGATGAGTGGAGTTAGAGGAAACTGTGCTTTACGACTTGTACAAAGTGGTGAAGACTTTCATGACTAGATTCACAAAGGATCTCGAAAAACTTTCAATGTCTGAGTTACAGTAACCCAATAAGAATCCTTTCATGCAGCGCTCCCACTTAATCCTCTAAATGCACCAGCCTCTTCCTCCTGCCCCTCACTTTTCTCTCCTTCTCATCTTCTCACTCACATCTTTGCTTTTTTCTCTGTTGCTCTTCCCAAAGACCCATCATTTTTATTTAAAATAACATAATTTTTCAGTCTTACTCTGCTTTGAGCTTTCTGGTTTTCTGTGTAAAGAAAGGATGAACAACGAAAAAAACCCCAAATTAACATGACACATTGTTTTCAGGTAACCGTGTGCAGAGTGCAGTGGGACAATGCTTTGCACACAGGACAGCTTTGATCCTCGGGGATATTTTGAGGTCAGAGTTTGCGCTGCAGCCAGAGTTATCTAGTCTCCTTACCTCACAGAGTAACACGTTTTTGGGATTTACTGATGCACATGTAACTCGGGCAGGTATTTGGCCTCTGGATTGCTGAATGGGTTGCGCACACAAAGGCTCAGGGAAACAAGGAGTCCAGAGGCCTCTAAGTCAGAGTCTTTGCATGAAGCTGGAAAGTCAGAACGGTGAGTGATAAGTCATTGACTCTCTGGTCATATACTTTCTTATATACATACTGTATATATTTAAAATGAACTTTTATAAAATAAAGGGAGGAGTGTCAGTGTAGATCTACTGTTGCAGCTTTGTAGAATACAGGCAGCCTTTTTCCAGTATGAACAAAAGGTGAAGTTTTCAACCAACAGCAGAACTGAGTCAGTGAGTTGGTCACAAACTAAAGGCAAAAAATGAAAAGAGCATTCATTCCATTATCCAATTAAAAGCCCTTTGACATTTCATGGTATAAAATCTTTTCCACACAGTGCAGAGTCAAAAACAAACAGTCAATAGATCATTTTTGGTTTTAGTTCCTTTTGCAATGTTCTGTTCTTATGTGAGACACATAGTTTTCTCTAGTTATGTTGCTCAGCCATTTCATATAGTGACAAAAACTTCATCAGTCCTGGTTCACACCCAAGCATCCGTCTTAAGACATAGACTGAATCACTACCCTGAACTCTGACATCTCACCTCACTGTGGATTAGGGAAGAGAAAAACTCTCTCACTGCAATAATATACTGTGTTCCTCTAACATAAGTCTGCACACACTATAAAGCTGGAAGGCCATGATACGGATAAATTAATACCACCAACCCAAACCCCAGCACATTTATATTGTGCAGTTGGCAAATGAAGTGTCTCTGATTCTTTTTCTTCTCTTAAATCCTCTTTTCTCTTCCCTCCATCTTCACGTCTCTGTCTTCCTCTATTTCCTCTCTGTCCATATTTGAATTATAAGTGAAGGGTAATAATAATAGGGGCACCACAAACAGCCATGTTTGGCTTTTCCTTAAAGGACAGGATAATGAGACGGGGTATCTATTTGCATAGCGTAATGTGTGTGTCCAGATGCTGTTGAAAGGCACGTGGACCTCTCTCTTTCAGCCTCGGTGAGAATCATATGGAGCTGTGTTTTCAGTGTTATTTTTTTAAGCCCTTCCTCTATTCACTTCCACTGAACAGCCCGAGGATCCCCTTCTAACAGCTGTAGGAATTTTGGAGCACATTCAGGTGCTGATATCTTTTGTTGGGGAAGCAGGGTTAGTGCACACTCATTGGTGCATCAACCTGCCAATCTTAATCACAGATAACCAATATGCAGCAAAGGTAAATATGTCCATTAAAGGCCCCCAGGGGCGGGATTATAAGCGGCCAGCAGCCTATGAAATGCAGATTCCCCCGTTCAGAATGCTACACACACCACTCTCCTGTGTGATATCAGCCATGAGCGCTCATTCTAATTATTTGGGCAAATGTACTAATTAGCTATCAGGTGCCCCCCCACCCCACCCCCCCATCCACACTTATCATCCTCCCCCGACATCTTTTGTATTCAAAATAGGTTCACAGCATGGTTGGAATTTTTCAGGCCATCAGCAAATATTTACCAGTTCCATCTCATTATGTTCCAGGCTAAAATGCTGGCTATGAATATCTTAAGGCCCCTGGTACATGCCATCTAAACTTTGCCTTGACCTTTTACTGCTGGCCGCCTGCACTGGCAATTGAGCTGCACTTTCATTATGTAGACACACATGCACATGCCCACACATACGCGCTCACCCAGTATCTGTGTCATCATGTCTCAGTGCTGTTTCACTGTAGACTTAAGACTAAAGCAAACTGATGATTATGCATATGCACCTTTCCCTACATAGTTAGCCTCGCCATCCCAGCCTCCTGCTCTGATCAATCCATTAACTTACATCCTGTTGTATATATCTGGTGTAGCACGATCAACAGAAATGCTGACAGCTCTTATTTCTTTTGCTTTCGCGATTAGCAACTTGGTCCTTGTCAATACAATAGTAATGAATGGGCCAGATAAATGCGATTTGGGGGCATAATCATTTTTTTGTGATAGTTTGATATTGCTGGTCTGCATTTTTGCTTTAAAAGCAAAGTGATTAATCAATAATTAATTTTGAAGCAGGGGCACTGATAGAGGCGAAACGATGAAAACATTTGCCATAAATCTGCACTTTATTGCTGGTACTATTGAAGGATTCGCGGCAACACCTCGTCAGTCTCGGTAAGTATGTTGTGAGCATTTTCTGTATGGTTTGCAGAATGGCTGAGAGAAAATATTCATGCATCTTATTTACTGCCAAATGTCTTTTTATGAAAGGGATATTTGTGCACTTATCAATTTTATTCAAGCTGGAAGCTCATCTCTGCAAAATCTGATGATGGCAGGTCTGCTGGATCGCAGATGTGAGGATACTGAGGTTGTTAGAATGTAATGCTCTTTCATTAAGGCTTTTGTATCCATTTTCTCTCAAAATTATACCTGAAAATTCAATTTAAGGGCCTTAAACATACCTTAAACTCCCAAAAAATGGTGATATAGGAACAGTTTGACATCCTGGGAAATATGTTTTTTGACTTTCTTGCAAAGAGATAAATAAGAGGATTGATACCACTCCCATGTCTGTGCATTTAATACAAAACACTCTGAGATGGTTAGCCTAGCTTAGCATAAAGACTAAAAACAAGGCTTGTCCTATCCAAAAATTTAAAAATTAAGATATAATGTGCTTATTACTGAACTTTAGAGGGGTTGAGACAGATTTACTTTTTACGTTCTGAGCATTCTCAGCTAGCTAGGCTAGCTGTTTGCTCCAGTCTCAGCCTGACTGGAAAGCCAAGGTACTTGTTCTAACTTGGCCTCGCATGGACAGATGTGAGTGTGGTATCAATCTTCTCAACCAGCCCTCAGCCAGTAAATGCAGGACTGTTTCCTTAACATCAAACAGTGATTCCACAACATTTTGATTCCATAGACAATGTGCAATAAACTTATTAGGGTCCAATGAATTCACATATGCCTAATATCAACCATGCTTTCTGGTGGCTTATCACCCTGGTTTAAAGTAGCATCTCTGGCTCAGAATCCAGAGTTGCAAAATCAAAAAGAGTGTTGGTCTTGAAAATGTCCCTCTACAACATCATTTTAGAAGTATAGAGGTGTGTGTGTGTTTAAAGGAGACAATGGTGTGAATTTAAAGACAATGCTGAGTGCTTGCCAAGGCTTTGAAGCTGAGCCAAGCCCCATCGTTCCCAGAGGTATTTACCCCCGTCTCTTCCTACCACATTGTTAAACACTACCTCTGTACGTTTTTATAACACCATTGTTAAGCTCAATAGATTTTTATTTGGCTGCTTTACCCCTCCCCTCCCTCACTCACTCTCCCATACTCTTTCTCTCTGGTTTGCTGTGTTTGTGCGTTTGCATTGCCCCATCCTTTCACCTGGAAGTGTCTAGGTGTGTATTTATAGTTCCTTAGACAGCAGCCATGAGACCCAAGACCAAACATCCTCTTCCTCTCTGGAAATTGCAGAGACTGGAACAGCAAAATGTTGACTCTAAGATGTCTTGTGTCTCGTCATAAAGCAGTTTTGGTTTATGTGTGTTTGTGAGAGACACTCACTTTTATTTGTTTTTATTCCAAACACAAGCTCCTCAGTGGAACAACACATTTGTGTTACCTTTTATTGTTACTTAACCTACATTAAGAGCTTTATTAAAAAAAATATGTCTCAATTTCTGGTGTTACACTCTCATAAGGAAATTCACTAAGGACATTTATTTTGGAGAACTAACCAGAATTTTGCTGCTATCCAATTTAATAACTTTCAGGGGTTTTTTTTCAGTTTTTTACTATTGATAACATTACATGTTTAGTTATTATAATAATAAAACTTCAAATGTTAAATCATTTGCACTGTAATGTAATTGTCAATTTTGAAAGTATTAAGTGATATGCAAAAGGATTTTTTTTAACAAAAAACATCCATTTGGTTTGTCTGTGTCTTTGTTAGCATTTAGACACATCAATTGATGCTATGGCTCACCAAGAGGTTACACTAATGAAACTGTAAGAGAGCTTTGTTTGTGACTTGTAATTTGAGTTCAGTTTATATACAGTTGAAGGTACAACGAGAGCCCTACAGGCAGGTTTTTAAAAGGCACAAGGTAATTTAGAACAAGTCGCTTTTTTTCTGAAACACTAACAGCATGCACTGGTAAATCATTTATGATGAGAAAAATGAGCTGTTTGTCCTGAGCAGCTTTTCTTTATTATTTTGTATTTTTATAGACGCCCAGATTGAATTATTCAGGTTATTACATTAAATATATCATAGCCTTATATTTTGAATACATGTGCCTTTTTTCAGGGTAATGCCAGACTTTTTTTGATACTGTCATGATGCCACTAGTCAGATGCTTGATGGCTTCTCCTCATGCCAGGCAGGGCAGGTAGGAGAAGATGGGTGAGAGTGGAAGAATGGATTGATGGGGAGGAAGGAGGAATGTGAGTGCAGAGGGGAAGGGGAAGAGAAGAAAAACAGAAAGGGGTAAGGAGAAAGGCGGTTGTACTTCAGCCATCTGTTGTGTGTTCCCCAGCAGCAGCAGCAGCAGAGCAGAAGAAGGTGAGGTCTGTCCACATCTATCCTCTGGCCCCACATCACAGGCTCGCCGTTGGCCCAGTGTCGGCCCCGCTGTCTCTCTGTGTGTGTGAGCGTGTGTTTGTCTGTGAGTGTGTGTGTGTGCATTATATGGCCAGCGTCGACCCCAGACACGAGCTGCTCTGGCTGATTTAATGAGAAGGGCTGGGTTGCCATGACTAGGGCAGGCACTGTCTCTTTCTTTTTTTTCTCTCTCTCTCTCTCTCTTTCTCACACACACACACACACACACGCAAACACACGTACCACTCAACATGCCCAGCCGATTCCCCACCACCACGTCACTCCCCTCCAAAATCACACACGCTTGTCGAAACTCACACAGCTCTTGTGGAAACTCATTGGGAAAATATGAAAATGGAAAAGATAAGACCAATCCTGGATGCTTCAACCTTTCTGCATTTTCGTGTCTTTGAGGAATTTGGGAGCCTTTTGAAAAAAATGGGGGCAAAAAAATGCTAATGTGCGCGACTATGAGAGACTTGCCTGGTCTCTCGCCTGGCCAGCAAGTGTGGCAGTGTTTTAATGATGCATCTGCTTGTGTCAAATGATTCTGGGCACATTGTGAAACCCAGGGCTGCTGGCGCCTTTGATGTCACCAAGCTTGCACGCACACACACTTTCTTGACAATACTCACACAAGCACTTCTGCATGTGCCCACACACCCTTTCACGTTCTTCCACCAACACACACACAAAAGAGAGAGAGAGAGAGAGATACACACACACACATACACATACACATGCATACTCCCATACAGCTATGTACTGGGCAGCGGTTCACTCGGGCCCCCTCTGGTGCTGTGGTGGCTGGTTTTAATGTCCCTGCCTAATGATCTGGCACGCGTCGAAAGGTAAATGATAATTTGCTTTAAGTGGAGCCTTTAGGCGGAAAAGCCTTGTAGGGCTTAGCTGTCTCCCTGACATGACAGTGTTTACCACAAGCAGCCCTCGACAGATTTCATTTCAAATATGATTTCTTTATGAAAATCCATCAGACCGACACCCTGAGTCTGCTGACTGTTGCACGAACAGACATACATCTGTATTTGTGCGTGTTTGTAATTCTGAGAGATCCTCCATGAAGGCGTGCGGGGGGACGATTGAAGACAATTCAGTTGGAGAACGGACGCTGGTGGACGGATGCACAGCAGCAAGAAGGAGGAGAAAATCACTTTTTTTTTCTGTGGGAATGATTTCGAGGCTGTGAAAGCAAATTCTGAGGAGACAGTGCGAACATGCAGCCTTGGTGTCGTGTCTCTTTGTAGGAGAAATCTGGGTAGTTTCAAATGAGTTTCTCATCACTGAAAAGGGGACTCATTATCACTTTTGTATACTCTCTCCGTTCCATTCTTCATTAGGCTTTGTAAGCACAAAAAGTGCTAAAGCAGTTTTTTTGTTGCCCAATTCTCTTCACTTGTAAATCAGTCAGGAGTTACTTACGTGATAAGCGAGTGGAGGAACTGCTGAAAGTAAATGTCTTAACACCACAACATGTTGGTATTTTGACAGCTTTCTGTATTTTGCATCTGAGCAAAAATAGACTTGATCACATTTGTGTTGTGCCAGACGCACAAACTGTAAACACTGAGCGTAACAACAGCAATTTTCAGTATCTGGTGAAATACTTCCTGATCATCAACTACTTACTGAATCCCAAAAAAATCTTTCTAAATGAGACGCCATCAAACTGCAGCAACAACATTGCTCCGTCGCAGAACTCTGCACTACTTGTGAGCCAATTCACAATGTGAATGAACTGATCTCAGACAAGGAGTTATGAGGGTGGATCGCAGTGTAACAAGAGCAGAGAACAGGGAAGTAGAGGAGGTGAGAGTAAACATCAAAGAAAGGTGAGGAAAATAGACAACACCTAAGTAAAACAGACGGCAGTTTAGATCAGCAGAAACGAGACAAGGAGGTGAGTACTTGACAGCTGATCATAACACGTGGCTATAGGGTGGATGTCTTGTCCCCTCTTCTCTCCTGCCTCCAACTTACTTTCATCCTTTCCCTTTTATCCCCTCTTCAACAAGTCTTTTTTCATCTAACCCCTCTGAAAACCCCCCTCTTTTTCCTTTCCACACCTCTTTCTCTCCCGTCTCAAATCATGTGTATTCAGAATCATCTTTCACACATCCACACCTTCAACCTCTCAACATCTTTACCACGCCATCGCTCCTGAAAATGAGTCTTTGTAACATGGCATATAACCTATTCGGCAACTTTGTTCACTTTCATCACAAAGTAGCAGCAAGGAACAACAGTCCGACTGCACCACTCAGAACCGCAGCTGCATTTCAGTACGTTACAATCATGTTTACCAGCCAGGCTGCTCAGTGACGCTTTAAACCAAAGTCACTTTGTTTCTTTGGGTCATGTCCTGGATGGAATAGCAAGAGAAATTCAACTGGAAATCTATGAGAAGTCAGTAATTTCATGCTGAATAAAAATCGAATTCAGATAATCCGAGATGTATTTCAATTAAATGTATTTAAAGCCTGTATTTATTTACTTTTCAATGTTTTATATTTGTTGTTTTGCTAGGTATAAAAAAAACTGGAAGTAATTTATTACAAAATATTATGCAACCTGTTTTTTGCTTTGAAATGCTTTAAGTATGTCACTTTATTCTGAAATAAGACACATTTTTATCCTTGGTTTAAAATCTTGAAAGAAACTAAACAACTATCCTCTTCATGGTCTGCGGCTAACGTGAGTGAGTGTGTATCGAATGGTTTGTCCTGTCGGGTCCAGCCATGTGCTCATGCCATCATCAGCTCTAGCTGAGCCTCTGCTCTTCTTTGCAGGCGTCTTTGGTTTTCTGCTCACACTGAGAGGAATTAGCACTGTATTTTTCAGATTATTTGCATTTTACTTGTACACAATACCAGTATTTTGATTTATTTTACTTTTATTTGTTGGATAAACAAGTATTTACAATTTGTAACAAGATAATTTTTCAAAGATTACAGTTTTTACATAGGGGCTGTTACTATTATCATTGTTATTGGGAATATAAGATTATTTGTGTATAGAGCGGTGCAGCAACTTTTGGTAAAGACATTTAATATTTTTCTGCTGTAATTTATCTTTTTTAAAGCCCTTGAAAATTTTGTGATCCTCTGTTTTTCTTTTTGTTAGATTGAACAATGAGAATGAATAAATAAGCAACAACTTTAATTGTTGCCATTTATTTATGAGTTTAACACTCTGAAACTCTTTTCAGGACTGTGTTCATGTTGTTTGATTGCATTTGATTGACAGCAGCCAACTGTCATTAAATTTTGATCCAAATGTTGCAAATCCTGGTTGGAATATGTGACTTAAAATTCCACCCACTTCAAATTTGTGAGAAAATTACAGACAAACACAAATACAAAGAATCTTACATGTGAAATAACCAAAATTGTTTGAATTTTCAAAAAAGTTTGTGTTTGTGTTTGCGTAGAAGGCACAATTAAAAAACTTCCAGTTCTGTCCCTGTTATGCCTGAACGGAGTGCTGCATCGTAAATGTGTCACATTTGCTCCGTCTTTTAAAGAAAAAGAAGTCTATGATCCTAATTAACATTCATATTCTGTGATAAGGTTAAAAACTTCTAATGTTAATGAGTAACAGTTCTTGTCAATATTTTACTGGAACCAGTAAAATGTTAACACTGGTCATTGTATTATTTGTTTATTAATAATTAGTGGATGAGTGGAGTGTACAAGCTTGAGCCTGTCAACCTGAGATCAGTTGTTAGGGTTTAGGTTTTGGTGGATCCTGTCCAGGGTGTACCCCGACACCCACCCAATGACAGCTGGGCTCCAAGACCCTGCAACAGAAAAGCTGCTGACAATAATGGACGAATGGATGGATGGATGGATGGATGGATGGATGGATGGATGGATGGAGAGACCATTTGTCCGATGAAGTACAGCATGAAGGGAGCCCCTGCTGTGAACACAGTCATCACCCAAGTGCTACCACCATTTTGTGTCTTCAGTGAATTGACATTTAAATATGTATGTTGACATGTTTTGCACTTTAATCTGTATAATATATTTTCCTAAGTCATTGTTGGTTTTTCTGAATGTTACTGAGCCAAGCTACTTGCTAGTTGCTTAACAGCAGGGTACAGTATGTATTCTCCTGTAACACTTCTGCTTTTTGTGCACATTTTTTAGATTAAAAACACATTTATATAAATGTGGCATCTCCCTTCCATGCTTGTGATTATTTCTCCCTCTTTGTAGGAGTGAAAAAAAGCACTTGTCTTCTCTGAGACACTTCCTTTAAAACGTGTCTTGACAAAACATCTTTCTCCTCCATTATCCGTTTCATCTCTTTACTTACTTTACTTGTCTTAAACTGGTGAAAAAAGGCATGCTTTTAAAGTGATGGGAAAATGTGATTTACAGGCATTAGCAGTACATGTGTATGGTTGGAGTAGCCGCAGGGAAAGAAGATGCTGTTGCTTTAGCGGCTGATTTCTTCCTGCTACGGGCGAAGAGAGGGGAGGCCCTAGGGGCACAAAGCCTCGGGAAATGTCTGGATATCTCTTAAGAGGCTGTTTCCCCTCAGCTGTAATGGAGTGTGGAACACAGAAAAACTGTGTATATGTAGCATAAAGTTCACTTCATGATCACTTAACTGTGCGGATCAGGATAGAGACAAGGGGAGAGATACTGGGTTCACACACTGCCTGAAGTACTGCTCTTTTAGGCATTTTATTTCATAAGAAGCAAAATATAAGCATGTCATGAGTACATAATATTACCAGCATCAAAGAATGATGTGAAACAAATGTAGTTAGAGCTGCAGCTACTAATTTTTATTATTAAACAGTCAATCAATATTTTGATTCAATATTTTAGCTTATCAGAATTATTTTTTTCCAGGAAAAAACATTTATAATAAGTGCATAATAGCATAAGTACATCAAGTTACTAAAATAATACTTACATTTCTCATGCTGACTCAGCTAATCAGTCAATGAACAAACTGTTTCAGCTGCAAACTTTTGCCAAAAATTTTGAGTCAGGCTTGGGAACTTCTCACAGAGCAGCACTGGTTTCGTCTTTGAATAAAGGTGAGCCACAAACAATATTTTTGTTTCCCATAATAATTTCCCATAATGCTCTCCTTTGCTTCCTGTCACAATGGCTGCTTCTGAGTTCACTGGCTGACGTCAAACGCATCACCACTGCAGAAATGTGACCACAGACAGCAGATTTAAAAACTCTGGTACACTTGAAAATAGAGGGAGATTTACCTGACGTTTATTGGGTAAATCAGCATTGTTTCAACTTGTTTGGCAAGAGCTTGAATGAAATGAACGTTCATTTATAAGTAAAAGTCACACACTTCAGCACTGAATTAGCCAGGGGACCACAGCAATCTGCCCAGCTCATGGCTTCTTCGCCCTGGCAGATGGGTCTGGCTTCTCTCCTGTTCACACAGATTTCAACCCAACCTGACCCGTGTCAGTCCAATCACAGCTATCAGTTGAATAGATGGCCGATTTGATAGATGGACTGGCAAAGGAAGATGAATGAGTCCAGATTTGAAAAGTCACATGACACAGGTTTTCCTGCTCTGATTGGTTGATCAGTGGAGGTTTGTGACCGGGCCACTGCTATTTGTTCTGCTGGACGAAGCATAAACCCAACTTGCATGTGTCCGGTTGTGTCCAGAGGCATTTGTGTCAGCATTTTTTTTTAAACTGCGTTTGGTCTGGTGTACTAGATAAGCCTTAAATGCCAAAGTTATTAAATCCACACTTTTTAAAGTGGGCAAAGTTGGACTCTCCTAACCAAAGTTGATGATAATGACATCATCAGGGTCACTTTCTCCAACTTGACAAATTTTCATAACAAAACTGCTTTGACACTGATTTGTACTGTCTTAAACCTTTTATTTTATAAGAAGCAAAGCAGCCTGATTTTTTTGCCCATGTTGGAAAACAAACTATAGAGACAATATTAACAAAAACTTATTATAAACTTATTGTAATAAATATTTATTTAATAACACAAATGAGTAGGCAGCTGCCTTTTAACACCATGCAGATACAGAGTAACATTAGCATTTATTTGCAGTCATGTTCGTGTCCACCTGGCCAACATTAATGTTTATGGTCTTGTTAGTCTAAGCTCCTGAGAAAAATATCCAATTAAGTTGTCTAACTAGTTGCTAACTTAGTCTTTCTGGTATTTGGCCTTTGCTGTGTGTAAAAATGAAACTGTGTAGTGTAGTAAGAGTGAATCAAAGGCTGCAGGCTGGAGCCAAAAAAAAAAAAAAAGATTATTTATGTGCAAAATTGATGTACCTCTCTTTTAAGAGACTGAATCCCTGCTCCAAAGTCATTTATTTCAGTGAAAGTTTTTTTTGATAAACACTCTCATGGCAGACATTTTGCTCACGTGTATGTTCTTTTGATGGCCTCCACCCAAGTCAATTTATTTAAAGACACTTACTAACTCCAATTACGTCGGACCCCTCCTTTGATATGCTATTTTCCTTTCTTCGCCAGCCATCTTTGATTCCTGGGCCGATCCGCCTCCTCTTGCATACAGCTGCCTCCTCGCTTGTTGTTCTTGGCACCACATCCAAAAGTCCTCCAGCCTTTCTGCGGTCCCCTCAAAAAGAAGAAGGACATCAAAAGGCTTTCGCAGGGCTCTGTCGACATGAACATAGCTGAACCTTCCTTGTCTCTCAGTCAGTGAGTAGAGTCCTTGTATGTAGGAGGGGTAAGGGGGGTGATGGAAGCCTCAGACCCCCTTTGGCTCTTTGTGTGTTAACGCAACAGAGGAGGCTAAGGGTCCTCTCCTTTTCCAACATAAAGAGCCCCAAGGTTAAAGCTCAGCCACTGATCCCTTTCCAGCAGCCACGTTCCTCCTCTCCTTCCCCTTCCTTGTGTCTCATTCTGTGCCTTTCTATGCCATGCCATGCTATTCCTTGCCATTCCTTGTCTGGCTGACACAAACAGGTGCTGTTTGTCTGACCTTAACTCTTTGAAGAGATTATATATTTAGAAGCCTCCTCCCATCTTGTTGATAAACACTGTTCCCCTTTCCATCGTCTTTTTTTTATTCCTTCTCTTTATTCTCAATTTAAAAGCACCTTTATTCTTCATCTACATTTTGGATTTGCCACCTGATTGCTCTGTGAATGAATAAGATGTTAAATACTTGGGCACACAGACACACTCACCAAACTGGCTGAGGATTACAAGAAAAGTGCAGGATTTCTAGTCAGAGAAAAATATGTCTTGATTATTTTATTTTTAATTTTTATCTAGATTGATATTTTAGTTTTTATTCCAAGGAAATATGCCCTCTTGGACAATATTCCGGCAAACATGCCACATCTCAGCCTTCACTTACAAATGCCAGTAAAGCTAATGTAAAAGTCTGGTTTCCATGCAGTAAGAATCAACATTTATAAAATAACAACTTACAGGCTTGTTTTTCACAATTTTGTTAATTTGATTAAATTTTTACACTTTTTAATATGTTCTGTACATTTTAACAAAACATTTTTTTAATCCATATATTCTAATGTACATATATAATAATAGTGCCAGAACTTGAGACATTTTTTGTGTCTGTTATGAAATGCCAGGTGATGTACAGACAGCAGCCGAAGTTATTAGACACCAGACGGAGCATGGTACTGGAGTAACAGCATCTGATGAGTTGTAAGCGGCGCCCAAGATGGCGCGTTTTGCCAGTGTTATTGGAGGGTGGAATAAACAAGAGTTCAAGAATGGCAAGGAATTATCACGCTTAGCTTGTAATATATTGGCACAGGACGATACTTTAGCTTACATTTTTGGATTTTATATATCAACTACATGTAATTATTTTTTTGTCGTACTGCATATAAAAATCACATTCAAACACCTCATTTAACAAAAAAACCTTTTACTTAAAATTTCCCTTTACCTTAAAATATGTCTTTATAATTATTTCATACATTATTATGCAAATATATAAATAAATCTTGAATATTTTCTATGGATAATATTTGATGACATGAAATGTATCTCATGATCTCTGCAAAAGCAAAGGTTGCATTTTGCGTCTGGTTAATCAGAACGTTGGGCTGTTCACTGCATATGTCTGGTAACTGGGTATAAATGTGTCTAGCGGTTGTGTTGTGGCCCTGCAATGCATCCTTTGTGATAATAGGCCTGGCAGCAAATTGGGCAAGGAGGGGGGGATTGGAGGATTTTGCACGGAGAGGCGGGGGCATCGACGGGACATATACATATTCACATGGGTGCTTATACATGTTTATATGCAAGTGCGTGTATGCCTATGTGTGTGACTGGGCTCGTCGGTTACCAGGGAAATGGATGTGTTGGCCTCATCAGAGAGTCTCCAGCTGGTGGAGAGGCTTCGGAAGCGGCGCTTTGGCAGCCTCCCGGTCAGGGGGGAGTTTGCATCTGTGCTGCCTTGGCACTGGACTGGATTGTGGTTGCGGTGGATGGTGTGTGTGTGAGTGTGTGTGTGTGTGTGTGCGCATTCGTGCGTGTGTATTGGTTAAGGTTTTTTCTCTTGAAGGCTGTGGGGGCTGAGGGCCGCCCCTTTCACCTCTTAGCAACCCCTTACCCCCTCCATGAACACACGGATGCACGTGCACGCACACACACACACACACACACACACACACACACACACACACACACACACAAAAACATAAACTTAAGAGGATCCTTATGGACATAATGCATTCCCTGGGCACTAACCCTGACATTAAGCATCAGAGTTAAATGTCTAACCCAGTCTTCAAATTTGTGACATTTGTAATTTGTAACAAGTGACATCAGGAACCAAATGTTTGTAAATCGTCTTAACTTAACTGAACCATGTATACCATCGGTATTTTCAGATCATATTTTAGATCTTACTGCTGGGAGCCATTCTGCTGGTTTGTTGACACTTCTAATCAATTGCTAGTTGACAGTCAGTGCTGTTCAAGTTCACACTTCACAAGAGCTAGCTCAAAGTTCAGTTCACACAACCAAATGAATTAAAATGAATTAGCTCAAACTCACATTTTTCAATTTTCAAAAAGAAGTACACAGTCAAAAAAAAATGAACTAGTCCATTTTAATTTCTTCAGATTAGTTGGCAACGTGGCTGATGTTTGGACTTGTTTTCAGACCCCACAGGCACCATCTGCATGATGATGTTACATTTTACTACATCTAATGAACACCTTTATTTACCACCTTTACAACTGCATTAAAAATAAATTCAGCTGGTAGAACATAATGCCTTCAAGATATTTTCAAAACCCCAAATTAATCTAAATTATGTTTGAATGTGCATATTTTGTAGACTATGCATATGACTGATAATATAAATAAAACGGCATTTCTTGGTAAAGCATCATAAGAGTTAACTAGAAAGGAGAGAAAGCTAAAATATTAAACACAAATGAACAACAATTAAAAAAAAAACAACAAACAAGGACACTGTGGCGGGTGCAACCACAAATATCAGGATGCAAAGTTGAAACTGACACTTTAACAGCAGGATTAAAAATGCCAAAGCAGAAGACAAATAAGTATTAACAATAAGAATTCAACAGCAACAGCTGCAATCACATATATTAAGACAGTTTTAACACACCATGCAAATACACACAACACTACAATATTAAGCAAAGCAGCAAGTGATGATCCATCCGACTTGGTGCTCTGCAGTACAACAATAGTTTGTTGTAACATTAATAACCCGTCCGAACATTGTTCTGTGAGCTGCAAAGTCCTCAACAATCCGTCCAAATGGTTAGACCTCTCTGCTTGACCATTCTTAGTTCATATGAAGATGAGACCCCTTAACCTCTCTTTACCTTTGGGTTCCTCACACTTTTAAAACATTTTGAGCTTAAATAGGCTCAGTTCCACCTATAGCAATAGTCAGGAGCAGAACAAAAGCCCTCAAACACACCTCAGGTAAACCTTATAGGATATGCAGCAAACGTGGCCTCTTACTGTGGGCACATCAGCATTTAGTCAGAGCAGCACATGTTCTGTTTGATGTGTTTAGTCTGTGTTCCTTAACATACTCACTGAGTGGTGCATTTAATCTGTGATTACTTCAGCTGGAATGACTGCCTTAAAGTTTTAAAAATCATGATTCAGCAAAGTCTGTCCAGTTTCCTGTCATAGTCTGACACCATGTGTAATTGTTTTGTTTGATGAAGTTGTTGACAGTCAGAAATAAGCTAGCTCAAAAAGCATTTTATAACAGAAAGAACATGCACAACTGTTGTGACTTTATAGTGCTAAAATATTCTCAACTTGCTTGAGTATTAGCCTACCAGCTACAATGGTTCATGAAGTAGCCCTGCAAGTCAATGCTTTACCAAGCTACTCAAACAAAATGTTTTGCATATTATGATAATTATTGTAATAATACTTTTGCCGTGCCATCACTTAAATGAACTCTCACTGGGTCTTGTCAAAGACACCAACATCATCAAGAAGTATGAATATCATCCTACTCTGACAAAAAGAGAGACAATAATAGAAACAAAGCCACATTTTTCTCCCCCCTCTCCCTCTTCTTCAATGTGGCCTCTCCCTCCGTTTTATTCCACCTAATTTTTCTCCTGTTCTCTCCATTATTCACTCTTTCTGTTAAACCTCATTTATCCTTTTTCCCCCTCTGTCTGATACTCTCCCCCCCGCTCTTTGATCCTTGTCTCCATGAAACTTCCCTTCTGTTGCTATCTATCTATCTATCTATCTATCTATCTATCTATCTATCTATCTATCTATCTATCTATCTATCTATCTAT
>JAPZDV010000001.1:2243306-2262458 GCA_029814665.1 Acanthurus lineatus
TCTATCTATCTATCTATCTATCTATCTATCTATCTATCTATCTATCTATCTATCTCTGTCTGTCTGTCTGTCTGTCTGTCTGTCTGTCTGATTATATGTCTATCTGTATGTCTATCCAGTCAAGTCTAGTTGAGTCTGCAGTCTATTTGGATTCTCTACATGTTCCATTGTATGTATTTCAGTTGAGCGTCTTATTTCTTGCTCATTCATCCCTGTCCCAGCTGTTTTTATCCGCCAGCAACTGTTGTTAATATGTTTTTCCACCACATGTGCTGTGGATTATAGAGCCTGATGACAGCGATCATGGCAGGAAGATGTCTGGGATGAGCGTTTGTTCCGGCTATAGCCGTAGCGGTTTGGACCGGCCACGAATCACGGACCAAGTTGAAACACAAGCCACCAGGAAATGAGTCCCAACATCACTGGCTGACCTCCGACCCAAAGCTGCTTTTTTGTTTCAATAGAGTCAAGCATGAGTTGTGTAGTTGGATCTTTATGTGTAATTATTTTAGTGCATCTATAAGTGTGTCTACAGTATAAGGAGTAAAGAAAGGAAACTGGTGTTGTCTTTAAAAATGGAGCTGACATTGCAGTTAAGGAGTGTGTTTGCTCTGTGTTGGGTGGGCTGGGCGGAGAATTGTTAGGAATTGTAAGTGGGGAGTAATTGATGCATAGCTCAAGTGGCTCGAGTTAAAAGGGCATCGAATAGGCAGCATTTTCCTCTGATCCCCATATGCTCACACACACACACACACACACATGCACATGCACATATATAAACACAGACCCACACACACACCCACACACACAGGCACACATCATCATCATCGTCATCAACAACATTATTTACATCCACCCCACCATTAATCACTCACTCGGCCCAGATCAGACATATTTCAGGATCAAACATATTTCAGGCTTTCGGTACGTTATTGGTCTCTCCAGCTGTCCCTTTTTGTTTCATGTCACTGTGGCCATCTGATAAAAAGTGTGTAAGTCATAATGATAGTCATCTGTGAAAAAGATGAAGGGGAAAGTGGCTGGATCAGGACCAAGAGCCACGATACACCCTGTCCCTTTAGATCAACTTTTAGAGAACACTAATGAAAAGATGGAGGGAATTATGATCTTTACTCTTTCACCTACTTTTATCATTTACTCTCCTCTCCTCTCCTTTTTCATGCTTCTGCCATTTTCACAAAAGTAATGTTCTCTGGAAGTGTGCGTACACATTCTTTGGATGTCCAGATGTATGTTTCTCTGTCTCACACATGTTTCTCAGTGGAAGTGGTTCTCATTATTGTTATTTTGTAAAAGGTACTCGCTGTCTAACGAAGCCAGGAGCAGAACAACACAAAGATGTGAACCATGCAGTGTTCATTATTAACGCAAAACACTCAAGACAGCTGGAGCAAAACCTTTGTGTTAGACTTGTATGTAAGGTCAACTCTCTCAGCTTTTAAAAAGCTGGAAAATACTGATACAAATAAAGAGAAATAAAAGATGACATACAAATGTGCAATGGCGTTACTAAATTTGAAGGAAAAATAAATGAATCAGAAATCAGTCAGTTCTGGTCAACAAACCATCCGGGGAAAAATCTTTCAGCACTGTTTCATAGAACCTGTCCACTTATCTGGACAGAGACAAGTATTTTGACACATTTCTACAGAAAGAAGGAATTCTAGGATTCTCTGGTTGCTTGAAGTATACAAGCATGTTTTGGCACAAGAATCAAACAGTCTGGATGGACAAAAGAAACCACATAAAACCACATAAACTTTCTTGATCTTGCCACTACATGTTTTTCAGTTGTTTCGGTATCTTTCCGTATCCTTTAACTTCTTCAGTGTACCAGAGCCCATCAGTACACAGGTAAAAAACCTTCTACCATCTATGATTGTGCGTCACAAAGGCCAATTTCATCCCAACATGTAAGCGCTTGAAGGAAAGCATCATGGCCCAGTCTCACCCTTTGCTTTCACAATGGCCATGAACATCATCAGGGCCTCAAAAATGGGTTGTGGGTGGTGAAGTAACAAAGGCTGGGCACTAATTATCATCCATCAGGACATAAATGAACGTCATCACAACAGTGGCCACTACTGCAGTATGCACAAAGCAACTGCATGCAAAACTGCAGAGCACCAAGTCGGATGGATGACAAGCAAAGCAAATCTCAAAGCATCTTCATGGTCAAGAGGCCACTTAAAGACACATGACTTTTTATCAATGACACCTGAGTGTCACATAAGTCAACCTGACAAGTTGGCGAGTGTTGAGCAGTTGGGGGTTTGACGGATCACTTGAGTGTTTCTCATTGTACTGTGCTTGTGGAACTGCATTTGAGCAGAAATATTCCATTACTGGTTTTTATAAGTTTTTGAGTCTATTCAATAAGTAAGAATCTGAGGAGGTGGGACTTCTCTTGGACTTTTAGCTACTTCAAATAAAAGTGACTCAAGAGCTCTAATTAAGCGCAGGGTACATATATAAAGACTGATTTATTACAAACAATTCCATTGTGTAAACCTAGAATTTGTTTTTAAACAGCTGACCTGTGCAAATATGTAGAAACAAAACATTAATTACTGTCACATCCTGACCAAAGTTATAGCTTCAGTGCCATGTCTGTTAATAGCCGTATCATTCTCTTAATTGTCGATGGTTCAGTTGCTGCGTGATACTTCATGTGTCTAATAAACTCGTTAAGAAAGAATGTGACGCAGTCCGTTGTAGACAACAAACAAAGAAAACAGTTTTAGTGTATCTGCAAAGTCTCTGATACAATCAGTGACACTTAAACAATGTTATCGTATGATTCAAACTTTAATCTAGCAACTTTCTGACCTGCCTTATCCACATAAATAGCTGCATGTGAACAGTTACCTTTTCATTATTTTTTTCTTTTTTTTCTTTTTACTGGTAGTTGTAATTTTAATTTGTGCTTGGAAAAGGTCTTTGTTAGCACGCATTAATTAGCATACTCCTTCCATCTGTTTGAAGTGTGGCCTCTGTAGATACCAAGATGCTTCTGAATTTCAGAGAGGTGAAATACAAACGCCTGTTTGCTTTGACTGTCCATATTTTCCTGAGCAGATACACTGAAATGTATTTAGATTGGAAGTTTGCAATACTGCTTGGGAACTATTGACTTCCATCTTGCTCTGGATTGCAGCATTACTTCACAGTTCAACTGCCCTACATTAAAGACAAGACATCTGAATGGGCAGATAACTTGAAACGTACATAAAAAGAAATAAAACATATTGTCCATAACTGTCCTTCTTTTAGACAAACGCGGATCAAAAATAGGCCTGTGTAGCTGTTGTTTAAAATGAATTCTATTAAAGTCTATTGACCTTTGCTGTCTAATGACTATTGACCTTTATTGTCCAAGTTTTATTGAATCTGCTTAAAAGAATCGTTTAAGATACTTTCACCAAAGGGCCTTGATTCCCTGCCTTCATGACAATTTAAAATTTCAATGCATACTTCACTGCAGAGCTTTACACGGCCCCAAACCTTTGAAAATTCAAGCCCAAAGCCAGCTCTGCACATCCCTGTCCGTTACGCACTCTTCACTTGATTGTGTGTAAACAGATAAAGCTTGCAAATAAAACTCTAAAGACACAACACCGTTTTTCTCATCCACAGAATAATTTAGGAATTTCAGTCTTCCTACACCTTACAAACCTTTTGGTGCTCACCCATCTCAAAGTAAGCATCTGTACTGTATAGCACTCTGTATGCGTGTGTTTGTGTGTGTGTGTGTTGATGGGTTAAGGAGAGAGTTTCTGGTGCTTTCCTTCCATGTTTAACAGCATGTTTGCGTGTCTCAGCTCAGAGCGTCTCTCAGCCTAATCCGTCCTTATCTCCCAGTGCGACAACACAACAAGAGGATCTTTAAAGAAGACATTTCTCTTTTCCACAGCACTGAGCTGCTCTACTGATACTGTTTTAGTGCTGACTACTCATGTATATATGTGTGTGTGTGAGCGTGTGCTATGTCTTTTCTCTTTGCACAGATGCATTTCTTTTATGCACATATATGGGTTCCTTTAATTCTGTGAAAAATAGGTGTGTATGTGCGTGCAGAGGCCTGAGCTTGTGCATGCCAGTGCGGATGTGGATGCTGTTGTCATTCCAAAGCTCCTCCAACATCAAACTCAGACTAAAGGTTGACTGCACGTCTTGACATTAGATAAATGCCTAGTCTGGTTGTACACACAGCTGTACCAATTCTCCGATAGGTCTCTCTCTCTCTTTCTATCTCTCTGTTTCTCTCTCTCTCTCTCCCCGTCCAGGCTGATCTAATGACTCATAGGAATGCATCGAGCCGCTTGTCAGAGATCAATCATCTTCGTCAGGTCGTTCTACCGATTGTTTGAGTAGAAGGCCATTAGAGAGGAGCTGTTTGGAGGTGTTTTGTGAACCTAAGCGGCTCCAAAGGTCAGCTGGAGGGAGAGACAGAGGCAAGGAGTGAGAGAGAAACAGGCAAAAAGTGTGCATAAGTGTGTGTGTGTATGTGTGTGTGTGTGTGTGTGCTCCTGCTACTGGCGAAAGGAAAGGCAGTAGACAGGTGAACGTATGGAGATAGAAAGACAGGCCTTGTCAGCCCTGTTGCGTGACTCCACTGCCCTTTGTTAGTATGAATCCTTAAACAGCTCCCCACAAGTACAGAACCTGAGATTAATAATTCCCACGCACTGCCTGACATCCATCCCTGATCTGAAATATGCATGTTGGAGAAAAGAAGAGACAAGAGGATGAGGAGGAGAGGGAGTGAAAAGGGGGAGACCAAAAGGGCCCGCTAGATGGTGGCTGCCGAGCCTTTTGGAAAAGCAAAAGATTCTGTTTTATGTGGCCTGTCAATAGCGTCTAATGAGGAAACCCACCTGTGATTTGCGTTGTGCAGTGAGCAAAAACCCCTGGCCGTAAACTGCGAACATGAGGTGCCATCAACTTTTCAAAGGTCCTCCCCCCTGAAACAGCCACATCTTCGCTTTTGAAATGAAGTTGTGAGATGGGGCAATTTAAAGTTGTTCAGTAACTGGATAGAAGATATTTCCTTTTTCTTTATTTTGAAAGAGATTCGGTGTGTATGATTGTGTTGGTGTATGTGTGTGTGTGTGTTGTCTGTGTGTGTGTGTGACACCGTCTGTCCTTTGAAAAGAAATGGACTGGGATTTCAGCAGAAACAACAATTGATGATTAAAAGGTTTTATTGCCAAGCTTTCTGCAAAGTTACAATCATAATGCTGAGGTCATTTGAACAGCCTGAAACTTTGTTGCTCATCCGCGTGTGGCTGCAGGAAGTAAAATGCTGTGGCATCTCATTTTAAAACAGAAGACGTGAGCAGAGTTGACACCAGATATGAAACCTGAATTTCTGTTGAGGTTTGTCTTTTAAACCTGCTGTTTTACAGTAATCTGAACACTGAGGTTGAAGTTGGCTTTTTAAAACGGAAGCCGAATTAAGGCGGTTGCATCTACCCCGTAATTGACGGTGTGGTGAAGACCTCTGTTGCAGACCTATTTCCTATCAGAAAAGACTTCATAGGAAAAGCCTGATTTTAAGTTATCTGTTAAGCAGCTAATGATTTGGCAGATTTCTTCTTATGAGGAGAAGAATATGATGAATAGTTCCAAGTTGAAAATACAAAGTAGGAGACAGCGAAAGAGAATGAAAGAAAGGACCAATGTCTTCTGCTAATATAAGTCTTCTGCCACAGAAACCTGCATGCTGTAATTATCAAACTGAAGGTCAGAAAACTCATAGTTTTTGTGGAATATGATTGCTAAAACAACGAACATGATAAATACACAGAAAGGCAATTATCTTATTTCCTTTGGCTGCTAGTTTATATTCTTAATGCTACTTTAATCTATTTTTTGTTTGTTTATTAATTTTTCTCCTTGTTTTTCATTTTTTGGTTGTTCCTTCCCAGTTCTCACAAAGGGGGAGAAAGAAAGTAGGGCGCTCACTTTGCAATTTCTACTCAACCCCAGACTACTTCTTTATAAGGCACTGAATTATTTTCTTTTAAAAACAAACAAACAAAAAAGCGACTTTCAACCGGGAAGAATATTTAATTGTTTTTTGATTACTTAGGAATGGGCCATGGGAATAGGCCTTTGTAAATATTTAAACAGATTCAGCATGATGCCATATTTCCATTCTGCCATTAATGTTTTTAAATGATTGTTATTGTCATCTGGGTTTGACATTCACAGTGAAAATGACTTACTAAAAATAGAAAAAGAAACAAAAAAGTAGACATGTTTTTTTGTTTTTTTTTTAAACCAGAACAGAGGAGGGAAGTGAAATGAGATACAGACGTGGAACCGAACAGCACAAGTTACCAGCAGCTCCACACAGTTTAATGATGTGTCCTGCATTTCCTCTGCTTCCCAGTGGGTGGCAGCAGCGAGCAGGCAGTCCAAACAGAAGGCTGCCACTCAGTGATTATAATTTATGATCTATTTCTATTATAGGTGGGGTGTGCAGAGACAGTTACAGTAATAATTATCTGGACTGAAGTGTTTCCAAGGCAACCAACATAACCCCCTTCCCCTACACACAAACAGTGACTTTGTATCATACAGTCTTGAAGCCTGCCTGATCGCAGTCAAGAAATCATTGACTTTTAGTTTTGAAAAGGCTTTTGTTAAAAAACATGCTTGTTTAAGATCACAGAGACTAGTTTGTATTCTTCTTTGATCCCTTAGTAAATTAATTATGCGGCCAGGAACAAAGACATGAAAATACAAGTGAACAATATTTGAATTCTTATCTAATAGATTTGAAATACGATTTGAGAACAACAGTATCTCAAGATACTCAATGTCACCTTTTTAATTCAATATTTTGCCGTCATTAAATTGCCCTGTCTGTATTCCTTGAAGTATAAATCCTTGTGTATTTTTTGTGTTAAGGTCTATGCCTGATTAAATAAAGGATTGTGTTATTGTTCTTAACACTGCCTGAGGAACTTCCATTCAACTCCTCAATTTGCTTAAATATATACTTTGATTCCCTTGAAAGTGTCCACTGCAATTTCTAATTGTTAAACCAATGCCAGGGTGACTCAAGGGTGATGGGAATAAAAGGCCAATATGAACAATCCAACTATACTGGGTGAAATGAAAACAAATCAAAGAAAAAAAAACTGTGACCATATAGGTGGGTCAAGTATCAACCAGAAGGGTGAGCCTGCAGGGGATGAGGGTTGGAAAATGACAGAAGCCTAAGTCAATTTTTAAAATAATCTCATAAAACTGTAATAGCTTTAGTGTACAAACTTTTGATGAAAACATGAATGTGATGTACTTTTGCAACAAGCTTAATAAAAAAAATGTGTAAATATTGGGTTTCATTTCTTTTGTTTTTTAATTTAGACTGAATTCATTTTGTTCCATCCACCTAAATCAGTATGAGTTTAGATAATTCAGAAAGTGCTTAAAGGCCTGCTTACGAAAACATAGTCTACCTTAAAGAACCATTGTGCTCACTCATTATGCTTTAAATTGGTGGTTCCCAACCTCTTTTAATGTGTGAACTCCTAATCAACCATGAAAATGTTGATGGACTGGCTAAATTTTGCTAGGTGTTAAAATGATGTGTTAATCAAACAGTTTGTAGGGTTGGGGGGGACAGTTTTTAATGACTTTTTTTTAAACTTTAGTTAAACATGTTCAATTCATTTTGGACTTCAAGCATTTTTTTTTTTTTTTACCTCAATTAAATGTGTTCCATTAATTTTTGACCTCAAGCATTTTTGTTTTACCTCAATTAAATGCATTCAAGGAATTTTGGATGTCAAACACTTTTTTAACTTCCACTAAATGTGTTCAATGAAATTTGTGGGGAAGAGAATCTAGGGAGGGGATAAGAGGGTGGGGGTTGTTGTGACAGCACTCGATTTGAGATTTTTAACTTTAAAGCAAAATTTTCATTCTATGTTATTGCAATAGCCTGTTTGTAGTGGTCATATCAAATCTGTGCTCTAATAAATAAAGCAATGAAGATGATACAGCAGGACATGCTTTGCATTTCTTAGATGCAGCTATACAGTGTTCCAAGCAGATTGGATGGCATGTCGCAGATGATAGAACACTCATTAAAACTAAAAGAGACTTGACTTGGACTCAAACTCAAAGACTTGAGACATGACTCGGACTTGAAAAAAAATAATTGCAAGCAACTTTGGCGTAGGTTTGGAGGACTCTGTTTGTGTTCAATTATAAGGTCTTTTTCAGAAATGGAATAAGCAGCATTACTGGCTTCATCTTTCTGATAAAGTGCTGACTTTTGTCATTCAGGCACAGGTGACTGACTTTATTTTCTCTATGTTTTTCTTTTAATCAGACATTTATGAAGGAGTCACAATAACACTGTGTATATTGTTTGCTTCAGTGTTCAGTTGCTGTATCATGGAGTTTGACATTAAACTGATAATATTGGAAGTATTCTGATTTAGAAACTATCAAGGTTGTGGCTAATGCAAAGAGTAATCAGGATTTCATTATCATAAGGTAGTATGCTTTTCTGTTCTCTCACAAACTGCTTCAGTGACAGAACTTACTTTGCCATTAAAGTCCTGATGACCATCATGAGTGCAGGTTGGGTTCACTTCTTCCTCTCATAGTCAATCTAATATTAAGTTTTCAGTGTCACCATCAAAAGGTGTTAGATATTAAATTCTTCCATTGACAGTAGTCAACAGAGAGGTGTAATCATTTTTTTAAAATGCCAAACACTCACATGCTTGAGTGTCTGTAAGGATGAAACCCATTTGGGGACTAGATTGTGTGATCAGAATAGAAACATTATTTACCGTTATTTACATTCTTTAAGTTATTTATTTAAATTATTTACCAGTAGCTTGATCACAAATAAATAAATATGTAATACTTATCTTGCTTACCTATTTTATAAATTCTTAAATGGTCTTTAAAGTAAAATCTTTCTGTTAGGAACCATGTACTGGAAGCTCTTAATCATCTCTTTATGAAACATTCCCTTTATAGTTAATAAAAAGGAATGTCCCTCTTGATGGTAAGAAAACACAAATCAGATTGTGTTTTTTGTCCACAAAGGTTCTTGAATCTATTTTTTTAACCTTGATTTTAAGAGTGAAAGCCTGGCTGTGGCTGTGGACATACAATTAATAACGTGTTAGAAGCTTAGAGAGCATTGTAAACACCAATTGAGCCACGCAATCTTTAAATATCCCCATTGCATGCACACTAATTTATAGTCCAGTATATTCAGAGGGAAATGCTCTGACTTTGGTCTGTAGTTGGTCTTCCTTCTCTTCGAATCAATAAAACTCACAGACAGCATAAGCAGAATTCACTGCTGGACACTTGAGCTGTTCTTTCACTTTGATGGATCAGGCAAGCAGTGCAGTGACGACAGGACATTTCCTGTCTTCTCTTTCCCTTGAAACAGTGTTTCTTAGCCAGAGTATCCAGAAATGTATAGATCAGTATTCCTCTGTGATGCTCTTCCAAGCACTATAGCTGGTGTTACAGATGTTCTACAGTACCTACTTTTTCAGTACTTTTCAGCATCTTGCCTGTCCAGTGTTCACAGGCATTCATCATAAGGCACCTCAATGTCTGCCATCTCTGCTTTGGTAACAATATTTTTAAAATGTCTTTAATTTTTTTTAAAGTCCTTGGTTGCTCCCTCTCTCTCTCTGGACACCATAAACAAGTCCTGATTTTGCTACTTGAGGGCTTTTGAGGCACTTTAATTTCCATAAAAAGAGATGTGATCTCCAGCCATGGATGAATTTGAAGCTGAGACAATGCAGTACCATCTTTGCTTCTCCTTCAGCCAGATCAGATGCTTCAGCATAAGAATGAGCTTGACTGGTTTTAATGGCTTGCTGTGTTTTCCCAAACATTACATGGAATTTTGGAAGCTGATAAATACAATGAATTTCAACAAAAGTCAATGTGTTTCTACTTTGTCCCTTTTGTTAAAAAGAATGAAGCCAAAATATCCCTGATGCTGATGCTGCCAATCTGTGTTGATGACATTATTTAGAGCCAGAGTTTACATCATAGTGATGAGTGAATGGAGCTCCAGGTTCAAGGTTCCACCCATACTGATGCCTGTCTTATCAGTATAGGTGGTAAGACCAGGTGGCACAACATGTTGTCTGATGCTGCTGCCTTTACTTGTTCAGTGCAAATCTTTACTCTTGGTCTCTGAGAGCTCCTTCACATCTCAATATTTTGCCCTGAAGTCTTGGTAAAGAAGTTCTTTTGCTCTACTATTTCTGTCTTCTTTTTTTAATTTCCATATCATCTTTTTCTTTTGAAGAAACAGCATTTTTTAAACTGCTTCACAAACCTATGCGTGTGTATATCTTAAATCAAGGACAGCAGGCCAATAAAGTAGTCACAAGGAAGATGGTGCCAGCAGTGGGCAAGACAAGCTGTCTGTCAGGCCTACTCGGCCTGCTTGGCCTTTTGTTAGTTTTCTGTGTTTTCAGTCAAGATGTCTCTACTTTACTTGCCTATGATCGCCAGTCACTTCTCAAAATCAGAGTTGTTCAAGAAATGATGTCAGAGCATTCTGTGGAAGAGCGAGCTTCATACTCTCCTCCACTTCTTTCAACCATACCTGCAAACCTCTGCCTCGGTGGTCTTGGAGGTGGTGTGGATCACAGCAACCTTTGCTTACTGGATCTTAGTCAAAACACCAGCCAAAGAGGAGCTCACTCTCCGCCTGGCTCTTCTCAACGTGAGATCGCTGGCTAACAAGACTTTCCTACTAAATGACATCTTGGGTACCAGATTTTTTATTTCTTGCGGAGACCTGGACTCATGCTAGAGAGTTTACATCATTTTCTGAACTGCTTCCTCCTGGCTGTTCATTCTCCAGTTCCCTATGGACTACCGGCAAAAGTGGAGGGCAGGCGTCCATCTTTAATCCTGCTTCCACTGCCGTCAAACTTCGTGTAACAGTTTCTCAAGCTTTCAGCCGCAGCTTTTTGAAATACATCTAAAATTCCCTGAACTGTGTGCTCTGAAATATCATCCTCCAAAATTCAATAAGTATTTGATTCAGGACTTCTCAAACTTTTTGGTGGGGGTTGTTTTTAACTTTTAATTGTCTGTTAATTGTTGTTGTGATTCCTGACCACTGGTCAAAGACTTTTTTAATCTTATTGACTCTTGTAAGCTCACAAAGGTTAATTGTGGGATGTATAAAATAAGGGACACACACTGAACCTTGTATTGTTCTATGGTTTAAATGTGTGTATCTGGGAAATCTGTGACACACATATCTCGGACCATCTGTCTCATTCACTGTGATGCTGCCTTGCTCCCTGGTTGATGCGCGCCCGGTGTGCAGCCTGCATGCACTGAGCCCTTTCATGACGGCACAGTTCTCTGCTGCTTTTAATGACTGTCTGTTTCCCTTGCTAAGTGACTCTTGTAATGCTAGTGCTGAGGAGTTAGTCAGCCTTTTTAATTCTACTTGCACTGATATCCTGGACTCAATGGCTCCTTTCACGACCAGTCGACCAAAATCTGTGACAAAGCCGTGGCTCAATGACACCACTCGTTCTCTTGGACACGAAAATGAAAGAGAAAGTAGAAAAAGGAAAACCTTCAAGTCTCCTTGGGAGTTTTAAGAGACTGCTTATCTGAATATCAGAGGGCTGTTGAATCTACAAAAAACACAATTTATTTCTAACCTTTTCTCCAAAAATAGACACAGGTCACAGATACTTATTTGCACCTTTGACTGTCTTTTAAATGTCTGTGATTCCTCTTGTGTTAAGCCCTAGCCTGTTCTATGTGAAAAATATCTGGCATTTTTCATTGATAAAGTCTCAGCCATCAGATCTCTACTTTCTTCTTCCACCCTGGATCCATCTGTGTCTCCCTTGTGCCCAGCTGCCTTTGTGCAGTTTAAACCTCTGTCACTCTCTTAGTTGTCCAAGGTAATTTAAAAGCCAAGACCCTTATAATACCCCTTCAACAGTATCGCACTCAGAATGTTGAAAGATGACACTGTTGGGTCATACATTCTGACCTTGATAAATACTTCTCTTACCTCTGACGGTTTTTCAGTTGTTTTTTAACATGCTGCAGTTTCAGTCTTGTTTTAAATAAGGCCACAGCACTGAAACCAAACTTTTGAGAGTTTTTAATGAACCTTTTTTAACTGTTGACTCTGGAAACTCTGCTGTGCTGGTGCTTATAGATTTGACTTCAGCCTTTGACACTGTGGATCACCAGATTCTTTCAGCACGCCTTGAACAGTGTGTTGGCATTAAAGGAAATGCCCTAAAATGGTTTTATTCATACCTGTCAGGGAGGTCCCTTTCTGTTCATCTGGGTAATTACTCCTCAGTTGCAGCCCTACTGGGCTGTGGAGTTCCTCAGGGTTCAATTTTAGGCCCCATTCTCTTTTCTTTATATTGGCCTACTGGGATCCATTTTTAACACAATATGTCTTTCCATTTCTTTGCAGATGACTTGCTAGTCCTTCTGACTCTAAAATCTGATAATAACTTTAGGGATGCCTTATCAAACTTGTTGTTGTAGGATGTTGTGTTTGACAGGGGTCTTTAGTTTATTTCTCAAGTGTGGAAGTCTTTTTGCCAGATGTTGGGGCCATTGGCAAGTCCCTCTTCTTGTTACCACCCAAGAACAACAGCCAGACAGAGTGGATGAACCAGGATCTGGAGGTGGCTCTTTGCTGCATCGCCACTTATCATCTTGCCTCTTGGTCTACCCATCTCCTGTGAATTGAAATCGCCCACAACTCCTTAGTTGCTCCACTACAGGTATGTCACCATTCATGGTCACTGATATGGCTGCCTCTACTATTTACAGCACAGGAGATGAAAGTGGCAGTTCCTTCAGTACAGGGACATCTTCATTCTTCTTCTCCCAGCTGAGTCCCAGGAGGCCCAGGTGGCTTTCATCTGCACTACAGCACGTAATCATCATTCGGCGGATCGACATTGCACCCCAGCCCAGAATTATCAGCCAGGGTTTGGTTTCCTTCTCATGACCTTCATCTTCAGAAGGACTCACAAAAGTTGGCCACCAGGTACATTGGACCTTATGAAATAGAAAAGATTATCAATCCCACTATAGTCAGGCTCAAGCAACCTCTTGCTCTCAATGTGTATCCTTCCCTCCATGTTTCCTTGCTCAAGCCAGCCTCTCCTAGTGACATAAGTGGTCCTGTTTTATTCCACATTCTTCATTCGCCATTAATTCCACCTCAGAGCCAACCAGTCCCATGCCTTCCCTTCTGTTGTTTGTGCCTTATTTTGAGTCATTAAGGACTTTTTTCTAAATATTACACTAATCTCTGTCTGTCTCTGCTTTGGGGTCCACCCACAAAAATGCTAGTGATGACTGAATAAGTTTTCTGTCTAGAACCTGTGTCCTCTCATCAGGTATGCCAACAAGCCTTTTTTACTTTAGTACCATAGGAGTAGATGATGCTTATCTGAATACAATGATCTCTATAACATTTGGACACCAGGTTTTTTTGCTGATATTTTAAGTTGGTTGTTCCCACTTCTGTCCATGTCAGGCAGACTGACCCATACATGCATCTGCATAGGATGTTACACCTCCAAAGCATGTACCTTTTAGCAGAACTGTGGGATTTTTCCAACTGTTCCAGCTTTGCTCTTGGCTGTTGATATTCAGCCCGCTGAATCATTTCTGTAATCATCTCATGTACATGAGATATAGTGACACTAATGGGTGGTCAACTATCATGAGTACAAAAGGTCCAGGGATTTTTACAGGAATAGGTGCACTACTCCATATGCTGGTTGCTTAATGAACAGTAAGGTCGAGTGTCTATTACAAAGTACAGGCTGTGGCAAACCCCCTGGACAAAGACATAAGTATGAGGGGAATTTAGACTTTTATTCACTGGTGTCTTAGCAGCTTAAGAAATATGTCCAGACAAACATACACAATACATGGGAACAAACAATATTTGTCCCTTTTGCTTGAGTACTGTATGTACTGCACTTCACTTGGGCAAATAACTTTCTCCTTGAATTTCTTGTTCAAAGGAGCACCGGTAGAACCATGTCTGATATCATGGCTATGGTAATGCCTGTGGAGATATTATTTAGCTGCCTGTCAAGTGAAGACATGCTGAATTTAATCCTCAATCAGGGATGCTTTATCTGATGTCAAGGACTATACTATGCAAGGTTTGACAGTGTGAAACATTATGTGTCCAGCTCTCCCCTGCAATGAGTAACAATTTATGGTAAATGTTGCTTTCTTTCTACCATTTTTTTTGCCTTCATAGAGATTAATTTGCTGTTTCTGTACAGGACAGGATTCAGGGAGGAAGTTGGTGGTCAATCAGTCACAAATGAATGGCCTGGTTTTGGCTCCACAGATTTTCCCTCCAATCTTGACAAAACCAGCAATCCAGAGGTGGAAGCATTAGCATTTAGCACTTATCACCATTTCATGTTCTTCCTTGTCATTACTTTTTTCTGTTTAAAAATAGCATTTTGTTCATCATCAACAGTTTAAGGGGGAGCAAATGAGAAACAGCAAGCAAGGAAGGGAAATTAAGAAATATAGTAATAGCAGTTAACAGGCAAGTTGGCGATGGCTCAGACAAGAAGTAGTAGGAGCAAATTAAGACAAGGTGAAATCACATTAAAGTCAGAGTAGGACATGATACAGCATGATACACGTAACTAATATGCATGTTCAAACAATGTGTATTACCAAATAAGAATCATTATGTCTTGATTAAAATTTGTTTTTGAGATTTAAAGAGACTCAAAGAGAAAAAAAAACATGGAGATGCTGTATTATTATTAGTATCAATATTATTTATTTCAGATATAAAGAAAGAATTCAAATTGAATTTTACAAATTTTAAGCAGGAGCCTTTTGGATGATCAGTATGTATATTATCAGTTTTCCCTCTCAGTGTGATGAGATATAAAGGTCTGAGAATGCTAATCAATATGCGCAGTCCAACCCAAATGATTGTATATGTGGGCGTAAGGCTAAGCAGGGCTGGGCAGTCCTCTGAGCAGATTGTGTGGTAACTGGTAGTGGTTGGCATTAACGCTGCCAGCAGGGGCGAATTAGAAACAGGATCAGTGGCACGGCTTGGCCTCAGGCAACACAGTGTTAATACCGCCTGGCCAGACCCTTCCCTCTCTCATTTTGCTTTTGTCGTTCTTTTACGCTGATACACACACACGCGCACACACGCACACTCATACACACATATTTGTGCCTCTCTTACACTCTCTCTCCCCCTTCAGCCATTCTACAGCCCCCATTCCCCAAGTGTGTGTGTCACTGATGGAGGCTCTTGGCTGATGTGTCACCAGCGGGCATGCAGATGGATTCTAGTCAACACACCCCAATGAGAACACGTTGGCACTCACAAACACAAACAAACCAATGCAAAAGCATGCACAAGCACACACACATGCACATGCACACACAAAAACATATATACACCATACATGTGTAAAACAGACGTTCACACTAACACACATAAGCGAGTAAACAAACGTGTCCAAATTTAGTCTGGTGAGATGATGTTTCATGGTTTTAGAGGACTGGTACTGATACTACTATCACAACTACATCAGTTATAACATTTTTTAACTGGTTTACTGATTCGATTATTGAAATAAAACAGTCTCATTCACAAAAATGAGAAGCAAGGAAAAAATTGTGTGGAATTGTTGAAAGATCTGCTCTGAAGGAAATAGCATACCAACAAACAAACAAGAAAACCCCAAAACATTGTAACTGATCCGACACAGACTTCATACTGTTTATCTATAAACAAGGAAACACTTTCTTGTGCATTTACCTTAGTTCTTTATGGTTTACATTTAATAGCTTAGTTTTTCCTTATTTAGTTGTGCTCTAAGGTACATCATGTCACGTTATCAGCAAACTTGTTAAATATATTATGTAGGTTTATTTGGCATAATAAGCAGTAAATTGTTTTGTATTTTTAGTGTACACTTATAATTTTTTTCTGTACTGTCATACTTAAGTCTTCAGTTAAGTGTCTGGTTTTGAGTGAGCTCCTGCGGGTTGCTGCTGTTGGAGGAACATCTTGTCTGGCTGCAGCAAAAGATGCTAGCCACAATTTAAATGTCCTTTTTAAGGCGTAACACCTAAACTTTCATGGACTTCATTGATATCACCTCAGTGATGAGTGTGAGACCCTGCAAAGGCTTGACTGCTGTGTTTAAAGTGTGTGGTCATGTTAGAGGCTTACTGCGGCCAAGCAATGGAGAGAATTAGGTCAAGCCATCTGCCTTAATGATTTTTCAATCTGCATCTATGTATGCAGTTACAGTAAGAGTGCTTGAAGCAGTCAACAGGATGAAGATTTGTATTTCAGCAATCATTTCTAACATTTTTACATACCAATAAAAAACAAACAAACAAAACAAAACAAAAATTCACATCTTGTTGAACATAAGTCTTATTAAGTGTGTGATGTCACCAAAGAAGACCTGAGATGATTAAGGTGTTCCAATAATGTTTTTTTTCTGAGAAGCACAATTTATCCTTGCTTTCAATGTTCACAAAATTTTGTTTAGTTGAATTATTCACAGTATGACACTGTAAGGTTACAGAGAAAATCACCTCAAAAGTCATTGTAATGTATTGACAGTATCCTCTTATTTAAAGTCATAAAAACTTTATGACCCTACATATCTTTAGTAGACAAAAACAATGTCAGGAATCTAGGGCTGTATTCACAAAACATCTTAAGGCTAAAAGTGGCTCTCAACTTGCTGATTTAGGAGTAACTCTAAAAAAGGGCATGGCAGCCTTAACTTTGGGAGTCCTAAATTTTTGGACCAAGAGTTTTTCACAAAGCATTTTATCACTAAAACCAACTCGTGCGGATTTTATCTGTTTAAAGTAAGGTGTAGTCAAAAGAAATGCTAAGTTACCAAGAGCAAATACACACACTCATGGCGAAAATCTCCCTCCCAATGTCATCAACATTTCGGATATTTAATGATACTGTGCTTTCCAGAAAGTATCCCTACATTTTTGAGTGTATTATGGCATTGCCAGTCAAGGATTCTGTTGCTTAAAAAACATCTGAAACAATCCAATAACACAGGATATCAAGTTTTTTCAGCATATGCATTGTGGGTCATTCTCTCCAGCCCCAATATGCTGTTTCTGAGTGCCCAGAGACAGTGTACACCGCTGAGGCAAATAGAGGATAGAGCCTTGTTTGCTGAGTCTCCCAAGAAATGCAATGAAAATTTCATATTACATATTAATATAATCTGGGATTACGTACATTGCAAGGCTCATTTATGTATAAATACATCATGTTCATTTTTGAATAGGCTAAATATACTAAATGATAAAGAATAAACATTTTACCCTTCTATTCTTTATTGGAGCCTGAGTTTGGCAATCTCTGCCTCTCACTGAGACTGCAAGGAATACCGGTGTGTTTCACACTCGCTGCAGGCTATAGTTAAACTCTAGTGAAGAACTCTAAATCATTCTCCTCTTGACCCTCCTCTCAAACTGAAAACAGTGACACTGAAAGTGAAAAAGAAAGAAAAAAATCTTATGAAAAATGACTGTGAGGAAAAATTTTATGATTGCCATTTAAAGACACATAAAATCATTAAAAATAAAATAAAATAAAATCTCTGTTTTCTATTTTTCACTGGCACATTTTTAATGCTATTTTTTTCAGTTTTAGTGTTGATACATTCTTTTTTTTAATGCAGGAGTTTCAAAGCCAGTGTTTCCTAATCAGTTCCATGTTTGTTTTCAGTACCAGATTTTAAAGTCACTGTTTCAACCCATACACATACATGCACACCTCTTTGTTCTGGTATTTGCTTCTCCTATGTCTGTTAACAATTTTTTTCTGCCCTGGGCTTTTGCTAGTGATCCTGTGTTTTCAGTGTCATACTAGTATGAACTGTGGATCATTTCCAAAGGAAAGCAAGGCTTGCAGAAATATTGACCTACAGAAAATGTGCATCCAGAGCTCAAAACTTCTGTGACAGAACCTTCAGACTCTTGATGATATAACAGTGAGACGGCCCTCAGCTGTCATGGACTCACCAGTTACAAACTGTGGCTAATCTTTGGCTAAAACTCTCTGTGTTGTCACGTGTGAACACTGGATTGGACCATGAAAACAGAGCAGGAAGAAGTCAATGGGCCCTATAGTACATCTGGTGCAAACATGGTTAGCCAGTGGTGCAGGTGACATTGCTATCATACACCCTGCGCAGGTGTCATTTTTGCCACAAGTATATGATAACAAATCCACTTGCACCAGGCCTGCCGAGGGGTGGGAGGTCTGAGAATGAATGCCGAATGGAGGCGTGTTCTGACGCGTTTGCTATCGTACACCTGGCAGAATGAGGTCAAATGTGCCCTGCGTTTAGACCAGCCAGAACCTGGTCTAAACCATTGACTGTATAAAACACTGGACAAACCCTCCGTGACGTCACCCATTGGTTTCTGCTTGAGCCAAAGTGTAGCCTCGGAAATCTCGTCTTAGGCACCGCCTTTTGTCTGCGCCTGACTGCACACAAAGCCCGCCTAAGCGACAAAAAAACCAAATATGGGGAAAGAGGTGGGGCCAGGGCACCACATCCACTCAGCTAACAGCCCCCAACTAGCCATCAAAAGGCTGTCAATCAACAAGGCCACGCCCTTATTTATGCAAAAATTGCCTAATTTTAAGCTTAAATATAAAATAAACAAATGAGTTAGACAAAATATCACCCCCCTCAGAGTTTTCTCGAGGTGGTAGAGAAGCTGTAGACAAAAATTGTTTTTTGAACCAGGCTGTAAATATGTTTATTTTTGCTCTAAAGTTGGCCTTTTTAACACGGGCTCCAATGAGAATTTGCTCCCTTTTGAGCCAGCCTCAAGCGGTCAGTCGAGGAATTGCAAGTTTTTGTACTTCCTGGTTGGCTTCAATGTGGAAGTGAGGAGTTTGCCCCTTGGTCTAAACACAGGGCGCAGACCTAAAACAGCCTGTACTGTAAGATACGGTGCAGTTGGCCAATGTGCTCACACACTTCTCCACAATCACACACACTGTTCTTTTCTGTTTTTGCCTCTCAGCAGTGT
>JAPZDV010000001.1:2262558-2278244 GCA_029814665.1 Acanthurus lineatus
GCAACAATAATGGTGTACCAGGCTGTAGCTGAGTACTGGGCCAATGCCAAAGAACCAGAGTACGATCTTAATGTGGATATCGTGTTTCCGGGCAGATCGCAGCCCGTGAAGTTCAACTTTAATACCAAGAACCACTATGTTACAAGAACATCCAAAGTGAGAATTCTCACTTGCACACAAACACGGAATGGCTAATTGATTGATTGCTTATTTCTGAAATTTTCTGTATTTATGTGTATGTGTGTGTTTGTGCACATATTTAAATTCTCATAGATCAGTGATATAAACCAGAATGTGACAGTGACTGCTAGGGGCACAGGAGAAGCAACACTGACAGTAAGTATTTGTATTGTGTTTTTTAAGTTTTAAAATCTATTTATGTGTGCTTATGAAATCTGAGATGGTGCCAAAAGCTTGTTTCTTGTGTGGACTACCACATATTTAAAAGAACTTTTATACGTGCAACAGATGGTGTCGTTGTATTACGCTCTGCCTAAAGAAAAGGAAAGTGACTGTCAGAAGTTTAACTTGTCAGTGCAGCTCATCCCAGGTAATTACTGTTGTGTTTCTCTTTCTGTGTGTCTGTCTTTGTCTTAGTTGAATTTGTCTGCTTGGTGTGTTTGCATTTTTTCTTTTAAGTGAAACACAAATAAACCAAATTTTTATCAAATGATTTGCTTCTACAGTGACAATAAATGAAGATGAAAATATATACAAGCTGAGAATTGAAGTATTGTAAGTACAATAAATAGATTTTACTCATAATTGTTGCAGTAACATGACTTTATAACATCAATCATCACCCCAATTCTGTTTTTTTTAAATCATGGCCTCAGTACAAAGAAATCAACACAAAATTGTTGTATTTTACTGTCCTCTCCCCTGTTAGCAGCTCTGCTTTCCTTTAAGTCATCTCTTCTACTTAATTTTTTCAATGATTCTGTCAGGTATCTGAACAAGGAACACGACGCAACCATGTCGATCTTAGATATCGGCTTGTTAACTGGCTTTACTGTCAACACAGACGACCTGAATGCAGTAAGTTCTTCCATGCACACAAACACAGAGGGCCCTATCATACACCTGACGCAAACGTGGTGCGCTAGTGGCGCAGGTGTCATTGCTAACATACACCCGGCGCAAGTGCTATTTTTGCCACAAGTGTACGATAGCAAATCCACTTGTGCCGGGTCTGTGTGCCAAGGGGTGGGAGGTCTGACAATGAAGGCAGAATGGAAGTGTGTCCCGGCGCATTTGCTATCATACACACGGCGCACTAGAGGCAAATGCGCCAGGAGTTTAGACCATCCAAAACCTGGTCTAAGCGCAAGGCGCTAACGTAAAACAGCTTGTACTGTAAGATATGGCGCACTTGGCCAATGTGCTCACACACTTCTCCACAATCACACACACTGTTCTTTTCTGTTTTTGCCTCTCAGCAGTGTAAAATATTTATGTCTGCTTTGGACACATTTAGTAAAGTTAGTAAAGTGTACTTTGAAAACATTTTTGATCACAGAGTATACATTTTGAAGTAAACGGCATGCGTATGGGAGTGTGTGTATCTCACACACTCCGCACACACTCCTTTCATTTATGTCTTAGTCTTAGTCTAGTTTTAGTCAACAAAATATCATAAGAGTTTTAGTCTCAGTCCAGTTTTAGTCTATATTTTACACCAAATATTATGTAGGTAAACAACCTAACTGTCGTGACAGCAGACACACTAGGCTTGAAAAAATAATGGCTGCAACCAGGACTACCACAACTTTGTTGTAGCAACAGCCCATTATCTCTTAGTTTTTCCATTTTCCCTCAAGTTTCTGTACATTAATGAAGTTAAGTAATCAAGCTAGAAAATTTCATTTTTTTTCTCGCTATCTCTGTGCATCTACTTGCTTTGTATTGAATTTAAATACACTATTGACACTTTTCTTTTAGTCTAAACACACTCTTACAGCTAGATCTTTGAAGTATATCAAAATCAAGAAGTTTCCAATGGAGACATCAAAAGGAGGCAAAAAGTATGCCATAAATTATACAAAACAAACAAACTAACCCTTACCCAAGTAAGAACATTATATAATGGCTACACAAACCACTGGTCATTTTATGGTTAATTAATTCACAGTTAGCTATAATTACATGACTATGCTGATCAGCTATTTAAATGTATTTTCTTACCAGTAGCTTTGTTGTTTTTTGTTTTTTTTTTTGGATAAGCTGACGATGTGATGGTAGACACCTTAAAATGTGAATCAATACAAATAAGATATTTAGCAGTGAAGAATCTGGTATCAGATACCTGACACTGACATGGCACACAAAGAACACTAAAACATACTGTAACTGAGCATTTCTCTGGATGTAATGTTTATTTGTTTGGGAGGAGCTGTGCCTTTAAGAGAGCAGTGTGCCAGCTACTTCGGGCCTAATGTCATTACTCTGTACAAACTTGGTGTGACAGAGGCAGGAGGCGCCCACAGATTGATGACATTTTATTGTTATTGCAGCGCCACTATTAAACTGTTCACCACTCCTGCCTCTGCTGCTGAGGGCTTCTACCTAGTGAGCGAGAGAGAGAGAGAAAAAACACAAAAACAGCAAATTGAACACATCGCCAGTGTGATACAGAGAAAATGATTAATTTAAGTATAAAATTGCTATTTTGATGTTATATTTTCTGTTATGCATTTTCATACCATCATATTACAACGCTTCACAAAGATCTTGTGTATATTACCTTGCACTGAGAGAAAGATTTAATTTGTGTACAGGCTGGCTTTACAAATGTGTTCATGTTTTTTAACTTGGTGGTCAGAATTGCAGCTGAAGATAAGGTTTAAATCGTACACTGTGCTAATAAAATGCATTAATACAAGTATGTGTAAAGCATAGGCTATTGTATGATTGATAAATTAGGATGAGTTGGCTTAATACTGTGAGTTGGTTTGATATATGAGTTACAAGAGTAATGAAAGCAGTAAAAGAGTTACTTTGACTTACTGTTGGCAAAAGTTTAATTTCAATTTAGCCTTTATATGAAGTTGTATTTGTGATTTCCTAAAAATACAGCCACTGCATAAATGATGCTACAAATTTTATAGCCATTTATTTAGATATCTGCTGTTCTATGATCCACTTGTCTGTCCATCTGTACGGTCATCCAACCATTCTTCCACCCATCCTTAATACCACTTAGAGAATACAACAGGGGCATCTAACACTTTTCCAACCTGATTACACATCGGCTGCCTTCATGTAATTACACACAGGGCTTAATTCCCACTCTGTGGATCAGCAGAGAAGGATGGTTTCAGACAGAAGAAGAGCACAAAGAAATGGAAAAGGAAGAAGTCAACAAAAGAGAGAAAGATATGACAACACTGTATACTGAGCTTGTAGTAGTTCTAATTCAGCTTTTCTATTTTCCCGTAAAGGTTACTGTTACTCATTAATCTTTTGCAATCTTACAAGCTATCTGTATAATTACACAAGATGATTTTGTAGTCAAAACACATATGTGCATCACCGTGTGAGGATTTTCTTTGATACATCAGAAGGTGGAAATAAGGTTAAAACAGGTGTGTTTGGTGGTGACTCCATCTGTTTTGCCAGTTTCTCTAGAAAAAGAATGTGAAAGATTCAATCTTGACTACTAATGCTCATTGTCAGTTATTTCTTCTCCTCATGACAACCAGAAGAAAAAGAAAATATAAGGTTAAGTGATCTGCTGACACTGCGAGAATTTGAGTGAGAGTGAGAGTGAGAGTCACCAAAACTCTCCAGTCATTGAGATACCATATGTCAGTCAATTGATGTGATTAAATACGTGTTCCTCTTGCTTCATTTCTGTTTAAACAAGGTGAAAGAAAGATTATTGTTTTTTTTGATCTGGACCAAATGAAGTTCAGCACTAAAAGCAACATAAAAGCTCTGTCACAGTGTGTCCACACACCTGTACAACAACCTTAGTAAACCACAATTCAGCTCACTGCTTGAAGGGTTGAAATTGAAAGACCCATCTTAGATCTTTCAACTATTGTCTCATTGTGCAATGCACTCTCTCACTCATACTGCCTTCATGTTTACCTCAGATAAAAATGCAGGTTAAGGCTGCCAAAAAAAAAAAATCTTAACACTGCATGACAAATTAACTCTTGAAATGCCCTGAACATGACATATTGATTTAATCTCATAGTATAACCGTCTTAAGATGGATTTTCTTAAAATACACAGGTTTTGTAATATAATAATGAGCTAAACCATGTTTAAGATGGCTGCAAATGCTTCTAATATGTTACTCCACAGCTCCCTCTACAATGCACCTGCCATGTTCCACTGTGGCCCCGCTTGTTGATTGGCTGAGTGGCATTGTTGCCGTGGCATCTGGTTGCTACGGCCACCCGCAGCCTGGCACTGATCCACCACCCTGATCAGGATTGGCACTTAATGACATCATCATTGCCCATCAGTCAGTCCTGCTGGTACAATGAGTGTCCCTCTGTATGCCACTTGTTCAGCCAAGCAGTGGGAGATTTCAGGCACTAATTTAGCTGCAAATAAAAAGGTCAGCAACCTATGACCCCCAATTAATCAACATCTCATTGCTAAGAAAACAAATAACAAGCCACTTCACCAAATAAATAAAAGAAAAAATCAGACTTGAACCCATTCATTTTTGGTCTGTAGAAAACTTTTCCTTATTTTCTTCTATTCAAAAAAGAGCCTTAATCCAATTTGTTATGCAATCTCTCCCCTTTTTTGTATGTCCACAAAAAATAGTATTTCAAACAAATCTTAAACTTTCTAAAAGATTTTTCCATTAATGTTTTTTTGTTTTAACTACACAGATGGTTAGGTCAACCATGTTTTGTGTAAGTTTAATGTTAATGTTTTTATATGTTTTAATATGCCAATATTACTGGAAATGTCCTTGAGAGGTAATTTTTTTCTCTCATTGTTTGGTGAATAGTGAGTAATATAGCAAATAATAAATGTGAGTTCTAAGGTTTATTGCAGTAAAATACTTCCAGTAAAATCATAACATATAACAAATAGTTTAAAAGATGTGCTTAACCCACTCAAGTGCTAAGACAGTCCCCTGAGGTCTAAGCCTGAAACCGCATACAACTCGTTTGGCTTGACAACATATGAAGTGATGGCAGCCACTGCACCCTACCCTGGACCTGACTGTCTGCAGAAGGCAGCAGATAAACTTTCCTAACACTGGAAGAAAACTTTTCACTTTTATTTTTTTATTTTTTTTTTATTTGTCATTTAACAAGTATGTTAGTAAGTCTGGCAGCTCACTCACATCACACTATTACCAGTTAGAATTGTAATGCATTTAAATTAAAGTAGACTGTCTGCAATCCACAGTACATACATGTCGGTCTTGTCTGCCTTTACAAAGTCTTAGTCTTTGTCATTTTGTTTTCTTTCCCTGGTTCTGTCTTTGTTCCCTGATCCTGTTTCTGCTCCCTTGTTTTATGTCCTTGTTTTCTGATCTCCACACACTTCCTCGTTTGTTATTTAATGGAGTTTTTGTATTTTTCTTGGTTTCACATTTCATTGGTTGCCCCAAGGTTTTCATTTACTCAGCTTTTTCTGTTTTCACAATTTCACAAATATCTTACTGCATATATGTTGACTGAATAGCTTCATCAATAATAATTGATCTAGTCTATCTTGATTTCACAGTCGCATTCTATTCGCAGTATATCTGTGAGCTCTTCTGTTTCACAATGGGCAGAGGCACTCGCTACGGTGGGCGGGAAAAAATAAAAGAAACAAATGACTATAAACACCGTTTAATTTTTTACTTCGGAGCTTACATCAAAACTAGTTTAGTTCAGAAAATTTCTCTTGTCAGTCAACCGGATAAAAGCTGTTGGCCAGACACTGTTTTCTGAGCTCCCCAGCAGCAAGTCAGAGTTGGCGTGGATTTAAAACGGAAATTTTGATGGAAACATTACCCAGTACTCTGTCATGTCATGATTGTGTAAGCAAATTAACAAAATTCTCTGACAGAAAAATGTTGAGCATGACTTTCCTCGTCAGTCAGACAAGAAAATGTTAAAAAAACACTTTTCCTATTCAAGGGACTGTTATAAAAAAAGTGTAAGGTGCCTTTGCATTAGTGGCTAATGATCTAATTTATATAGCAGGTTTTTGAGTCTCTTGACTACTCAAAGCACTTCACACTACTTATCACCATTCACCAATTTACACGCTTATGTACACACTAATGACAGGTAGCTTCTCTGCAAAGTGTCAATACACTCTGATAAGTATGCATCCACTTAATTTCCTTAACCACATCTGCTTTAGTCAGGTTTAATTTATGCTGGAGATTTCTGACTTTTCTTCACATTTGTGCATGTACAAAGGTACTTGCAGAGTGAAAAAGTGACATTGTATCAATCATTTTATTGATTAATGAAGAAAAATTGGTATTAATGACAGATATTAATGAATAATATATGAGACCAGAAATAGAATAAATTACAAATTGATTTTTCTGGGATCTTCTCCCAGTTGGGCACACGTGGAGAACCTCAAAAGTAAGGTGCACCGGACACATCCCAATCAGTTGTCTGAACCACCTCAACTGGCTCCTTTCAGTGTGCAGGAAAGTGGCACCTCACCATGATGGTGGTGAAGAGGGAGCTACACCACACACAATACACATATTCCTGCTGATGCAGCACTAAACTGCAATACAAAACTTGTCCTAACCTTATCCTTATCCTTCCTATGTGTCCCTCTCCTGTAATTTGTGAACAAGACTCAAGGACACTTCAACTCTTTTGCTTAGTTTGGAAAAGCAACTCACTCACTCACAACCTGGAGGGGGCAACCCATTATTTTCCAGCTGACTGTCATCCCAGCTGCTTTACACCCAGTTGCACACAGTCCCAACGCATGCTGGGGAGAACCACATCACCTGCAAAAGCAGTGATGCAATTCTTAGGTTTCCTACAACTGTCACACTCCTCAACCTAGCTGCACCTCAGGATCCTGTCTGTGGATATCAGAAATAGAATTGGAGTCAAGGGGCAACCTAGGCAGAGTCCAAAACCCACTGAAAAATTGAGTGAACATGAAAATGGACAGAGTCTCATTTTGGTTGTAAAGGGTCTGCATGGCCCATAGGAGGCCTCTATACCCCTCACTCCCACAGTACACCTGACAGGACTCTGAGGGAACATGGTCATAGGCCTTTGCTTTCCAAAGTCCACAAAAAAACACGTAGACTTGATGAGAAAGCTCCAAGTAATCAAGTCTTTGGGGGTAAAAAGCTGGTGTACTGTTTCATGACTGGATTTGGGATTGGATAGTTTGTCAGAGCCTCATTTCCAGCACCCTGGCAAAGACTTTACTAAGAAGGCTAAGCATTGTGTTAGCCCTGTAGTTGGAGAAAAAGAATGGTCACCCTTGTCTGCAATTCCACAGGTGCTGTTTCTGACTTCCATGCAATACTGAAAAGGCCCATCAACCAAGACAGACCAACACTGTGACTACCTTCAACATTTCAGGGTGAATCTTGATGGCTACCTGACGCTTTTTGACTACCTCAGAAATCTCTGCCAGAGATATGGATGGGTTATCCCCCTAATCTTTAGATTCTTCCTTCTCTACAGAGGACACGATAGCTGGGTCTGAGTTGAAGCGCTCCTCAAAGTGTTCCTTCCACCAGACAATTTCCCCTGTCTAGGTCAGCTGTTCTACTCCCTAGCCAAACACAGCCTGGGCCAAGCCCTGCTTTCTCCCTCTGAGTTGCCGTTTAGTTTGCCAGAACTTTGGTTGGCGTTACGCTAAAATGCATAAATGGTCACCAATATCTAGTATGGGGTGTGATATGGTAACTCAGTTCTAGTCTCCATGAGTTAATTATTGCACATAATCTCAGCCCTCCAGCTATTTAGGGATTAAATAAATTTTTTTAAAAAGCAGTATTCCAGTATTTTGATTGGCCATAGTTAAAGTTTACTTCTGCTAAATTTGTGTATAATAATGCCAAACAACTGGAAAACCAAAGCAGGATCACCCTGTCCTTTACATCTGATCTCAGTAATTGGCCAACACTTTGAGCATTTTAAGACTATAATAAAACAAAAAGCTTGTAACTGGTATGTATCCAGGTGCATAGCATACAGCTTCCCGAAATGTCATTGTCCTTTCACACACTGAGTGTGAAAGCAATAGTAAAAGCCTTGATCAAATCTTTTCCACTTTTGGGTTGCCAAAAATCATTCATTCTGTTTAAGGATCTAGTTTTATGTCCAAGGTTAATGCACAGGTCTTCAGTTAGTACCACCTGTAGAGTCAAGGCATACTGAAGAAATTTCATTATATGTTAAAATCCATTTTCTTCATGCTTCAGTATCGTGATAGGAGGGAGTGGGACAATAGTCTGTCATCAGGCAAATCACACACAAGTCTCTTGGTTTCAAATCAGTGGAGTTAGTTTTTGGGCCTATTGGGATTGCGACAGAAGAGATGGCTTGTGGAAAAGCCCAGTCCTGTGCACAGTATTTCAGACTGCGTAAGCTCTTTCAGGAAGATGTTACACACTGCATGTGAGCTTTCCTTTCCACTGCTAAGTCGAAAAATAAAAATACAATATGATATGAAAGTTCTTAGTAACAAATTTAACCAGGTGACGTGTTGATTGTAACCTTTTATTGGTTTAAGTCCCCAAGCCAACTTTTGTGGTCCTGAGAAAAAAAATACTGACGCAATAAAGACACCTGCTAGAAAGATAAATTTATTTTTGTGTTACATCAATAAGTTTAAAAATTATTTTGTCCATGTTAAATGCCAAGTGTCATCCAGGATTCCTTTGGCATTTACTCACCTGTGGTGACTGTCGTGTCACCATCTTACAGTATCAAAGAAGATGGGTTATTGAGCAGTCTTGTGTACGCTCTTAAAATAAGTACAAATTTTGGAAAACCTCAAAAGACATTTTTCTTACTTATCTGAGCTGGCCAAAAGCACTATTTGCTGCAAAGCACTTTTATTTGATACACACTGTATTGCAGAAGGCTGAGTATCTCCCAGAAAAAAGGTTTGATTATGCCAAGCTCCAGTGAATGGAATTCCCCTTCACTCCTGGTCCCAAAATCTAACCATACTCGTTGCCTTTGCAATTATTACTTCACAGTTAATGTTTGTAATAAGCCAGACTCATTTCCTCTCCTATGTATGACTGTGTAGATCACATAAAGCAGCTTGACTAGGTTTCTGGGAATCTGTGGCATTATTGCAGATCAAGCTAATTTTATTCTGCTAAAGCTATTCTTTCCAGCACCCCTGTTCTGGCTGCACCTGATTTTGCATGTCTTTTTAAGAAGAGGGAGATGCAAGCGTCCATGGTAAATCCACAGGCACTTATTGTGCGGTTTTTCAAAGAAGTTTGATAAACATCAAGAGATTTCAAGTATTCAAGTAAGATTTCAAGAAAAGGAACTCTGACATTGCTTTTTGGGTTTACAGCATTTTGAGGTTTATGGTGATTGCAGTTCAACACCTTGTGTATTCTATCTAAAATTCTTGTGTTTCTGTGTCTGTTTCACATGGGTAAAAACATTCAGCATCTTATGTGGTGGTTTTTTAGTGTTTTTTTTTGCTGCAGGATTTTTACATTAAGATTCAACATAAAAAGGAACTGATAATATTGTTGCTGATGTGTTGTCTCTTGCAGAGTTTTGAGTATCAAACATTTCTTAGGAGGAAGACATTTTTTATCCTGGATGGGGGTTGACATATTTTGATGCCAACTTTGCTCCTCTTCTCCTTGACTCCCAACCTGATTGTGCCATGCTTTGCCAAGTTCAATCGTGCAGTGGTGCTTAGTGATTCCTGACCAGGCATGATTGATCTTGTGTCTATGTTGTATATCTACTTAACAGAAGCAGTCCTGATATATTATAGTCAGAAGAAGCAATATCTGTTTTTGGGTGGAGCTGTAGTTGAATGAGTAGATCAATTCTGTTTCTAGTCATCCTTGGGTGTGACCAAAAAATATGCTACACCAAAATTATGCTACATTCAAATTTCACTAAGGCCGGACATAAAAGGTATCACACTACTGATCAGTGGAATGAAATAACACGTTAAAATGTGCTGCAATGTGCCAGCAAATGCATGAAAAAAGGAGGACTCCATGCTAATAAACATGAATGCAAACAATGCTGGATTTTTTTGAAAATACCTTTAAAAAATCAGCTTGCAAATTTTTTGTGAGAAGGGAAATATGCTCAATACATGTTACTGCTCAAGGATATGAATGCACATTACTAAGTATAACTGAATGGTTTTTTTTTGGCTAACATGATAGTTTGTAGCTTGCTATCATAAATAAATACATAAAAAAATATATCATAATTATGTGCAGATATACTAGATGTTTGATTTTTAATTTTAACTATTAAACAAATATGCCAATAAATATTGCCTCATGTGACAGACATCCAGAATTTGCTCATGAATATTACTGCAACAGTACCTTTTCTTACTGATTCTTTAATCTACGCAACTGGAAAAGCAGAAGGACCATTTAAACCCTAAAGATTTGTCAAACTCTTTGCCACTGAGAAGATGCTGATTGGACTAAAAAAAAAATGGACTTTTTTTGGGATAAAAGATACTAAAAGAATATGTGTAAAACAATTTAAAAGCTGATCTCAGACTAGCAAAAAATGCCTCTATGCAAACTCAATTTGCTATGCCCAGCTCTACACTGAACCTCTGTCTGACATGCACAATCTGATCTTCTGTCATGCACATGACCAACAGTATATCTCTCTATTTGTTCACATATTTATCTTATTGTCACTATGTTCCCTCATTGTTATTACTTAATATTTGTTGTATTTTCTCCAAACAATCTATATCTGTCCTGGTCTTATCTACAGTATATTCTTCTCTGTGCTGCTGCAACAACCTAATTTCCTCAAAGGGATCATTAAAGTCTGATCTTATCTAATCAAATTTTTGTTTATTTGCCGTGGAAAATGTTAAAGTTTTGTAGAAGCTCAGAGCTGTGCCGTGCGGGGCTTACAGAAATTAGCAGCAAGGTTCCATTCATTCTACCGTCTCTAGATAATACTATCCTGTCCACTTGTTTCTGTCAGTTGTGAGTGAATAGCTGTCAGGTGGGTTATTCTACAGGAGCTTGTATAAATGATACCAAAGAGTTAAAAGTTTGTCATTGCAGTCTATGAGAAGCGTATAGATAGGGAAAAGAGACAGACAGACAAAGAGAGAAAGGCAGAGATAAAGTGAGGTGTAGGCCAGGGACAGACTTGATGGGATTTTTCGAAATCTATGAGGCTGATGATGAATGTCTGAAATAGGTTTGTCTGCCTATTGAAAAGTCATTTGTTTTCATTAGCTCCCAATGCTAGGGTAAGTCTGTGGTGGAGGAAGAGTGTGGGTGGTTGAAGCTCATGCTGAGGATAGTCATTATGGGATGGACTTTGCTTGCTAGAGGAATTAGCCCAAAGCTACATTGGCTTTTGTACCTGTGCCCTGGTGGAGCTCCAGTCTAGGTTTGAGTAATGTGAAGTTGGGTGAAGCACGGTTTTCAGTCCACTGGCTCCATGTTACAGCTAAAGACCAGAAAAGCAATAACACTTCACTTGGTTTAAATGCTTAAAACAACCAATTTTTCTGTTTTGCAGACAAGAAACCTCTTGTGCCTCTTTAATGGATGAAGTATAACATTAATAACATGCTGCAAAGTCTGTACAAATCATGGTTTTGACATTGGGTAGGTTTTGATCCCTTTTTTGTACGAACTGTTAAGGTGGTTTCCTTTAAAAATGAGCACATCTCACCCTTACCCTCAACTTTTTTTTTTTTTGACTCAAACGAATATCTTTTCCTAACCTCAAAGATTTAGTGTGTTGTGCTTTATAGGGCACACATCTGTGGGAGATGTAGCTTTGTGGCTGCATAATAACGTGTGATGAAGCATGGTGTGTAGAGAGATGAGGGACACTAAATTAATAATCAGATGATGAATGATAAATCTTAATGACTTTGGTGATTCTCAGACTTTCCATCTAGTGACACAGGCAGGTCAAATTTTTCACCGAAGTATCTTTACATCTACAAGTGGAGTGGCATGAAATTTCTGTTCACTGACCATGTTGACTTTAATGATCTTTCTAGGTTCAAGGTTCATTTATTTGTCATTCATAATAAAAGGTTCCATGATACACCGAAGTAACATTGTTTTAAGGATAAGTTAAGGAATCTCACAGGCTTAAGACTCTGTAGTCTGGTATTACTGCAGCAGGTATTTCTGTCTCTTGCCAGACAACAGCTGGATGTACAGACTACAGCTGTACTGGGTTTTCACTTTTAGTTTCCTTATAGCTCTGTACACTCACTTTACATTACAATTATGATCCTTGAATATGGGCATCAGTGACAATCAGGGCAGAGCATTCCAGCCAGCTTGTGATTTTTTTCCAGTGGAAAGACCTAATATCACCTATTTTAAAAAGTTGTACAGAATTTGGCACAAAAATATTGCCTTAAATTTTCTTGAGAAATGCAGCAGTTTTCTGTGATGTTGATTCTCTATTCCTAGATTTTCCACCAGTATCAACATATGGTTGATGCTTGTAGTGAAGAGCAAAATCTCTAGACATCTATTAAATTGATTATAATGCAGTGTAGTACTGACATTAATGGTCTTTCTAAACTTTGATGATAACTGATGTTTTCATTGGGTGCAATCATCCAATCAAAATGTAAATTTGTCCAATATTTTGGTTTATTTATCCAACAGATCAATTTCCTTTACAATGAGAATTACGGCCCCCAATGCCTCTAACACGGGTGCAGACTCTATTCACTAGAAGTAAAGTACAGATGCAAGAAAAATCTCCAGGTGTAAACAAATGCATGAACTTATTTTTTTTAATTTTGGTGACAAGCAGAGAGTGTTGGAGAGGCCTGACGCATTATTTGTAGGAGGAGTACTGAATATACAAGTGGAGTAGGAACAGATTTTAGTAATGGCCGATCAAATGCACTCCTCTCATCTTCTTTAAAAGCAGTAACAGGTGTAAAAAGCCCAAGGCCTAAGTTCTCTTACAGAGTTGATTTACATCACCACAATATTAGTATACTTCACCTGAGATGTGCAGCCAGCAGTAGGAGGAAATGACTGCCGATGTATATTACTGCTTTGGCTGCAGAATATCAGCATGACTGTTTATAGCTGTTCTAACAATTAACACATGAAGGCTTATTAATTTAATCTAAAACTTATGTGTGTCTGTAAAGTTCATTGAACAAAAATAAGCCTATTTGCAAAATGCAAGTTCTTACTCAACCAGTGAAAAAAAGTCATCAAATCTTAAATCCAATAAATACAAAATAGGGTTCTAAGATTTTATCAGAAGTATTTGGAAAAATGCACAAGGTAAATTAACAATAAATAAACAGTGCCTCATCAGAAGATTTGAATAATTAATGAAGTATCCATGCTGTGCCAGCTGTGCATAAAGTAAGCAGGATTTTGGAGGTGTGTGAAAGTGATCCTCTGCCATCAATGTGAATCTAGGGAGATGGAGAGACAAGGGATCAAAATCCCCTGATAAGTGTACGGTGTTTTTGTTTCAGCAATATGCACTATCACAATTTTTTTATTTGTTGTGCCCAGTGTAAGAATCCTGTGCTCTAAACTTTTGCAGCAGCTCTTGGGATCTGTGCTGGTCTCAGGTTCTTGGTACATGTTCAATAAATGGCAATGGAAGAATCATACCTCAGAATAAAACAGCAGATAGTAATGCATATCTTAACACATCTACACATTTATCTATCAAATCTTATTCCTATCTGCTGTAACATCTTTTATAATATAGCAAGATCTATAAGTTGGGAATATGAACAGCTCCGGATTGGCCTATCCCAGTCTGAAAGGGTTTGTTCATGTGGAGCTGAGAGTGGCCAGAATCAATAAGAGAGAAAAATAAGAAAATGACATGGCTCTCTCCAGATGAAAGATCTAATCTCCAATATCCATTTTCAGCTCAGGGCCTTGCACTAAAGCAGAAACACTGCATCCCAGATACAGCAAAAACACAGATTTCATGGGCAGATCCACATTCATCTTCACACGCTTTCTCATCAGTGTTAGTGATGCTGGGGTCATTTACTAGAAGCAGTTTTGTACTTATGCTGTTGTTGCATGTATATTTTTATTTTTTAAGTTTTAATTTCTTCCTCATAATGAGGCGAGGGAATATGACTTGTGAGTGTGGATTTGCATTTGACATAAAGTCGTGTCCTGTTCCTGATGTAGCTTTAACTTAGACGTGATGACAATTTAATACCCCCAATATAGTCATAGTCATACTTAAAGTATTTCATTTTCATTTGCTTCCCATTACATTTGTACTGCTCTTTTCTTTTCTTCTTCTCACCGCTGAATATTAAAGTTGAATATTGGTGGGTTGCAGGCTCACTGGGTCACATTAACAAACACTGACATGCATGTATTAAAACCATATAACACTCTGGGCCAAGACTTCTGCTTGCCATTTGGTTTCTTTCTTTCTCTCTCCCGCCTCTCTCCTCCCTCTCTTCCTTCTTCATCCTTTCCTTCTGAAGGAAAGGCGCCTTTGTAGTTTCTGTCTGCTCTTATCAGTCCTGGCATGAAGCACTTGCCTCTGCCACTGTCCTCATGTTCTCTGCAAGCTCCCACTTTTGTGTTGCCTAATGAACTCTGACCAAAATTAGACATACTCTTCAACTTTTAAACTGAAGGAGCCCCTTCAATGGTTCCTTTGTGAAGTGCTGCCACCGCTGTGAAGGGAGGGTGTGTGACTAAATGTGTGTGTCAAAAAGTAGTGGAATGCTGGACTCTTTTATGATAGACATGAGGAATTTAGGCATGAGCCTCAGTCAGCCCCCAGGCTACTGGACTATGTTGTCATCTCCCTCTCTCTTTTTTTTATCCACACACATACACATTTTCAAGCTTGTGATCTACTTTCATTCATGCATCCATCAATACCTTTTTTAAAAACAAACTTAGATAATGAGACCCTTTTTTGTCACTCTAAAATGTTTTAAGGATTTCATTGGCTTATGAAGTCTTACAGTTTTAGCCATGCTATTAGTATAGCTCCAGGCGTGCCAAGTTGCTCATCACTATGATTCAGACAGAAACATTTTGACTGACTTTTTAGTTTTTGCTGGATATAACTATTGACTGAATTGCTGTGAAATTCCTGACTGATAACCCCGGTGGCCAGATGTGGGATCACGACCCTACAGAATCTTGATAATCCTCTGGCTTTCATCCCGTCTCACCAGTGGTTAGAATATACTTGTAAATAATGTATCAACATCTTAACTGTAGTGAGCATAGTAAACATGTAAGCAACAGAATGATTTCTCTTTGATATACTGAAAGGTCATTCATAAAAAGATTTATACATATGGCTTTTGACAAGAATAGCAATGTTTAATAATAAATGATAAAATTATCATAATATGTTGGTTTACTTAGTCAATTCAATGACATTATTAGTAGGCAGTGTTGGTCATCTTACTTTAAAAAAGTAATTAGTTACGGTTACAAATTACTTCTCCCAAAAAGTAATTGAATTAGTAACTCAGTTACCTCATTGTAAGAGTAATTAGTTACTCAG
>JAPZDV010000001.1:2283475-2302314 GCA_029814665.1 Acanthurus lineatus
CATGCGATGTTGCAGAGTCGTGTCAACCACGACAGCCCCACAACATCCATGTCCTTAAGGAACTCCGGGCGGATCTCATCCACCCTGCCACCGAGGAGCTTTTTAATCACCTCGACAACCTCAGCCCCAGAGATGGAAGAGTCCACTCCCGGGTTCCCAGGCCCTGCTTCCTCAAAGGAAGGCGTGTTGGTGGGATTGAGAAGGTCTTCGAAGTATTCCTTCCACCGATCCACAACATCCCGAGTCGAGGTCAGCAGCGTCACCTAACATATTTCCAGAAACTTTCTTGAGGCTTACCCAAAGTTCTTCTCCATAGTTTCCCCTGACTCCTCCCATACCCAGATTTATACTTTGGCAACCGCTGAAGTTAAAGTCCTTCAGGTCTCCTGGTACCTGCAGACTGCTTCAATAGACCCCTGGTTGGCCTGGTTGGCCCAGATAGGCATGGTTAGCCTGGGCCTGGTAGTCTGACAGTCTGATAGTCAGATAGTCACCCTCCTCCCAGGTCTGATTCTAGAAGGGGGCCCTGGTTTCCTGTTTCTGGGTGAGGTTTGAATCTCATTCTAGGTCATTACATAGAACTCTTCAAAATCGCTTATTGTCTGGCCCCTCTCCTTAGGGGGTCCCTCTACTGAGATCATTAGTGTTATTGCAGGCTGAAATGATGTCTCCCTTCTTAATCTAGAGTCACTGACTTGCCTCTTCAGCAACACTGGAGACAGCTTTGTTGGCTTAGAAGTGGACCTGACCTTGGTTTTCTTGGTTTTCTATTGATTGAGGTTCTGAAGACATAGCAGAACATTGTTGTAGTGATGTGTCGGTCGCGAACGATCCGGCTCTTAGAGCCGGCTCTTTGAAGTGAACGACGGGAGCCGGCTCCTGATCGGCAGCCAATTTGTTTTTTTCTCCTATTTTTTCTGATAAAGCCGCACGTGATTGGTCAAGATGTGTGGTAGCGTCTATGTGTCCACACTGAACAGAAGGGGGAGGGGAGAGGAGGGGTTACGGACAGCACAGTGAGCACAAAGTAGGAGGGAGAGAGACGAGAGAGAGAGAGAACATGCACTAACATGCACTATGCTGGAAAGGTGAGAAAATGAGTGACAGCGGGAAACGCAGTAAAATTTGGGCACATTTCACTGTCATAGACAGTTCAAAGGCAGTGTGTATACTGTGCCCCATGTTTGTATGTATGTTGAGTAGATAAATAAAGCCATATAAATAATAAACATTTGATATATGTTTTTACATTAGTAATTCATTATACGTGATTTTACATTATTTTTGGTAATAAATTAATTTAAAACTAACCCTAGCAAAAAAATCTGAGGAGCCACTTGGAAGCCAAAAGAGTTGGTTCTTTTTAGTGAGCTGAGCCAAAAGAACCAGCTCTCTAAAAAGAGCTGGAATTCCCATCACTACATTGTTGGGAGTTTGTATGAAAAAGCCGGTTTTAAGTGCTTCCGTTTCCAACATATCATTTTGAGAAAACTTATACTTTCCGTACACCCTCCCATCTCATCAACTGCTCTTGCTTTGCTCGAGAACCTTTGCACAGCTCATTGCCAGCTCTTGCTGATGCACCTCCTCAACCACAAGACCTGATATGGAAGTACTATTTGCCAGGATTGGTCTAGGGCAAGAGAGATTCATGTCCTGCAGATATTAGTTTTCCTCTTGGCCCTTAACCTAACTTTTAATGAAGTAGTGGTCAATGTAAGGTCCCTGTCACACTTCTCTAAAACATCTTTTCCTGCTGTAATGTAATCACAGGCCTGCAGTGGGCTTTGACCCAGCCACAGATGTGCTGAAAGAGTCTATGCCAAGCTGGTGTAAGTACCTCTGCAAATGACTTTAAAACAAAAGCAAACATGTTGTAAGGCCCTGTTGCTTTTTGGGTGTTTAAGAACTTGGTAACAGAGTATGGGTCAGTTCAAATATTGTCCTCATTCAAATTACACATTTTTTGTAAGAGCTTCAAGTTCCTCATAGCAGTGTTTCCGCCACCAATCAATTGAGGGGGCAACTACCCCCCATCCAGTGTCCCCACCAAGGGCACCACATTTCCCAGCTTGTCCGTTCGTTCATTGGTTAGCTAGCGCCCCACACCCTCATCCCATGTCAAAGGTCCACCCACCATAGTCTCACAAAATCCTGTGGAAATCACTGTTATATGGTATAATTGAATCCACACAGAAAGAAATGCAGGCAGTGATTGATTCTGTGGCTCTGTCAATATCTGCATCCTCAAAGAAAATGTCCCAGTCGGTATAGAGAAAGCAATCTCTCTGCTCCTCTGTTTTGTCTCTGGACCACACATTTACAGTCAGAATTTCTGGTTTGCTGGATTTAAAAACTGATCGATAAGTTGAGCGCAAGTGGATTTCGTTATGGTCAGAGTTGCTGATGAGGAATGGCCTAGCTCTAGCTGTGTAGACGTCATTAATATTGCCTTAGCACTTGTGGAGAATGTTGTTGTGTCTGGTGCCACCTGGTCTTGACTGTTGCAACAGCTCCCAGTATGTCACTCAGCAAGCCTGGTGATGCTAACACTCTGCATTAATGCAAGCCCAGGAGTTCAGTCCTACTGTACATGAGCTTGCTGGTGCTAGCGGGCCCATCTGCTAAGCACTGAATGATCTGGCTAAATGGGTAAAGCTATTGCTAGCAGGTCCATTACTCTCCATTTCATTCCACATACATACAGCTTGCAGTCCAGAGTGAAGATCACACCCGGCAAATGTGGTGTCCATTATGACCACCCATTATAACAAAGAGTAAACAGGTACTTTACAGACAAACAAAATCTGTACAGCCAGAGCCCTTCTCCAGGTTGCCAGCCTAGCATCTCTGAGGTGTAGTACCTTCATTCTTGGGGTGATTGCTATTTTGTCTGCTAATGAGTCATAACTCAAAGAGAACACTAACTGATTTTAGCATGTCACTCTGCCATTGTCACTGTGTTAGCAAATTTTCTAATAAGTTTTTTGTCAAAGGTCATCAGTTTTTCATTTTTATGAGTATTTGGTCAAAACCCCAGGTACTGGAAAATACGTGGATTATCCTAGATTCTACTGTTTATCCTTTGGGAACACCAGTTTGAGCACAGTTTCATGACAATCCATTCAGTGGTTGTGGAGACATTTCCTACTGGGCCATTAACTTGAAAGAAAACTCAACATTAAAAGAAAAGTCAGGAGGTCTTTAAAATTAATATCAACATTTGGAATGCATATACACAAAAAAATTTAAAGCCACATCGAAGTTTTTTTAACCAAAAAACGGGTTAAAAAAAAAACTTGGTTAAAAAAAAAAATTCGATTCTTAAATTTTTTTTTAACATGTAATGTACAGTCTATTAACACAGACTGAAGAAGTTATTTAACATGAGCGGTATGGAGTGATAATGAGCAGCTGAACATACAAAGTAATGAACAATATCTCCAAAAAACACTAATTGTATTACTAGAAATTCAGAGGAGACCATAACTGACAGCTGATCTGAATAAATGAAAACTACAGTGTGGATCGACTGTAATGACAATATTATATAAAATTCTCCCAACAAGCAGTGGAGTCAATACTCAGATCAATCAATATACCCAAGCGCTCTCTTTCACATATCTTTAATCTTGTTTTTTTTTTTTTAATTTGCTGAATACTTTGACCTCTTTGGGCTTTCCAGTAGTCATTCTAAAAAAGCCATCAGAGGAGTTTAGATGAGAAATGTCTCACAAAAGTATTTGTACAGTGAATAAATGTACTAAGTTACTTTCCACCATTTTCCCCAAGAGACATACAGATAAAGTCTTAAACATATAAATCTCATCAAAGAAGCCAAGGCTCAAAGCGTGCTTTTCCTAAATGATGGTGCTTTTTAAATCTTTATTGACATGTAAGTGATGATAGATAACAAACAGAGATAACACCACAGGACCAGTATGCGCTAAGCAAACTACAGTCTTTAGCTATCAAGTAAAAACACACCATATAACGACCACTTCATCTTTGTCTCTCTCCCGCTCTCACCCATTGTTTATTCAAATTTTACAGACGGGGTACTTTTTCCAGTTCAGCACCTTCACCAGTTTTGTGAGAGAACGGCATTATGCCAGTGTTATTATGCAATTCATCACCAATAATAGATTTGTTTACGGGGGCCCCTGTCTCTCGCCCGCTCTCAGCGCTGCATTTTCAAAATAATAATAATAATACATAGTGTATAATGACGGTAATGGTACGCAGGCTTTGATAATAGATGTGCTGGGAGGGATAAGGGAGCCTTGATCAGCCTGGGTCTCAGCTCAATTGTCTTCAAAGCACTGTTTAATGTAGAATAGGCATCCTGGGAGATTGTCTCGAAACTAAGAAAAAGGTGGGTGTACGGATAAGAGAAATGAACGCACCGAAGGGAGCATGCACACACACACACAGACACATTCATGCACAAACACACATGCACGCATACACACGCACAAACACATGCAAGTGCACACGCGCAAGCACACACACACACAGGCAGACATACACTACATACTCAAATAAGCTCTCACACAACCACCCACTGGTGCGTCTCTCCTCAGAGGGCTCTCTGGTGTAAATGTGTTAAAACTCTCCCTTGGTCTTTGCCTTCTGCTGAATAAATCTGTGTTTTAGTCTTCACTTTAGCACTTTAAACTCGGGGTATTTCCAGCATGTTTTCTCTCTGCCTCCTCCTGGGCTTTAACTGAGATCTCATGCTGCCGACAAATATAGCAGAAATAGGTTTGTGAGTGTGTGGTGGTACATGTAGGTGAGAATGTTTTATTACTTTTCCCAGAAAAAGTACACTTCAACCACTTAGTTCATCAAACACTAATATTACTGTTAAGGATATGTTTAAATTTTCAACATTACCTATTCTAATTCTTAGATCGAGGGTGAATTCTCAAAACAGGGTAAGTGTTTTGAGAGTAAGTGTGTCACACACCTACCCTCCAAGCTGAGCAAGTTGAGAAAAAAAGTGAAATCTGAAGGAAAATATTAGGTGTAAAATGAAGATAAAATGAAAATGTTTTCTTAAGTCTTAAAAATTGAAGTGGTCCATATTGCTGTTAGATTATATTTCAATTTAACTGTATGGCCCTACTGTTACACGTCTTTGACTTTGATGAAGACAAGTAGTAAAAAAGGTTACATGGTGGATGAGTCCTGCTCAAAAAACTATTCATATAGCCTTTGTGTAGAACTGAGCGTAAGTTCTCAGATGAATTATGTGTGCGTTTTATGTCAGGTGGACTCCTGCCCCAGCTCAACAACTGGTTACATTTTAGATGCAGTAAACTCTAACTAATTAATACAAACACACAAAGAGTTTTATTTGGACTGTAGATGTAGTGAATGCACACTGCACCATTCCAATCTTGTAACTGGTTCACATGGTATAGCCAGTATCAAGGATATTGATTGGATGACACTGCATCATGGCTGTCAGTAGTACAACTTTCTAAGAGCATAAATATAGGATGCAGATGCACCTTTTAAATTCTTAAACTTGAAAAAGATTCTTAAATTTTATTTTGTCATCATATATGAGGTTCAGTGGTACCCTGTATGTGTGAGTATGTTGTTATATGCTTTAATGTGTAGACAAATACTGGTCTTACATTCATCACAAGACCAGAAACAAAAGATCTATTTAATAAACAGTCTTCTGGATATATAAACCGGCAATTATTTGCTAACAACAACCCTATCAGACAACCTCATAAGTTAAAATGCCAAAATTTAAGTCTGTCAGCTTGTCCTAATATTTTCTTCCCCTTGGTTTCTAAAGCTTGATTAATGTAGCTTTAAATAAAAGTTGCAATAACACTACGCAGATGGTTGGTTTGCAAATGTGCCTGAATCTAAAGGTTAAAGTGAATGACTGTTTTGCTCTTAATTGGTCATCATTTATCAGTTATTTAGCATAGAGCACACAGCATATTGGCTTTCTTTATGTCTGTTTTGCGTTCAGTGTGCTGTAAGTATTAATAATGGACAACTGCAATTTACAGTATACTATTTTTTTTAATTTTTGAAAAAATTTTTTACCCAAAACTCTTCCACACATGCCCTTTTAACATATAATTGCGACAGCTTGTCTGATACTGACCCTTTGTCATGCTCATTCGCCTCCCTTACAAACCATAAGGTAACCTTAGCATCTTTATGAGAAGCAGTAGAAAGCATGACATAATAGAAACAGGGACTAAGTCCCTAGAGGTCTAGAGGTCAGGTTAGAGTGGTAGCTCACCACGCAACTGTCGTCCAGGGAACCAAGGTTTGAGACCCTTGCAAAGCCAAAAATGAAACACCTAACCAGAAGTCTTTTCCTAAATATTTTTCTCCTAATGCAAACGAGACACTTTTTGGTGTCTACACCTAATTTACACAATGGAAACCAAATATTTTGAAAGGTTTTGTGGGGGTGTGACAAAACAAGCAATGTTTGATGAGTTGGGATGACAACATGCTGATTGTCACAATTATACCAGAAGGAGTCGTATGTGGACAAGCAAATGTCAAAATTATTTGGACCCGACATTACTTGGACTTTACCTTGCCAGCTCCACTGTGATAAAAGTCAATGTGAATCCAGTACCTAATTCTCTGAGCCTCATTAGGGTCTTTCACCTTGAATGATGCAATCCTTTTTTTCTACTCAGAGACAGATCTCTTGGCTTGGGAGCCTCTTGGTCAAAGCTTGAGAGCACTGACCAAGCATCTTATATGGAGATTCCACCAAAGGCAGCTGACATTAAAAAACATAGCAGCAATCATTAACCTGGTCTTCTCTGACAATTTTAGAGTTACAAAAAACATCAATCCAGTGTACTTCCAGAGAAAATTTAAGAAGCCAGATCTATGGAGAACTTAATGCTTCTGTAAACAATTCTGACTACCTCTTGTCTTGTAAAGTGTGCAGGACATCAGACAAGAATTATTTTGCTGAAATTGTGTTCAGACTGTAACGTTAACTTTAGGAACGCACGGGTTTGGATTAATTAATACCTGCCCAACACAACTGGGACCATAAGAAGACTGACAGATCTACTGACAAAACAATGACTGAAAAACCCAAATGAGAAAGGTCCTATGGTCAGGAAACTCAGCTTTAGTCTCAGATGCACAAACACTGTAACCAGTATATTTTGAGCTGTTTTGACTCGGCAATGAGACACTATTCATCTAGTGGGGAGCAGAAATCTGGCATTAAGTTAAGTCAAGAGAAGCTGTTCTGACTAAGTCAGCGTTAACATGACGTAATGCAACGTTACAATATCACTAACTGCCAATGTAAAGACATATGCTTTACAGAGCTAATGTGAAAAGACTTTAAATAACAACTAAATAACCCTGCTGCAGGTGATATTGCCACCATTCACTCCAAAATTAGCCACTAAATACCGAGAAGGGGGTTACCTCCAGTAGCAGAGATGAAAGGAGACAGATGAGTGGAGTTAAAGGCAGGAGAGCTGTGTAGTGTAGCGTCCTGAGACTGGAGTTGCTGTATTTAATCCTACAACAGGGTTGAGCTGTTGTTTCTTTTTCTCTCCTTCTTCAGTGCAGTTTAGTCATGTTGTACGACGGAAATCTGTATGAATCACACAAGTCATTCGAGCTTCTTTGACTCACCGAATAGTAAGCCGTTTGCTTTACTGTTATAGATAATAGTTAGGCCTACTTATATATTTCAGAATTCAACATGTCAACATTAATAAATGTGATTCTTAACCCTGAATATTTTGAGTTCCTTTTGCAGTAGGCACACCTTTTAACCATATTAAAAAACATTTCCCAGCCTGTAAGCACTCTATTCAACCATATGGCAAAGATCTTACAAAGAGCTTGTCCTGGGCAAAGTTTTTCTATCCATGCAGCGTCAGCAGTGTTTACCATGGATATGGAGCCCTCTGATCGATCAATCTGCAGACCAATCAGAGAGCTGTCAACTGTCTCTTGAATGTGTTTAAATAACAACGGTACTTTTTCCTTTTTTTCCATTGTAGGTTTCTAACACATTTCAGCAAATTCATAAAATTTTTGTTTCACACATTGCCACTTCTAAGGTAAATCTTTTATTAGAAAGATATTGCTTTACTCTGTTTCTGTTTGTCTTTATTTTATATATTATCTGATTGCTAGTAATGTTTAAATTAATTTCAATGTATACAGTAGGTGCTGGCCTTTATAGTGGTAACAGTGGTGGAAAAAGACCTAAGTATATTTATTGAGGGAGATTTTTAAATATATTTTTTGAAATTGTTATTAATTTATGTATTTATTTTTTTGTGCTTTTGTGTACAAGATTTTAGAGGAGTATCTCTTTTCTATTACCTTTTCATATGAGCTCCAAATACACAAAGGAAACATGTATTAGTTATTATAAAGAGATGTAGAAATGAAGACACTGCCACGTAGCCAGGCAAAGCAGTTCCAGACAGCTAGGGGTTTGGTTTTTCTGCTCAGAAGCTGAACTGGCTCCCGTTTAAACAAACACACCCAAACACTTGCACAGGCTTGCACAATTACATAAAAAAGGGAACCCTCATGCATACAGTTGATGGACAGAGGAGCAGCGCAATGGAGGGCACATTTGGCCCATTATATGTGAAATCACAGACATGGGCACACATGCACGCAAGCACACAAGCACACGCACACACGCACACCCATGCCGACACACACACACACACACACACACACACACACACGCAAGCACTCACATACTCACATTGATACTCACACGTATGCACGCACACACCCATGCATGCACTCACACACACCGACACACACCAACACTGACACACACACACCATATGCCGCCAGGTGTGGCTGTCACCCTCTCCTGCCCTGTGCACCACTATAATCAATTAAACAAGATAGTTTCATCATCAAATATCCAAATGATGATTGCTTACTTTACCTAATCTCCTAATGCCAGTGACCTCTAAACGCGTGGAGGGTAATCATGTTTTCCTGCTTGTTGCTATACTCAATATGTGTGTGCTTCAAACTGCCTGGATGGGTACGAGTTGCCTGTTTTATTTTGGTAAAACACAGGGGAATGCTGAAGCACTGCAGAATGCCTCTTGTAATCAAATTTCTTTATGCGTGTTAGTGTGTGTGTGCTCTTTTTCTGCTGTTTGTGATTGGCGTTGAATGCAAAGTGACTGTCAGTGATCCTCATGAATGCCGAAGTAGCTCATTGACTGTGAACTGGATCTTGTTAGCAGTTGGGTAAGCAGGAACAGAAATATAAGCACTTAGACTATTTATTCATGCCGACTGCCTTCCACAGGCTTTTTGAAGGTAAAGAGGAGTGTTTTGTGTGTGTGTTTTCATGTGTCTGTCTCTTTGCATGTGTATAAGGAGGAGAGAGGAAGAAAAAGAGACAGAGTTACGATTAAGACAGTGGCCGTATGAAGTTTTTGCCATTTAATCAGTGACATATTGCTTTGGAAACTGAACTTTTCTGTGATTTGTTATGTGAAAATCATTAATTTTCATGCATTTAGTTCAGATTGCTGAAGATATGATACACTAAATAGTGACAGGTGTGTTTAAAAATATACACTACTGTAGGTCTGGTTTGGTTTTAATCATAGAACTGAGCAAAAGCTGACATAAGGTCATCTTTTACTAGTGTTTGTTCACAGCAGTTCCCATGAGACCCATGAATGCTGCATAAATGTGTAGTTTAAATATTTATCCCTACATTAGAACTATTTACATCAATTTTAAAATAATATATTGCTTACCAGATTAGTCAAAATGCATTTTCTTCCTGACTCATTCAAACCATTGGTTTTTACATGAACCAGCAACTGTTTAAAAAGATAATTCTAAACCATCACTGTGGATTTAATCAGTCATTATACCAAGTCTCCTTTTAAAGTTATTGTGGCCTATATTTTAACGATACAGACGTAGACATAAAGCAACATTAGCATTGATCTGGAGCTTTGTCTAAGTTCACCTTAAAACCAAGCTGCAACCTTCACATCTGAAAATGAAGCCACCCCAGAAGAGCCAAAAGTTGTAGCTTTCAATGGCCACTTGAGAGAAGCTCGAAAAGCGAGTCAAGCCTCTCAGAGTTAAATACTGGACTGGGCAACTTTATAGCAAAAATAAATGTTTCACACAAAAATAAGTGTTTCACACATGCACTTTGACTCTAAATTTATTCAGACTTCCCCTAGAGGAGCTGCATGTGTGAACACAAATATTAGGATAATTTGACCCGCACTTTTCACTTGCAGCCCCCTATATCCCACAACAAGCATGTGACCGGAAAAATACAAATGTCCAAGGAGGAAGACAAGTCATTCTAAACAACAACAATAAAGAGAGTGAAATGTCTGCAGACTGGCAGGACAGTGCAGGAAACTGATGTTAAAAATTGGAGGACAGCTTTCGCCCCTACTGCTTATAGAAAAGTCACAGAAAAAATTGTTGGGGGCACTTTTCAAATACAGAAATTAGTGCAAAAAGCTTGCAGGAATAAGTATGAAAAGCACTACATAAATATTTAATTAGTTAATGGATACATTTCCTTACCACTATAAGAAGAAAAAGAAAAACATAACAATCAACATCTGAGATTTTACTTATGAAGAGCTATCAACCACTAGGCAGCAGTATAAGATACTGATCACAATATCATGATGGTACGTTAAACTGCTAACACTGTCGGCATTAATGCTACTTACCTAAGCATAAACAAATTAACATTGCACTTGTTTGGTTACCATGAGCTTCGTGGTCTTATCCTATTTGCATCCTTTTACACAGTCTTAGCTGTATAATGGCTTTGTTTTGGGGTGTTAAATTAATTGTCTTACATGCCCAAGTGGCATTAATAGGATTTTGGTTATTTTCTTTGGTAATGGTTGTAGATGGTTTTTTTTTACCATTTCCTTGCTGCATCCAACATTCAACAGTTGCTTGGTTTGCCTCTATGAATAACTATATGTTATGCAGTTTAGTGCAGTTGCATACATATGCAGTGTAAACAACAGCATCGTGTGTGGAAGCATTAGAGACAGCAATAAATAAATAAAATTAATGATTAAAAATTGAAAATTATGATTAAGATTTATGAAATTATTATAATGAGTATTTTTTCCCTGAAAACATGATTTAAGAAGAATTTTTGAGATACTGATGGGCATTTTTGCCTAATGATAATTTCCAGTACTGACATTTAGACCCTATGTCCACACCTAATATTAGATTTCAAAATCCTATTTGCATAGACAGACTAATAAATATATCAAATTTCTTCATGTAACCTGAGTTCTTGAAACCAAAAAAAAAAAAAAAAAACACAGAATGTTAAAGACGTATGAACAACAATTAAATAAAAAAAGCTATGGACACTGCAGCAAGTGCAAGAAGCAACAATAGAGTACAGAAATGAATAACTGACACTTGAACTGTACAAAATAAAAATTCACCAAAGCTGCAACACAAAGATGTATAAATATTCCACTGCAACTGCAGCCACAAACACACATCTGAAGACAAAGACAGATGAACAGTTTTTACACACTATGTAGCATGCAGGTACACATAATGTTGATGACGTCCTTTTCTGTGGTAAATTTTCTGCGAAAATGTAAAATTTGAGGTTTTTTAAGAATGGTTTGGAAATTTCCTTCATACTGAAAGGAGTGATATGAACATGTGGCATCATGGATGATGATTGAGAGCACAGCCAATCAGAGGAGTGAGGTGACCACAACCTCTTACATTGCTTAAGTCCCTCAAGGTTATGCATTCATTTGAGTCCCAAGAAAAGGCACTTTATGTCAAAGTACGCTGATGATTTTTGCTGTAGCAGCTGGTTGTCTGTGGGCTTACCTCACATGCAGTCATGAAATTACTGTATATATTTTATACCTATATAACCTGTACAGTAACTTTAAAAAAATGGAAACTTGCATTGAATTGAGTATTGTATGCCATTGGTGGTATATGGTTATAATATGTGCCAAGTATTTTTTTAATCCAATTAAACGTTTTCATCCATAGATTCAAACTGGACAAATTTTTGCCTAGTTTCAAGTGCATTGCTATGATGTGCATTGAAATCCACATTATTAATTGCTCTCTACAGTCAATGTTGGAACAATGTGGAATGGCAGGTTTGTTCTTTGCTTTGTCAGATGCAACACTGGTAAGACAGCTGGGTTAGAGAGCTTCTCCTGATTCCAGAGGAAAAGGAAATGAGGAGACAGGTTACTGGCACTGAAAATGATCATTGCCAAGTAATACACCGTATTTTATATTCTATCTGTCTCCATTCAGGTTGCACTTAAACGTCTATCATCAGGGTTAAGCTCAAGAGAGAGACTTGGATAAAAATATTTAAAAGTCACTGCTGTCTGTGCTACTTGATGTCAGGCACATTCATAAAGTCAAATGAAAAGACAAACTTTTCCCATTTATAAAACACCCAAGAAAAGGTTTAAGTGTGCTACAGTTTCAGTAATTTAGTGTGTCGCTCTTAAACTTTTAGTTAAGTCATTCAAAAACATGGGGCAGACATTTTGGTTTTTTGGTTTTGTTTTTTTTTTTTTACTTAACTTTTTTCCCTGTTTTCTTTAAAAGTGTTTACCGTTGTTCTACTGTCCCTCTCAGTCCTCCTAATACATACATACATTGTAATGCTGGTGGGTTGTGGGTTTTGTCATTCATAGACATATGGGTACGAGACATCCTTTTTCAGTTAGGATCAAGCACAGTGTACTGAGAGAGCAGGAGAGATGAAGAGAGTAAATTGTACCAGTAAATGTGTGTTCATATGCATGTGTGAATGTGCAAGTGAATTTAAGTGTCTTTTTTTTTTTTGTCTAAGTGAGTTCGTAGGGTGAAATGGGTTATAGAAGCATGAAAATAAAGGGAATCCTTTTATGTATTATCAAATGTTTCCCTTTAGAAATTCAACACTCTTTTCAATATTGAGTCTAAAAAGAATGTGCTCAAGACTTTACCCTGCCTGCTAGAATTAGTCGGAGGACCATTTTTAGTCATAAATTATGCACAGAAACAAAGAGATAGTCTCTTTTTTTGTTCTCTCAGCGTACGGGCCCGAGCAAATGCCTTTTAAAAATCTTCAAAATTGTCCATTCAACTCAAAGTTACTGAGTGTAGCAAAAATGTCGAAGACATAAAGTCGGGGGAAGATTGAATAAAATAATGCGGGGGGACAGATTAGTCATGGAGTTGAGCCCACACGCTCTTTCAGCCGCCGCACAATGCCACTTTTTATAAGCGGCCCCCATCTCCACAAAGGCTGCGTTCAATATATCGAGGATGATACATGGTCAGACGTGTAATCTCTCTTTGATTCTCTGCTCTCATTCATCCCACAACCTTTTCAGCCCTGACACTGATGAGCTACTGGGCTTGATCATACACACACACACGGATACACACGCATACACACGCACACACACACACACACACTGTCAGACATGCACATTCATGAGACATAGGACCATAAATGTACATATGTGTCTTTATTCTTGCACTGATGGAATCACATACACACTAATGCTATTACATGATCTCACACACACACACACACACACACACAACAAGTACTTCCTGGTCTTAAGAGTTCATTACAGCCACAGTCAGTCCTGGCATCTCTATTGCAGCTCCACAGTCTCGTGGTTTTATTGACCAGAATGTTCAGGTGGTGTGTGCAAAGAGGCAGCTATTGTTGTAAGATAATGGTACACAGTGTGATAGAGGCTTAGAATTATAAATGATATTGGATTTTTCATAGTGTGAAAATGTTATGGTTCCCTTTTTGGCCAAATATCTTGAGATAGCCTTTAAGGTTCTACCTGTGGGTGACCTGCATTTTAGTGACATGTCATGGAATTTGTACATCATCATCTTCATACTATTCAAGTTTAGCTCTTTTTATCTTTTTATCAACCCCTTCTGAGTGGAGTCTTTGACATCGAATCTTAACCAAGAGTGGGCTCATAATGGTTCGAGGAATCTGTAATATGTCTTCATCATTGGTGCCCAATTTTGTGGTATTTTGGAAATGACAATCAACAACTATAAATTATTCCACGGGTAAGTTTACAGAGAGGAAGGGGCAGTGTGCTTTAACCTCCTAACTATTCTTATAATCGATCCTAAACATATATGAAAGGATAAGTTTGTGGTTCCAAACCTTTGTGACACTTTTAAACAAAGAAGACACCATCATATTACTGACCAAGCTCAAAACCGTCTTTTCCAGTCTGTAACATTGGCACTACCATCGTACACCAGCACCAGCAAACTGCAAACCAAGTCATTTCATTAAACCAAGTTTTTTACAGTGTGAAAATTAAAATTTAACCTGGGTGCATTTGTTAAAGTTCATCATTAAGGGTAGCAGTGGAAGCCAGATAGGAGTCAGGGGTTCCATGAGCAAAGAGAGAGACAGGGAGACGACACAAGCACCAGGGAGAGTCCCAGTGCAGGTGTGTCCTTTTCCCTTCTGCCATGATGGACAACCCGGTGTTGTGTCTGCATTTAGTAACCTTTGTACCTACTGTTTCTGTCCATCTGTATCTCTCTCTCTCTCTCTCTCTCTCTCCTTCTCTCTCTGTAAGACAAAAAGTGACAAAGACAAAGAGACAAAGAGACGAACAGACAGACAGACAGACAGACAGATGAGACAGACAAAAATAGACTGGCTCATCAAGCAACCAGAATGGGATACCTTGCCAAGGTGGTTGCTGCCATAATGGGGTAAAGGTATTGGCTCCTGCTGCAGTTTTCAGCTACATTACACCCCCTGTAGTATTGGTGCTTTTAAAGCCAGCATGTCATGGCAGACATCTAGATGGCACTTTTCTCTTGCTCCCGGAAGGATTCCAAACCCCTCATCCAATTTGAAAACCCGAAGCCCCTGAGCATCTTTACTGGTACAAATGTTACTGCCTTTCATAAAAGTGATAAGAAAGACAGCATACAAAGTTTCTGACTAAGTACTCCAGCCATTTAAACTGGCCCAAAAGAAATCTTGTTAATTGCTCTTTGCTGGGCTCCAAACTGACTGGGGTGGAGTTATTGGATATACACATAATTTGGCCCATGTACCGTCGATTACCAGTTACCAGTTGCAGTTAATTCATCTGCTGTAACTTTCTGAAATACCTGTTCTTCCTCTTCCCTGGCGGACTCATCTGTGGACCAAAATAGATTGTTTCAACTCTATAGGAGAAGAAATGGCTGTTTCCACTGTTGAAAAATTCCGAAAAACTTTTTCAAATTTTCTTTTTTACTTTTTACATAACTGACCAAGGTGACTGCTTTTGATTCATCTCCTTTGAATATTTTTTGGGTGGTCTGTGAACAACTACTTTTGTTTCCAGTTTGCAACCTCTTCTACTCTGTTCATTAATGTCATAGGTAACATATGCTATGTAGCTAGCTTCTGAAGAAACTGCTCCTCTATTTGTACCAATACAGTTGATGAAAATATGGCTGACTGGTTTCAAATTCACCAAATCTGACAATTAAACAGAAAGCCAGCTACAATATGCTGACCAATTAGAATTAGCAAAATTCAAAACTCCCCTGTAATTGAATGCTGTTCCCTCAATATTACTAATACACTGTGTCCCAGGGTAACTGAAAGATCCAACATGTCTCCAGTGTACACAAAACACACGAGTGGCAAGTATATGAAAATACATAAACGTAATGTAGCCCATGCACACATGCTCCCACACCTAGACAGATACTTTGCCAAATCTGGTCATTTAAGTGCTCCAAGCTCTATTCCTTTTACAAATTCCATAATCTCTTAGAATTTCTTCATGTGAGGAAGATTGCTGCCTGGTCTCAGATTCATTATGGTGATTGAATTCCCTTTAATAGCAAACTTTTTAGCGTGAGAGTGAGAGAGACAGAGGGAGAGAGTAAGTAAGAAACTGAATGAGAGAGACAGACACAGAGAAAAAAAAACAAAGAAAGAGAAGGAGGCAATCAGAGAAACAGAGAGTGACAGGAGAATGAGCAGAGTTAAAAGCTCCTCTGGGTGCTAAGAAGCAAAAAGCAATATTTTTCACCAAATCTTCCCACCCACTGTTTCCCCACTTGATTTTTTTACCTCAAAACTCTCTAGCGGTTTTAGAGATCAAATACAAATATACAAGGGCAGTATATGTGATTTCCCCTTTTAGGCTTTTCTTAAAAGGACAGATTTGGATTTTTCTGAATCTGTTTTAAAACGTTATTCGTAATCCACGTGTTGTGTACTCTAAAACACACCTTAAATGAACTACAAACTAATGAACAGCTGATCGGTGTGCATCACATCCTGTATCACCCACAATCAGCACAACAGATGATGTATTGCGCCTTGACAGGTGAAAGTCACTCACCTCCGTGTATGTGTGCTGGTGGCTTTAGCTGTGAGAAAAGCCATCAATTTGAAAATCACTGAGTGAGTGCAGAGTTTTTGGGGTTAAACAGACTGAGGTTAGAGTTCTTGAATTCAGAGTGTGTTTAAATTGTTTAATAAGGGCTGTGTATTGGCATGAATCTGTCGATACAAATCATATCCAGATACAGGGGTGACAACATGAGACATTACATATATTACTTTTTTTTAAAAAGGTCCATTTTAGAAAAACTCTCACAGTATAGAGAACACACAATGTTTAACAAATACAATTTGTTTGTACAATTACTACAATAAAGACTCAAATTGACTTAAATTACTTAGAGTACAAGTTACTCTTCATTTAAGTGTTAAGCTAAATTAAATGTTATTAACTTTTTTTAAATTTCAATTTCCCATCAGACCTCTATAGCATCAATATAGTTTAAGAGCATCAAAAGGTAACGTAACGTGAAAAATTAACAAAACAAATTTTACCTAACTAGCAGCAGTATGTGCAATTGACTTTAATATTTCTATGAAAGCTGCAGGAGTTTTTAAAGTTAAAGATCACAATGATTATTGACGCAGAAAGCACTTTCTTATCACACTGTTTTTTTAATGGTAGAAGAAAAAGTGGTCAGATGTGGCCAGGGATTGTCGCTGAAAGCTGCCTCTTGTTTTGTGTTTTTTGCGGCATCATCATCACTTTACAGTCAAAGTACAGGTGGTGTTTCATTCCCTCCAGGCAGCTAGTAAGTCTCCCCTGTACCTCTATCCACATATTTAGAGCAGCCGAGTTGTAACAAAGGTATTTTGCAAAATTTCTTAAAGTAAGATATAGAATACTTGCTCAAAAACTTACTTGAGAATCTTACTTCAGAGGCAAAGAATAGTTTAAAAAAGGAAGATGAATAGGAATGATTCTTTACATAAATACCTCCCCAAAAGGCATATTGCTGTTTTTACAACCCCCATATGTTTGTGCCAAGAAGCTGGTGTGAGTGTATCATGGAGTCATTTCTTAAGTTCAGCTCCCGCTGACCTGAGGAGTTTTTAACATTACTCAGGCATCCTGTATATGCTGTAAGGGTAACTTTTTAAATAGCATTCACGGGAAATGAGGGTAGAAAATGAGGACGAAACAACAACAAAAAAAGGTCCAAGATGTAAAAATGATCCGTGATGTTATGTTAAAATTGCAGTTTTGTTCCTCATCTTTTACAGTGCAGTGACATCAGAAGGAGATGTCTCATGGCCATATGGGCAAGAGGAATGATTACAAACCAGTGAATCTCTCAATGTACATATGGGCATGAGGGTAGAAAAAGAAAAATTAAGAATGTATAAAAAGTATGTGACTATCCTTTAAATGAGACCTTGTTTTTAATGGTTTAAATATATAACTAGTATACGTATGTAATTTTCTGTCTTTTTTTGTCTCTCTGTCTCTCTTAGCCATTCCTCCCTCTTTCTCTTTCCTTTTTTACACCAGTAGCACCTGGACCCACACTATTCATCATGCGGATGACTCGGAACATGAATTAGTTTTCTTTTTTTTTATGGTGGAAGATGAGAGGGCCAGATGGCGTAAAATTAAAAAAAAGAGGCTGGAAATAAAAAAAGAAAGGGAAAGCATGGATGGAGGGAGGTAAGGGCCTAAGGAAGGCGGGATGGAGAGGAAGACTTCATAATTTAGGTTTCTTCGCCACTATATCGTCTTCTGTTCTTTACTCTCTGTCTTCCATGTTATCGTAGAGGGCACATGGTTGTGTTGGATTAAGGTCTTGGATTTTTTACACCATTACGCTTTGCATTAGAGCTTTTCACATGACCTCCATTGTCGTTTCTTTATACTTCAAACAAGAAAATTGTGAAACTCTAATTAGTCTGTATAATTGAGGGCGGATGAAGCACTGCCAATCGGAGCTTGTCTCATACAAGGTGGAGTGGTTTTGTTCACTGGCTGTCTTTTCATGGTGGCCTGGCCTCTCTTTTTTCCCTCTCTCTTTCTCTCTGTCTCTGTCTGTCTCTTCCCCTGCTCTCTCTTAGCATTGTGCTCGTCTCTTTTTTGAAAAGCAGAGAAAAGGCTCTACTTGAGTGGGCCAGGAGGTGAGGGTTGCATTATTAGAGCATCAATTGTGACCAATTACAGTTGTGCGAGTGTATGCTCAGTACCTGCTGCATGCAGTTTGGCTGTGGGAGAGCAGCAGCGAGTTCCAGCATCCACAGGCCTCTCCACCTTAGCACCTATTTGTTTTCATTGCAGACCAACAATACGCTCTCATCATGTGCTGTTGGTTTGCTTAGCTACTGTATTTATCCTTATCTGCTGTTACGACTGTCGTCGTAATTTGTTCGTTTTTTGTGTTCTGTTTTCCTCTGTTTCCTTTGCCTTATTTATGCAGAT
>JAPZDV010000001.1:2303386-2322884 GCA_029814665.1 Acanthurus lineatus
GTTTTGGCCTTTGTCCACCCTGAAGTCCTTAGTTATAAGACACGTTTTAATTTATGCACTTATGTAAATAAACACTCGTTTTTGAATTAAAATATATAACTCTGTCTGTGGCTGCTTGGGACTTGGGGAAGACGGGGCTCGTTTTTGTGTTATGCCTGGATACCCCTAGGCCGGGCGTAACATCTGCATTCAGCTGAATGAGAGAGAGGTTCGTTCTTCTTTATACTGTTATATCAAGCCGAGCGCAAACAGCAAAATCAACTCTGTGATGACACACTGCTATTGTGGAGTAATGAAGTCACACTCAGTAGTGACATTGTTTGTGCAGGATGCATAGATATGGTGATAAACACGACAAAGAGGAAACCTGAACTTCCAGTTGATTACTGATACCTTAACACCAAATCAAGATGATCTTTTTTTCTGAGATTACATAAAAATATGAACCTCACATGTTTGTTGTGTCCCTTTATTACTGATGTGGTCTCTGTAGGTTTTGTGTCCTTTCAAACTAATTCAGCAATCCAGTTGTAAAAAAAACACAGAACCATCTTGTGTCTTGGAAATTTGTGTCTTTTTATTTTTAAGTAATGGACTGAAAAAACCCTTATCGCATTTTGGCTTAAAGAAACCTTTAAATGTCTGTAAAGTATCTTCATGAATGACACATCATGACAGCTTCTATTCTTATTTCCACATTATTATTATTCCTAAAGCTTAAAAAGATGAGAACACACTTAAATTAGCTAAAGTAGGATTGCTTTTACAATAAAAAAATTATAGGCTCACTCTTTTTTACATAGCTTTTAACTGGTAGTATCTATTTTTTTCCTTAAGATGATGACTTTGTTAGTAAAATCTGGATAATATTTGTGTTCTTTGAGAATCAATCGTATCAAGCTTCAGAAAAATCTGGTAAGAGGACTTTGAGTTAAAGTGGCAAACCAATGACTTTTTAAATTTAGATGTCAAATAACTTGTCAGGGCTCACTATAAATTCTGTGAAAACAGATATGTAATGACCTCTTGGACAGAGGAAGCCTTTGAAAGTCTTGGAGAGTAACCTCTCTAATCTCAGCTTGGACATGAGACTCAAACCTTTAAGGAAAGCCAAATTCAAATTGGACATTTAAGTTTTGAAAAAGTTTGCATTTTGCGAGGGAAAACTTTGCTCCTGATGCTTTGATATTGATCATTTTATTAATAATGAATCAATTTTTTCCTTAACTCCTTGGAAGAAATCCCAGGAGTCCAACCTGATGATATACATATCTATAATTTCTAATAATTATTTTCTGTCCTAAAAATTGGTATTATTATCTGTAGCCGGCATACGCTCACAAGTAGGTTCCTCTTGCTAACTTTATATCTCACAAACAGAGAAAACACACAGTGGTTCATTTTTAGATATTTATAAAAAAAAATATTTTTTTTTTGCAATTAAACATAAAAACAAGCCTTAAAATCAAAACGATTTAAATTTTTAAATATAGTAAACTTTATAATTTGACATAACTGCAAAACTTTAATGAAAAGGTCTCAAAAAACAAAAATCATATGTGTTGTGATAACTGAACATGAAGACTCATTAAGATCAGCGGTGGTAGGGAGATAAAGGATGGACTGAGCAATAGACACACCTTTAAGCAACTGTAGCTGCAGAGATCATCCACTAGCTCACATGCTAACACACATCCACACATTCAAAACGCATGCACAAGTGTGGAAGTGCTGGTGCTGTGTCGGGCAGCTACTGTCATGCTATCAATCATGGTTACGAGGCCAGCGCTTCCCCGCTACGTTAACTTCATGACCTCTAGACCCAATCTCAATTAAATTTCTGATGAATCTATGATTCATATACAGTCTCCTGTCACTGGCCTGTCATTTAACCCATCCTGACAAGAAAACAGGCCCTTTTTATTTTATTTTTGCACCAGATGCAAATAAAGCAATAGCTCAGGGATTCAAGAGAAGAGAGGAGAGGGAGAAGAAAGACTGAAAAGAGAGAGGATGAAAACATCAAGGAAATGATTGCAGGGAGGTTGAGTCTGTTCGCTGAACACCAAAGGGGGTTAAGACAGGGTTTGGCTGGCGAAGACAAGCCAACAGAGACACAAAGTGCTAAATCTAAAAAGTTTCTCAGGCATTGTTTAGAATCCCTAACAAGGGGGACTGTGAACAACAAGGAACATAATTTAGATTTTCTCCCCCCTCGTCTGTTTCCCTTTTTCCATGTACCCAAGCACATAAATAGCTATCTTAACAACTTGATGCTATTTTGAATAGGGGCTGCATCTCCCTGTGGATTTCCATGAGTGAGGCAATTTGCCGGCGAACAGGTGCGTTTTTAATGCTTTCATACAATTAAAACAGAATCTACCTTCCCTCTCCCTTTCCTGTTTTCAGAGGGGCCCTCCTTTCATACTTAGGTTGAATTGATTTAGTTTGTCTAATTAAACTCAGAATAAGATGTTAATTACCTAACAAGGTCACCTCTCTCTACCACCAAATTTACCATTGGTATCCTTTCTTCAACAGTATTTTCTTCAAGGATTCAAAGGGAAAGTAGAAGAATGGTGTTAATTGCCTATATGCAGTGTCCCATTTTTAAATTTGAACGTCTTTTTTCCCCAGAACTTTCCTTTTCCTGGGTCTTTTTAAGCTTTGAGAAAATGGGAATTCATTGTGCCATTGTTCCTTTCTCTCTTGTCCTCCACTCAGAAATGATGCGTCAACTCATTATAATATGGCCTTTGTCTACATTTACCAAGTTTCCCATACTCAGTGTGAAGGAAGAGAGGAGGACTGATGAGGGAAATGGTTTGTGGTAAGAGGGAGCATGGATCAGAGATGGAGTGATTTTTCTTCACTGTAGGCCAACATTTTATCCTGTAAGCTGTTTTTTTTTTCAAAGAGGTGCTCTGTACTCAAGCAGGCAAATCAGTTGGTATAAGACCAGTATTATTACCAGGATTTTTAAAAACAAAAGCAAAAACATAGTGTCCAATTTAATTTTAAATTTTATTTTACAAAAGCATGTTACCACATAGACCAGTAGTGGGAAGCTAATTTTTCCCTGGGAGCAGCATGACAATCATAGACTGTTGCCATTTTCCTTGGTTTTGCCATCCTTAACCTTAAAATTTTATCACATCAAACATCATCTCCTTAAGAAAACTTACATATAGGAGACTTTGATTTTATTTTAGCTAGCTATACCTTGGCTGTCCTCACCCTCTTAACTTCCAGTAGATTGTATTTTTCAGTGTTTTGCATTGAAGCGGCAGCTCAAGTTGTAGTCTTTGAATAAAGCAATGTCGTTGCAAACTAAGCAAAAAGTCTCACTGTCTCCATCAGTAAAAAAAAAAAATACATTGCAGCCCATGACTCATTAAACAATAGGCCAGTCCAAATAAAACCTCCATAGGTTGCATTGCATGGACAAAGTAAAGATCCCATGTTGTGCCTCTGCCGCCTCAGCAGATGATGAGTTTTAACATCAGTCACACCAATGACAGCTGAGAAGAAGAGAAACACACTCAAGACACATTAGTGTTTCAAAATAAAAGCCAATTTAGGTAATTATTATTATTATTATTATTTTTGTGCCTTATGAGTAAATTAGTGTGGTTTGTCTTAGACCTCTGGAGCCAGGACCTAAGTTTTAGGTCTGACTACACCCACAACTGTTTAGTCTAACAGAAAACTCCTTATCAGATTTAGGACTGTTTGTTATTTACAAAAACTCTAGGAGATGTACTGGATTCTTCCAAACAATATTATTGATGGTGGCGGTGAAATGCTCTGCCTAATGTGTTGATGATGTCATATAAGTGTTCAGTTCAGTAAAGACTGAGTGACCATTAACTTGTAATAATTTGATTCACATCATACTGAATATGTCATTAAGTTATTAATTAGGGTTTTCCTGTCTATATGCTTATTTATATTTGGGCTACTTGAGAATATTTCGGTGTATTTTAACAACACCAAGTGGTCAGTCAACTGTAGATTAGCTCAGTAGTTGATAGGGCTTCCTTTTCAAGGCTGTGGCAGATTTGCAAAAATGTAGCACGGTGGTACAATCTAATACAGAAATTAACTCTCCAGTGTCCCCACGTTAGGCCATAATGGAAGATTTGCCTCCTCTCAGGTTTGATTGTGCTCTGTAATCAAATCAATGAGAAACCATATCCACTGCAGTGCAAGTCTTTCATGATCTGTGGTCAGCCTAAATTTACAAGCTCACAGACACTTAAGAACAGTGGTTGAGACATGCATGCAAAACCAACCTTCCTGTATGCAAGTATTTTGTGAATGGTAGTGCATGCCCTCTTTACCCTCCGAGGTTTTTAAGTTCTTCATATTCTTCACAACAGGTTTTTTGACCCATCAAATTGCCAAGCTGATTTGACATTTTTACACATTTTCGCGAATTATAATTTAGTAGTATTAGCCCAGCTTTGTGTCTATTACATTTGGATCCTTTGCTGAACTTCAATACATGACAGGAGGTGCATTTGTGGGATATACTGTAAACGTAATCTTGGACATTTGATGAAAATGCCGTAATCAAACTCAGTTTTCTTGCACTTGAACAATTCCAGCTCCTCTCTCAGTATTTCTGTGTTTTCAAAGGCAAGTATACCCAACCACATCAAAAATGGTATTTAAACCTCAGCTTACATTGAGTCCAAACAACTGCATTTAGGTCCAATGGTGGTGCTTCGATTTGTCATGTTTCTAATATTTGGATGTTCCCTATTCTCCAAAATTTGACTTTGGGGTCCCATATGACCTTTGCATGGTTACATTTTTACAAAATTTGGTTTTTGCACGTGAGGGTATTTGACGCAGAAAGAATTCTGTATACCTGATTCTGCTGATGCAGAATTATTTGGCTTCCCTGTTCACCCCTGGACTGCAGGTTGCATGGTTGACCCCAATGCTGCAGTCCTCTACGAGGAGCAACCTGCTGGAGTTCCCTCATACTCATTTCAGTGCAGTGTAGCCATGACTGAAAGACTAGAACTCCAGTTGTCTTATATCAGTGTCACCTCATACAATGGAATTGGTGCTTTTTCCAACGTCCAGATTTTAGGATTAGACATGTAAATGCATTGGTGTCTATCTTAAACTCCTTGCATGTGAGTCCAGGTATTATCTGCTGGGTTGCAAAGTGGTTCTGGGTGGTCTCCAGTGTTTATATGCAAATTTGTGTAGAGTCATAGTAAAAATTGCTGGACGATAGGGTGTCATAAATAAAGTGAACTTTGAAAAGGCTAAAGTTCACTGAGAAAAGAAGATGGTTTCTTTATTTGTGTGACAAATGTGTGCAAGCATGTGGCCTGTGCATTCACCATGAGCAGGAGCACTACCATTACATATATAGTCTATAATCAGGGAATTTCAGTCAACAGTAGTTTTGTTTTTTGCTACAGTGTCACCACCGTTTGAGGCTACTCATGAGATTTTTGTTGTTGTTGTTGTTTTCTTTTTTGCTGTCACAACCAGAATATAAAGCACACATGGAACCTGAACTTTCCACTTTTTGAGGCAGTTCAATTCAGAGGCAGTTCGAAGAAGTGTAGGAGATGAGAAAGAGTGAAAAGAGGGGAGGAGAGCAAAGCAGCAAATAAGTAGCAAAGAGGGGAGAAAAGGGGACGTCAGAGGCAATGAGAAAGGAGGAGTAGGAGGGGAGTGAGAGGTAAATTAGGTGTGTAATGTGAGGTTGATATGAAGTGATTGAGTGTGGTGACCTCCTGTCAAGGATTGGCCTGCTCTTCAACAAACCTTCCTCCTTACTGACACTCAGACAAACCTTTTCCTCCTTGTCCTGCTGCAAAGATTCCTTCCAACAGATACACAGCCTTCATGGTCCCACAGATCCTCTTCATTTCCTTCCTGCTGTCTCTCAGTGGCCTTTTAAATCCCAGAATAACCTGTTTTGTATCAGGATTATGTCTGGATTACATTTACGTACACCATACATTTAAAGATGTCTGCTGTATACACATTTCATTTTCCCTTAACAAAACAGCTCGAGCATCCATCTCTGGATGATTGGATCTTCTGTGGATCTTTGGTGCGTTTACACATGGATTTGGCACATTTCCTATCTATCTGACTACCCAAATTGAATAAGCAAGAAAAAAAACATTTTTATAATTTCTATCCTCAACCAATTTCAGCAGTTATTGATGAGAAACTTTAGACAGGTTACCTTTCATATATGCTCAAATAATAAGCCATTGGTGCCTCTCCTACTTCAAATCAATCTAAAGCTTAATTCAAATCAGGCTTTTTTAAAAAAATTCTAATTGTCTTGTTTTCATATTTTAACATATTTCAGCCGATGTCCAATGTTTTCTGAACCACTGCTGTTTTAATTTGTTGTTCATGAAGTTAATGCAATGTCAACACTTGCTAAAATCAGCATAATGTACATTTTTACAAAAGTAATAGAATCGGCAGAAAAACAGTCTTCTGTTTTATGCTGAACACTTTTTTTGCTCTGGGATTTTCAGTTTCATCAACTAATTTATTGGAGTTATTCTACTTTTCCATTTTGTCCTTAGATGTTGAAGTGCATTCAATGAAGACCAATGAATCCTTTCTCAGCTGTGTGTGTTGCGTATGTCCCCCCTTTGCAGATGAAGAGAATAATATGATGAATATTACCTGAAACACAAAGTGTTAACCTAAAGAATTCTTAGGAGATGGAGCCTTGGAGTGATCTTGAGAGGTGTTTAGAAATAACCATGGATGCCATAATTTGATAGATTAAAAGACATGGTGTGAGTATGTTTTTAGTGTGAAGTTGTTTCAGATTTATCATTATTTTTTTTAAGATAAAAGGCATTCATCTTTTAAAACTCAGATTTTTCTACATGTCCTAACAAATATTTTTTAATTGTCAAACTCCTTTACTGCAAAAGGACTGCTTTCAATTTGTTTTGAACTCCCACAAACACTGTTTATTTTATAAAAATTTGAACATGATCTACAATGTTGGCAATACTAGTCTCTTTGATTATGATCATTCCCTCCATTCAATATAAACAAATTAATACATCAGCGTATTGTAAAAATAGCATTTATATAAAAAGAAAACCTGACTCGTTTAAAGTAATACACTTTAGACAATATTGGTTCACGCATTCTCAGCAGTGAGCATATTTAAAATAAGTAATCTGGCGAGCAAAACAGAAAACCAAGATCCCTACATTAATGTGATGGTTCCTGCTGTGTTTGTTATCACAACTGTTTCAGCCCAGTAGCAACAAGCTGACCACTGATCTTTTCATTCAGTCTCACTTTGTTCCTTTTGTTATGAATAATGAAAAGCAATAGAAAGACTTAAGAAAGACACAACTATAAGAAAAGCCTGTAGCAATGGGAGGACTAAGAGAAATGTTAACAGCTTGACTGCACTTATTACACTGTTGCACAATTTGGCAAGTAAAAATAATGGGAACTGCTCCACTGGCCAATATTTAAAACACATAGTGTTACTAGTGTTTCTTAAGCTGCAATAAAAAAGAGAGAATTTTTTACCTAAAAAAAGGGAAGAAATACTCTCAATTTGTCTAAGTCAGACTCCTTAGAGCTAACATTACTTTAGATAAACTAACAGAACAAGCAATTTGTATGAGAAATTATATGTGGATTATTTTTGACCACTTATTTTGAAACAAAAATTTAGAAGGGAACTTTGAACAACCATTGTAAACTGGAGGAATGATTACAGAAAACAAAGCTTGTGTCAGTGTTCACATGTGTATGTGGTTGTTGTTTTTAAATAAACTCGAAAAATTTGAAACTCTTATTTTAAATTCTTTATTTATGGCAGCAATAATTAATTTTTTGGTCTTATATGGGATGTATTATCATCTCGTTAAAATATCATGGCAAAAATTTTGGGATGAAAAAATTTGAGAAATACTGAACATTATTCATCTACAGTTATGTTTCTGCAGAATATGCACAATATTTACCAAACACAACAACTCACATGATTACCAGTATAAAACAATGATCTCATACCCTTATACCCTCAGTCACACAACAGTTCTACTCACAATATAATCTCTTGTTCATGCTCTTGGTTTACAAGTAATGTGTCCCGGGCGGTGATTTGCCTGGTTGGATTGGCAACAGTCAGCTTTATTGTTGCAAATGATTTGTTTAGGCTCCAACTCAAACTGTCTATAATTCTATAAACTGTAAGGTTAAAGTAAATTAAACCACTGGCATGAAACATGTAAAACCTAGATAATATAGAAACTAAACACTCACAACTGAAATCCATGAACATAAATAACTAAAGTAAAAGTAATATCTGACTCCTTTCAGTATGTTTACACACTTCTAATCTGCAAGCTAGTGCCAACTTGTGTTTGTTAATAAAAACCAACATAAATATCATCTAAAAACCACTGATTTGCAATGGTAGCAGTAGAAATAAAATGATACATTATGGAATAAAACTGTATCAGTGCTTACAAAATTTACCCTTCTAATAGAATAAATGGACAAACACAATTAATCTATTTCAGTGGCTTTACAGGTACAGAGGCTGCCTGCTGACTTAAGAACTCAGTGCCAGCTAACAGCCTGTTGCATGTGATCTCAGCATGTGATCTTATCATTATCAGAATAGAGATGGTTGAAATTTCCTTAGCAAGTCTGTGCATTTACCTGTGTACTAGTAGCCTTTTCCATTCATGTCCTTACTTGGCTTGACTTCATACATCAGCCTATCCACTAAGAATTTGACCCCAGCTATAAAGCAACTGCTCGAAGGTGAATATTAAATTGTGGCCTTTTTGAGTCAGAGGTTTTAATTGCAGGTCGATAGTCAGCTACTTCATGGATTTTCAGTCTGTTGTTAGGATTGTGCATCTTATCCACTTCCTATTAACTGAAAAAATGGAGATAGGATGATTGAAGAAAGAAAAAAGAGTTGAAAAATGCTGAACTGAATTGCTGAATTGTCCTTGCCGAATTTATGTCAGCAGAGTTTGCTAACAATTTGGCATATTTTAACTGGCAATTGGGGCGAAATCAGTGTGGTTTGGTTTGACTTTGTGTAGCCAAAAATGCCAGTGGAACAGCCTGAAATCCCTAAAACCTACCTCTTCCTCCTGACCTGCAAAACCTGCCCCTGATCACCTGACTAACACACCCACTTGCTTACCTGTTCCCACTTACTTTACTACTCTACAGTGTGCAGTATATACCGCCCACTTCCTCCTGTTTCATGTCAGACTGTCTTATGTGTTTCCCACTAAGCAGTCCAGTCACTTCATCTTCCTGCCTCTTACCTGTCTGCATGATCTTCTGCCTGTGCCTCTAACGTCTGCCACCTGCCTGGTTAAGCTTGCCTTACTTTGTTTGCCTGCCTAGTTTCCTGACTCCCGCCTGCCTTTTAACTTTGAATAAAGAACTATCTTTTATCCTTATCCTTTTCAACTCATGCTTTTGGTTCAAAACCTGTGACATTTCACAGTGAAGAAACAGACAGGTGGATAACCCCCTGAAAAACCACAACTTGTTTTACACATCCAAGTATACATGACTTCAAAAAAAGTGAGAACCTGTTAATTAGTGAGCTTTTGAGTTACTGGTAGGCAGATTATTATACCTTTGGACAGAAACAGGCAAGCTTTTTCCCATTTTCAGTCTTTGATATTGATATTGACCTTCTCTGCCTCAAAAGTCTGCAAGAAAGTGAATTAAAATATTTCCTAAAATGCTGAACTGTTTCTCTGAATTGATCGTGTGCTTTAAAAAACGCCGTCATACTCTAAGGAAAATATGCGCTGTAATTACTGGTGAATGAGTTTGAGTCGTGTTGTCAAGTTACAAGCCTTGTCTAACCTCTGCTGCACTGCAGTCAAGTCCACTGTTTTCTGTTGTTGCCTTTCGTGCCTTGTTCTTCATATTTCCCTCTGTCTATTTACACTTTTCCTCCTCTATCTATTTCTGTATCTTTTCTCTTTCTCTCTACCCAGCTATCGTTCCCCTGTTTTCTCTGGTTTTTTTCTTTGCCCCCACAACTCCCCACCACCCCGTCCCCCTCCTTTTGTATTTATTGCTGTATTTATTTCTGCTGAAAAGCCAGTCTAGTTCATTTGCTAGTCGGCCGGGCAGAGCAGGGATCCTATTCTTAGGCTTTTATTAACATCATGGACTGCACAACAACAGCTACAGAATCTATTATTCATTAAGTGTAACCAATATAAAATTTAAAACAGTCTGGGCTTTTTTTGTGGAATTATGTAAGGTCAGCATAATTTTCTGCCTATTACTAATATCTATATCATCTTTTCCTTACTCAGCTCTATTTAAATATGCAATCATTTACAGCTTTTGACTATATGTGTGTGCACACCCAATTTTCAATATTCCTCTAGTAGACTTTTTATGCTGACATCAATGGCAAGCTATTAAAGACAGTATTTCATTATTGGTTCCTCTTCCCCAGTGGTTATTTACAATCCCATATATACTAAGCACTGATATTAAAGGAGACCATTTTAATGAGGTGCTATCTGCCATGGCAATATGTCTTTCTCCGAATGAGATTGTGTTTAAAGATTTTATCAAGAAATGGCTGTTCGGCAGGGTTATGTTTTGTCCATGAAATATGCATTTCATATCTCTTTCATTTCATTAACATAATTTAATTTGTGCTTTGCATTCTGTGCATAATACATATTTGATTTACAAAACAAATATTTCCATTAGAAAATGAATTTCATGCACGCAAAAGGCAGAACTGAAAGATGTATTGTAAGGAAATAAGAAAAAAAAGGAATTGTATTATCTTTGACTCAGGCAAAAAAAAAAAACCTCTGCGAGGAGAAATACACTCAATAGATTTCTTATATGCAAGTGTGTGTGACGGAGTTTGTGCGTGTATTGCATGTGTGTGTACATGCTACTATCCGTGCATGTTGGTGTAGACAGTATGTAAATGTGCATTATAGAAGCAATGACAGCTGAGGGTATATTGCATAAAGTTTATAGCAATATAACTCAGATTGATTTACATGGCCTGCATGGGGTTTCTCCATGATGTTAAGTGCACCATTGCACTTAACATCAGAAAAAGCACACAGGCCCATTTTGAATTTTGATTTTGTGTAACTACTTTTAAGAGTGAGACCAACCATATGAGCCTTCTGTACAGAGAATATATCGTGTCCCACTGTTTGAGCAGCCGTACATCAAAAGGCTTTCATTTTTGTCTCCAAGGTGTTTGCACTATGCACGGGAAGCTGCGGATCTCTTTAAAGTGGCCATTTTTATGTCTCTACTTAAGAGATATTTAGCTTCTTTTTCTTTTCCTTTAGCCACCAGTGAAAAAAAAAACCTTTGGTATGATAAATTATGAAGTCTTCCCCCTCTTCGTTTCCCATTCCTTTCTCCCATGGAACCCTGCTAGTTTTAATTAAAGCACTTCACCTTGCTTGTTTAAAGGCTATCACGGGCCCCATGATAACTTTGAGAGAGTGTGAGTGAGAGGGAGATGGAGCACAGGGCTTTGGATAACACAAAGCATTTAAAACCGGCCCTGGCGTGTTCATATTAATTTGGCTTATCTCTGAGAATAAAAAAAAAAAATCCAGGTAGAAGTGAGACAGATCCCAGGATTTAATGAGCTCAAAATGTAAAGGCAATGTCAAAACACAGTTTTTCCTCCCTAAGTTTTTTTCCTCTCAAGGAGGTGTGTGTGTGTGTGTCTGCGTGTGTGTGCGTGTGCGTGTGCGTGTGTGTGTGCAGTGAGATCAGTGTTTCAGGGGTAACTAGTATTAGCAGGGATTTCAGGCTTGTTTGACTCTGCGTTGAAGGAATAGCTTAAAATAGACGGCAGCAGGTAGAGGAGGTGTACGGAGGGAGAGTGAGTGAGACAGGAAAAGAGGAAGGCTAATACCTGGGCTTCACTCTGCTTTGTCGCCCCACTGATAGGAGAATGCTCAGAGGATGTTACTGCTTTTCAACCTAATCGCTCTTTTCTATCCCCATCTCTCCCTATCATTGACTTACTTTCTTCCTCTGCCTTAAAGCCGCTCTCTCTGATTGCCCCCCTTCTTTTTGCGTCTCTTTTCAAGCACACCTGCCCACCCACAGTCTTCCCTCTGAGGTGTTTTGCCTGCCCGGTTAGCAGGAGCTAAGTATTTGTATAAGTCTGTGACAGGTGCATGCCAGTTGACGGCAGGTGGGGATGGATGGGAGTGTTTGGGGGTGAACAGGAGTTAAGGGAGGTGATAGCATCACAGTTCTGTCTTTCTCTCCCTCTATTTAAGGCGCTGGGTGAGTGTCTCAGGATGACTCCTTTAGCATAAGCCTCTTCTGAACTGTAGTTTTAGAACTTAACACCCTACTCTTCAAACCAAATCCCAAATGAGAGGTTTGAGATTGGAGTTTAAAAGGAGAAAAAAAAAGGTTCTTGATATCGTAACATGTAAGTTTGCAGGCTGTATCCTCAGCATAACAGTGCAGGAGGCTAGTACTCATTCAGCATGCACACAGGGTGCGTTGCACATGGAGCCTGTTATTGTATTGATTTTCCCGATATAGAGTGAAACCTTATTTGTTACAGTGCACAGTGCAAATATGTTTTATTCTTGTTTTGCCTCATATAAATCATGCAACATGCATTTTTCCTGCTGTTCAGTTTCCTTGATAAGACACTGTTGTCAGCACTGTAAGAGATCTCAGTCTTTCTGATTTGAAGCAGTAAAACGTCTCTTGAACTACAGCTTTTCAGACACCATTGCTCACCTCCACAACATGTGAACACACAGATACTGATGACTTTTTCATATTGTAATTGATCAAATTCAGGTAAAAAATACTTTGTTTGTCCCTGAAAGACTAATCCATGGTGAGTGTAAAACCAAAAATACTGCAACTACAACATCCTTTACACAATTAAAATCTAGAAAGATAGAAAGATAGCAACATGAAGAAAAAATTGCATGACATTTAGATACGCTCAGTGTATTTTGAGACTACTTATTGTATGACTGTTCCTCTTGCCTTTATAAACACAGAAGTTGATGTCTTAATGGGCCCACTCAGTTCCTTGTAATGGAGACCCCATTCAGGATTCATTCAGGGGTTAATCTAAGCAAGTATTAATGATCAGCTCTAATCACTTGATGAGTCATATGATTGCAGAAGCAAAACAATCCTTTGAGGATGTAAACTTTAGAGTGCAGAGGAAAATGAAATGTTCTGTTATTAATGTTATCAGTGGGTAGCAGAAAATGTCCATAATTGATACTTCTGTTTATTTCATCTGCAAGGGAGTGCGTTTTTTTCCCCTAATCAAACTTTTTTTAAATTTCAAAAACCATGATGTTTTCCTTACCCTTACCATTTTTTAATGCCCAAACCTAACAAAACATTGACCGGAGCCGTTTTGGATCAGAAAAGAGTTTTAGTTTTGCAAAGATGATTTGTAATACTTTTAAAAAACACTAACAGATGATGTTGCCCTGCCAAATATAGAGATCAGTTAAGAAAACCTGTATGTGTCATTGTGTTGATCATAAACAAAAAAAAAAAAATAACACGTGACTCGAAAGGAGCATTGAATGTTAATGTAGTTCAAGCAGCAGTAAGGTTTTCTTCAAAGAGGTATTGTATACATGTGTAATGTACACATTTAATTTTTAGAAGACAGGGTTGTGAGCTGATCATTTGTAGGACAAAGTCTGAATGATTAATTCTGATTAGGGAAAGTGTAAATGGTGGAATGACACTGTCTTAAATTACAATTGAAGTGCTTGATGTATTAGTTGGGAAGAAATTACCTGACCAGGACAGATGGTACTGTACTCTTTTCCCCCTCCAACATTGTTACAAACCTGCTGTATCGTGGTTTAATGGCTTATGTCTCATCATAACCAATATCTGATCTATTCAGTAATGGCAGTAGGGGCGTTGTGTGCAGACTTTACCAGCTGCAGATAAGCAATGTGTTAACCCTCCAGTCCTGGATATTGTGTGGCTACAGACACCCCAGCCCCGCCAGCTAAACAGGCTAGATGGGAAGTACCTCCTCAGAAAACAACACATAACAAACATATCCCCTTCCTCAAACAAACATGTCCCCATCTCCACATTATCACCTTAGCCTGAACAAAATGCCTCTCTTTGCTCTCTGGTTCCATGAGCGCAGGTACCTCAGCTTGTTTGTTAACATCAACACCAAAGAGAGGGAGAGAGGGAGAGGGGAAAAAATCAATCTAATACTGCAGAACTATCAGATCATATGAAATTATGGATTCTTGGTCTGAGCATTCAGCCCTTGTCTGCCGAGCTGTGCAAATCAATTCAAACAGACACAAAGAGCAAACACACGCCGAACGCCACAATAGGAAATTGAAGCGAGCGGAGCCTCCCTTTTTAAAATATGCAGCTACATATTTGTTTTGTGGATTACCATTCTGAAATGAAATTTGAACAGTTACTTAAAATAATATGCAAAAGATATTTCTTGCTTTTTTTTTTATTATTCCTCTCCTCCATCCCCCCATCCTCTTGTTTGTTGGAGGAGAGGGGAGCGATGGTAGAGGCCACAATGTAAACAGACACACAGAGCTGCTATGATGCTGATTATGTTTCCAAAACATATTTGGGGCCTTATCCCCATTGCGGGGAGTTGAGTATTTATCCTTTTTTTGTTTCCATATTGTACTGCTGGTTCTGAAACATTTATAACAGTATTTGAAGCATGGTTCAAAGGGGGGGGGGGTTGGTTTTTGGGCTTTTCAAGGAGAAAAATCTGTGTCATGTAAGGTGCAGGCTCCATTCACTGACACAGCCTGTTAAAAGGTAACCATGCTGCCAGGTGGGAATCTGTTGTATGAGTACTTTTAAGAGCAAATATTGTTTCTATAGCAGCTTTAATGTATATAATCTTCTTGTTGACCCCATTTTCAGCTCTAGTGTTTTCAGTCCTTCTTACCTTTTTTTTCTGTGCAGTATCTCAGATCAGATTGAGGTCCCTAATTGTATTTCATTTTTGGTGACACCTGAGCAGAATAAGTATTAGAAATGCTGTTTGGAATTAAATCAAATTCATGCACCCACTCAATACACTTGTTCAATTTAAGTGCTTTTTTATGAACCAATAGTATCAGGTTGCAAAGAGAACAAAAGGCGTCTTGGATTATATTCCAGTGAGCTGCTTCAACACTTCTTTAACCCCTCACCCTGTTGTTTCACCGCTTCCAACCTCTGTAGCTCTGTACTCCTCTGTAAAAACACAAAAAAAAATTTATGTACGTTTTATGCACTTCTTCCACTACTTCCTGTTTTTTTAAAGGGATATTGTCCTACTTACCTACCTTTCAGCGCTGCTTTGTTACACCATTGTTCTCTCCAAGGAGTCACTCCATCCTACCTTTAACCCTGCTCTACTGCTTAACCACATTTTTCAAAGAGAGTATTTGGAAACAAAGCATTACCTGAGGACGGAACAGAACACTGTTTCTACATAACACTACACGGGATTATAGACAATGAAAACTGGTATTTGGCTTTAGATGCAGCTGATCTTTGGTTCTTTGTGATTTAGCTGCCTTCTTACCTCAATAATGTCACTTCATGTAAAAGACCCATTTGCCCACCTTTGATAGTGCAGTGTCATCCATGGCAGCTTTTTCCTTTCCTCTGTGAGTTACTTCACTTTGTTTGTGGGCATCATAACCTCCCTTCAAAGTTATTTTATATATGCTAGTGACACAGTTTATCTTCAACTTTCTGCCATTGTTAATTCATTTAAAGTAAAAACTTTATTAATCCTCAATGAAAATAACCAAAACAAAGCTCTATTTGTATTAACAAAACAGAGAGCCGACCGGAGAGGGGGACTGGGGGTCTAGTTTGACATCATAAAGAATTAGAAACTGAAAAGATAAAGACCCTCCTGGGGGTTTGTTGATGGACTAATAAATGTTATTTTTCAGATAGAATGATGCTTAAGTGGTGCATATTTTTGAACAAATATAGATATATCAAATTTAAACTAACCAACATATTGCTAGGGGAGATTGGTGTCTTAGTCTTTTTTGTGTTTTTCTAGACCTTGAATAGACCTTTAAATGTCCTTTGTAATATTTATCTTGCCCTCAATGGGCTGTCCTTGTAGCAGCCTCTTAGTGCCAAGCAGTAGTCACCACCCAGACTTCAACCCCACACTGTCTTTACACAGAGTTTTTGTTTTTTCTTTGTGAATGTTGTAGCATCAAGCAACAAATACTCTCCAAATACTTTCCAAATACTCTCTTTGAAAAATGTGGTTAAGCAGTAGAACAGGGTTAAAGGTAGGATGGAGTGACTCCTTGGAGAAAACAATGGCGTAACAAAGCAGCGCTGAAAGCCAATCAGACGCAGAGTAGATTGGGTTATTCCTTTGCCATCCTTGGAAAAAAAAATTGCCACTTAAGTCTCACAAAAAATGTTTGTTGTGGCCCCCTAGAATGTTAATCTCACGCTGCTGTGTAAAACACTACATGACATAGTAAAAGACCCTGGACATGGTACTGAACGCACGGCTTAAAATTCTCCTGAACTGTGTCAGAATTCCAGTTTTGGAATGAGGTGGGTTCGAGTTTGGAAAATATATAAAAATGCATCTATGAAATATATTCAGTCTAAGCTTTTGAAATGTTTGTGTAGTAAAAATACAGCTGTGAAAATACATACACATACAGCCATAAGAAACGTATCATTTTGTATTAATAAAGTAGGTCTATGTAATCACTAAAACCCTGTACTTGCATGATAGAACCTATGCCTTCTGGTCCTTAGTCTATGTTTTTAGCATCCCACACCAAAGTATCTTTAATATCATCTGTTTTATGTTCGTTTGTGCATGTTGATTTTGTTTGTTCACCGTTTTTGTTGTACAACAGCAGACTAGATAATTGATCATGTTTAGCCATAATAAACATTTCCCGTCATGTGCACAAGATGTAATGTCTATTGGTAAAGGATGGTGACAAAATTTATAACACCTGGTAAAAATAAGACCACAGTTAACAGATAGGTCAAATTGAATTGAGATGGGCTCGGCTGGAGGTGAAGAACAAGGAAACAGACATAGCACTTCTTTGTTCATTTTGCACAATTTGTTATTGTTCAATTAGTCATTGTTTATTTGTATCAGTTGTGTTATTATACATGTTTATTTTCAGTTAATTAATTTCCTTACTTCATGAACCCCCCTCTTTCCCTCCATTTTATTCCCCCGAACACATTCCAGGCACAGACATTTTCCTTGCTTTAAGCCCTGTGAATGAACACAGCAAATTAAAACTCAAGTGAATGCAAACACTAGAGCAAAACCAGTCACCACATTAAATGAGGAGTAAGGGCGAGGGTGAGTCATTGGAGGGCCAGACAAAGAGCAAGGGGGACATCTATATCCAATGCCAAGGACCATCTGTGAATGGTGACAGTGGTTGTGGTCTCCAAACTTATCACTGCTTGTTATGAGCTCGAAATTAGCCTGAAAGCTAAGCCTTGATACCCAAGAACCAAAGGAATCAGTGGTGATGTATTTTTTCTTACCCACAACAAATCTCATTAAAAGGTCAAAAGAAACAATGGATTCATACTATCAGTAGGTATCAGTTGTGCACCTAAAGCTTGATAAATTTTATCATATTTCATCTGTGCCATAGCATTCCACTGTTATCCTAAGACTTTAAAACAAACAGTGGTACTGTTTGAAACTGTTCCTCCAACGCCTCATAATAGGACTTAAGGATCCAGATCGACTGAATTAGTAGTAGATGATGACAAAGAAATGGATGTGTATGAGAAAGAGAAACCGGAAGATGCACAGAGAGTCGTCTAAATTTCTGCATTTCTTGAGGTTTTCTCGTCAGCAGGCAGTGGTGCAGGGGGCATGGTTTACATTTGATGCTGAACCTGAATTTGCAGGGTTCTGGTGTGTGGTGGTTTTTATTTGTTTGTAGTGATACTTATTTAAGTTGTCTCCCCATGAAACAACACAGTGCCACTGCCTTTTCTTATACTGTTCTCCTCTATCTACCTTTTTTTAACAAAACTAGAAAATAATTATCATCCATTTTAGTATCTAATAAAACTGCTTGTAGCAGCACTTGAGCTGGTTATTTTGACTTTTGTGTTTATTCAAAAGTTAATAAATCTGTAGCTGTTGTTACAGTTGGCTTAGTCTTTACTATGAACATAAACATTTGCCTATATTGACCTGATGCCCCCCACCCCCCTCCCCCCACTGTGCTGTGGTTGAATTTATTCATCAGTGCACCAGATGCACAGCTGAAAATAGTCCCCAGAAAATACACAATTTACTCCTGTTTGAGTGACGTTTGATAAAAAATTACAGTGCCTAGTTTCAGTATATTATTTATTTAATGTGTGAGGAACACCTAAACCCTGGTGAGACATGGAGCAGGCAGAGTTGGAGCACTCCAGGGAAACAAATGTTCAATCCCCTGAATTTTTATGTATTTTTTGAAAGGGTTTTCTTTTCATAATCTGTTTAAATAATATCTGTGTAAATACTCTTTTTTGACAGTTCTGTCATATCTTTGTAAATAGTTTTTTTTTTTTCAACAGTTCTATCTACTTTTATTGGTGTCAAAACGCGAGCTTCTCTGTTCAAAAAAATGCACCTGTGTCCCTTGGCTCTTCTGTATCCTCTGAACTTCTCATAAAGAGGTGCCTTATGTGGCTCGTTATCAGGGCTCCATCTCTTTACAGTGTCTTCTTTTGTACATGTGCAAAGTAAAAAAAGTTGCACTGTTCACTTTGTGTAAAATTGATATTTTTAGTGCTCAGCACGCAGGGCGCTGAAAGTAAAATACTTTTAGCTTTAAAAAAAGTGTTACACTTCAAGCACAAGAGTCTCAAAGTTAAAACACCATAAAGAGGAGCTGTCAGGTAAGTATAATCATGTGAAAGCTGTGTATTGAAAAAGAAAGCACAGGGAGTAAGGTAAGATGGGGCTGTTTGAGTTGATTTCATGGTTGTGTGGGCTTTGTTCAGCCTGTTACTATTGATGTTAGACTTGTTGCTCTCTGAAGACCCCATTACATTATATACACCATATACTTGATACTATCAACACAAATATTTAAAACTACTACATAATATGGACATAATTACAAAATATCCTGGTATTGAGTGGCAATTAAAACTTCTGTAACTCATCTGCTTCTCCTTATCTCCATCTGTGATTAGTACAGATTTAATAGAGGAAATTAGCAAGGGATTAAAGCTATGACCTGGATTCACCTCATCATTTTCTGTTATGAACAGTCATATTTTGTACATTCTATTTCCTGGAGCATCTTTTCAACTGAAAATACTGATCAAAATGATCCCACTCTTAATTAAACACAGTGTGTTATTTATAGACAAATATACAGGTTGGTGAGTTGATATGTCATGATAGTATAACAGCAGCAGTAAAGGTGTA
>JAPZDV010000001.1:2331630-2351330 GCA_029814665.1 Acanthurus lineatus
GCAACTATTTTTGTTTTGTTTAAGACTTCTACGAGTGAATAAAATTCATGTCTATATTGTATTTATTCTGCTAGCAGGGCTATTGTGTGTGTAATACCAGTTAAGATGATTTAACATATCAGAGTTTTGACTAAGAGCAGAGTATCTTTGTTACACTCTTGGATGGCAGGCAGTGTGAGTGGAAGGAAAAATCTCAAACAAATGGTGAATTCTCAAAAAAGAAGATGATATTTATTGGGACACATCAAAAACAAGACAAAAAAATATCAAATCAATCAAAACTCTTTCAAAAGAGGTCCTCTGCAGAGGGAGAAAAAAAATGAGACATTAGTCAAACATTATTCCAACAATAATGGCTCTCCTCAAAGCCTCACCTCTCATATGCCACACACCAACCAGACTGCTGAGTTCACTCATCTTACATACTCTGCTACCTGCAGCCCTAATCAGCCTCACTGAATACAGGTGTGCCTACTCTCTCACCTGCAACAATGTAACTATGTTACTTTTGCGGTAACGAGTTTTGCAACTAATTACTTTGTCAAAATCAGTAACGCGTTTATCATTACTACGATTTAAACAGGCTCGTTACTCGTTACTTCACGTGCATAACTCAGAACTACAGTTTCCGTGGTGGACGTGAAGCGTACATGATGCAGCAACGTGCAGGTGAATGAATGAAAACAAAAATGGCGGCAGTCAATGACAGTCCGGGCATGGGATTTCTCTCATGGAAATATGCACATTATTTTTCCTTTATGACGGTAAAAGACAAGAGGAATATTGTGGTAACCTGTAATCTATGTGGAGGTTCGAAAACTCTATCCACATAGGACTTACATGTAAGCAAGCCAGAGGACTGGCAGTCTCCCTGGCTATCCAGTTAGGGAGGCAACACACTAATAAGAGAATTTAGAGTAAAAAAAAAAAAAAAGTTACTTTCCCTAGTAACTAGTTACCTTGAAAGTAACGAGTAACTTAAAGTAACCGAGTTACTTTTGAAAGAAGTAACTAGTAATGTAACTAAGTTACTAATTTAAAGTAACTTGCCCAACACTGCTTATGAGAGACTAATTTGGCTTCTGGAAATGGGAAAAAGCTGACAATGTAAGGAGAGAAGACAGGAGAGAGAGAAGAAAGGACGATGGTATGTAACCCAATCATTCAAAAAGAAAGGTATGCTTAGTCCGTGAGCGGTGAAAAGGAATACGTTTTGGCCACTGTTTAATAGGCTTATTTTGCTCCCCTAACATTAGTTAGCTATTTTAAATCTTAACAGAAAATTTGGACTGTTCTCATGTCACTGCCCTCTTGGCCAATATTTAATAAATGCAAGCAAACTGTTAGCTAGCCACTAATGCTAAATTATTTGTCGCTGCTGCCATATTCCACAGATGGAGGTCAGCTTCTGGCTCAGCAGTCCCATCTCCTCATCCCCATACTCATGAACCAGCCCTACTCTCAGGCCAAGAAGGTAAGAAGCATTGTGTTGAATGACATATCAGTTGGCATAACTGCTGGAGATCAGTGGAGATTTCAAATCTTCATTACCATGGAAAAAAAAGAAGTGAGTAGATTATTCTATTACATCTTTGCTCACCTTTCTAATGACGATTTACAGTCAGTCTCAAGACATGGCTGATATGACTGACATCACAAGAACTTTATCTAATGGAGTAAACACAATGTGATACTGTGCTTAAATTTGTGGCATGACCGATACTTAAAAAATAATGTAATTACAACTCACCACAATATTAAATAATATTCAGGAACCCCTTGAAACAAAAGAAGATAGACTGCTAGTATAGAAACAGTACAATGTGTACAATAAATAGCAGTACGAATGAATAAAGGACTGTAAAATCAGAAGAAAATCAGTTCAGAGTCCAATGCATTTAAATCCCAGCCATGTAATTTTTCTTCCTTAAAATTATATTAAAAAATAATTTTTTATTGACTTGTAGCTGGGAGAACGGCACCCCTGCCACTGACACAGAGGGCCTGGCTGGCATGTTATTGTACTACGTAACTTTGGTTGCCTGCCTGGCACTCTGTCAGGACAACACTGTTGCTTAACAGTAGCACTTCACACACCAACATCTATACGTGTTGCTTGCTATTAGATGCTAGCCTTATCACTAGTTTCAGTATGATCGGGTGCCGATGAAACCAAAGAACTTCTTTGAAAGAAGCCATTGTCAGAGGAAGTGAGGAGTCTGATGAATTAGTGGGCTGCAAGTCAGACCCCAAGCTGGCTATGTTGTGTTGGATTTATGAAAAATATGCTTGTTTCAAGCTTTGTGACTAATTTGTTGCACTTGATCGTTTCATGGAGTCTTTAGCTTTTTGTCATAAACCCATTAAGCCTATCTCAAAATGGTTTAGGTGGCGTTATTAGCATGTTACAGCCTGATTTCAACTGCCTTACTGTCCTATGATGTGTTAGCAGTGCATGCTAATTTTTTCTGTCAGATTTGAGAGCAGTTGTGCAAACCTTTGACTGTTGCACAGCAAAAAAGTTGTCAATTCGCCTATGGTTGGTCGAAACTCAGGTCAACCCATATTTACAAAAGTTTAGCGGGTAAGGTAAGCAGTGACAGCTAGCATACAGGGCGATATAATGTTACATTACAAATGCATGGTTATTACACTGCTGTCCGGCAAACCGTTATAATAATATGTGTCACAGCTAATGGGAAAGCAACAACCTGATGACAGAGTGTACATACTTGCAGATATTCCTTATAATAGATTGCAGGTAATGGTTACCTGTAGAGTTATCAGTTTGCTCATTGTTTAATGGTTAGCGGCTTTACTGGAAGTAGAAAGTTATTAAATTCAAGTTTGCATACAATAAAAACGTAAATCCATTTTATGCCAAAATTTTTTTTTTTCTTGTCTAATTTCAAGTTAGCTTTATAAGTTTGAAACCTTGCAAACCTATCTCAGCTAATGTTAGCATGTCATAAATTACCCTCTCCAATGTAATGCTAGCCAATTAGCCATGAAAGCAACGCGCTTTAAGGTTTGACACTTGCAGAGTCACATTTCTGCAAAATCCAGTAATATTACTGTATCTTCTCAGTCAACATGGCTCCTCACAATCTCTTCACAATTACTTTGCAACTCTCTGCACATAAACAAACGCACGTTGCCGATGAGAGCAGTGAGACAGCCCCATGTGCATTTTGTGACAGCACTGTTGCATTCAGAGACCTTTAGATGGTGCCAAAGCACACCAAAACCAAATTTCTACAAAGTGAGGCTTTAAATCCCCTTGGCTGTAAATATTTGTAGCTGTTAAAATCTTGTTTTGCTAGCAGTTGATGTTTTCAGTAGATTTCATTCCAACATGTTCCGAGTCCTAATGAAATGCTCTTGATAATGTACACTGTTAAAGCATACTGTACCAATGCGCACTGTTGTGTTGCTTTAGCAAGGCTATGTGCAAGGTTGGGTTGTGTGTGTAAAGGGGTGTGTTAATGCAGGGAGGTGCCCATTCACTGTATATTCACTACAATAAATTGGCTTCACCACTGTACCGCACTGTAAGTGAATGTTAAATGTATCTTGAGTTCTCTGTTTGGTCTGCCTTAGTTTTTTGGGTTGGTTCACGAAAAAGAGTTGCCTCTAAATCTTTGTGCACTAGAGACTATTGCATTGGGCAAAATGGTCTTTGCCTATGGCATCCAAATCACTAAATCTGCCCCTGTTTGATAGTGAGATGAAAAGCCAGCCATCATAGAGAGGAGCAATATGCCATAACCATTTAAATACTGGTAAACCAGTGCATAGGCTCAGACAGTCTCTCGTACAGTAGAAGGCATTCAAGCAAATGAAAAGTGACAAAGACAGTCATTTAACTAATGAAAAAAGAGAGCGTGAGAGGAAGTGTAAAACTCTGCTTACTTTTTCCTCATTCCTGTTCTCCACACCTCCATTCCACTTCAAGTCAATGTTGGCATGGGTGTTGGCTTATTGGTTTTGTTTTGGTTGAAATCCATGCTACTACAAGATGTTTTTTCCAATCAATGAGCTTATTTGATACAAAAGGCTACCTGATCCATTTTTGCGATCTGGCAGGTGCATGTGTCAGTTCTTCTGCATGTCTCTTACATTGATATGTCTGACATCCAAGAGATAAACATACAAAGCAGGACAAAGGTTAGGCTGAAAACCAAGAATAAAGCAACTGTAGGTAGCAATTGCTTTTGTGTGATTTGGTGCCCCTATGTTTTCTGAGTGCAATACCACTGTTGTAAATAAATCACAGGTTTCTGTGACAGTAATTTCAAATATGATGCACATGCTAACCACAAACATCAGCATGCCAATCTAACCTAATCCAAACTTTTAGAAAATGTTCTGCTAAAGATTAGCTAACTAAAACTCTTTAAATGAGTTAACTTGGTTAATCATGAAAAACAAGTTAGTGAGTAAGTAACACCTCTAAACAAAAGCAAATTCAACAACCCAAGATACATAAGGTAGCAAGCTAGCTAAAATTACTCATCAGTCCAGCGGCAAGAAGTCCACTTCGAGTGTCACTAGCAGCATTTTATTTTGCTCCTTCCCACTAACTAAAAGTTAGGCCAACATTACTTTTGTCCCAATCTCTTGCTTGGTCACTCTATTTCTTTTCTCCTTCATCGTCTATTTCTGTCTCTTCACTTCTTTATTAATGTTTTTAGAGGCTACAGAGTTTGCTAGTTTCATTGTCAGTTCTGGTTCCCATTCACTTCTCCAGGACATGAAAGCTTCCTGTTGTTAAACAAAGGACTTCATATTCACACCATGATTTGCTGCACTATTCTATACACACATTATAACTTGAATAGTTGAAAAGTTCAAATTACAATAGTTTTAAGAGCATAATAATAATAATAATGCCACAAAGTCAGTGGCTCCCAAAAGAAAAAAAAGCCATTGACTTGAGATAAGGGAACAAGGTGTGTAACAAAGCTAAGTCAGTTCTGTGTTTCAGGACTCAGTCCTATAGCATTGGCTCGCCTGGCAATCAAAAGTGATGTCACAATAAACAGAAAATTGTTTTGTAGTAGGCCTACCATCCCAGGTATAAAATAAAGAAAGTTCACATCGTCCCCTAGCATATTTGATCAGAGATGGTTACAGTTAAACATCCTGGCACATTTCACACTCACTCTCTCTCTCTCTCTCTCTCTCTCTCTCTCTCTTTACACACACACACACACACACACACACAATGTCACAGACTAAGGCACTGCTTGGCCACCAGACGTGGGCCACTGTTACTGCCGATTGGTTGGAGTTCTGTCAGATAGCCAAGCTCTAATGGAAACGCTACAATGCAGCCAAAGTACGGGAATCATTTCAGTGATAAAGTTATATGTTCAGCCTAGAACAACCAGTGGAGATAATGTTTGGCCTCATTATAATTCTCACCATGTTTAAACAGGCGGCCGCAGAACGCAAACAAAAGCAGATGAAATTTGAAAAGTATTATCAATATTGCAGATAGTGGATGCCCTTTCCAATCACAAGCTGCATATCTCTCACAGCAAATATATGGTTGAGTAGTTCATTCATTTCTATTAGGCCCCTTGTATGTTTCCCTGTGGCTCATATATATTTATGCAGAATTGATGAAAAGGCCAAACAAGCTACCATTAGATATGGGTTGAATTCACTAGCCTGGCCACGCTAAAGGTACATTTAAAAGGCATTACTTTGCAGTGACGGATCTCTCTATTTGTTCTGCTCTTTCCGTGGGATCATTCTTCATGTGGTCCCGGCCACAAGCCAGCTTTTTGTTGCATTATAGTACAATAAGTGCATGCATAGTACATGCGCTTGTATCTGAGAAAGAGGAAAAGACAAACTGTACAGTAGTTGCTTACATGTATGTGTTTTTTTATGTATTTTGGTATACTTGTGTGTATGCAGATTTACCTGTATGCATATGTACTTTTCTGTATATCTGTGTGTGTGTGTGTGTGAATGTCTTCATCTTACACTGCAGTCCCCACTCAGCACGCCACTCCATGTATTCTTCAGCTCTGTTAATAGCTGGCTGCTGGAGCAAAATAATTGTCATTTTCCAGCCAGTGGGTCTAAAGTCATACAACATAATGAAATGTATAAAAAAGAGGGGGAAATGGCAGACAGGAGGCATGCTAAATCAAATGTAGAGAGATCTGAATAATTTAAAGCACAGGAAGGCGAGAGGAGGAGGAGGAGGTGCAAATGGAAAGATGGTGAAAAGTATCATTTAGGTTGACAGCGCTATGTGCTAATGTGTGTGCATCTATGAGGGCAGTGCAATATCCAGGGTAATAGTGAATAGAGATATAAATATGAAAATAAAACAGGGGGGTTGTCTGTGTAGAGTTATTACCACTGGCTGTTAAGCAAGTACAAATTTGATGACTTTGTTCACTAACTGATTGATCGATCGATTTGCTCATTCATCTGCCCTCTGCTGTCTAGAGTCTATATTCCTGATGGTGCTTTCTTTCATCGGCAGGTGTGTCTGTAACTAACACATTAACTAACCAGGCCAGAGCACTCAGTGTCCTCTGACAGCCTGTCATTTAAGCTCCACAGCCAGAGAAAGGTAGAAAATAGTAGGGAAGGGAGGGAAAACAGAGGGAGGAGGGTGGGGATTAACATGTAAAAAAGAAAAACGATGAGGGGAAGAAAGAGAAAAATGAGAGGGGGGATGAAGGGAAAGAGTGTCATCAGCTGTTATGGGGGGTAATGAGGGAGGCGTTGAGGGGCAGGAAGGACAGAGGAAGCTGACCTTGTCCAGACAGCCCACTCAGACACATACAAACACACACACACACACAAATTGGGGATCTGGTAGAATAGTACATATACAGTGTACAGGTTTCTGGAAAAAAGACAGGTAAAGAAAATTGAATACTTCGTCATCTCTCTCTTTTTGCCTTACTATCTTTTTTCTTTTTTTCTTCTTCCATTCTGTCTCTGCTTCCTTTTTTCATGCAGTCACAACCGAACACATAAACACATACACACAAACACACACACGCACACAAAAAACACACTCGTAAATCCCTGATTACCATGTTGTACACCTGTCCAACATTATGAGGGTATCTGGCATAGACTGCAGTTGTCTCTAGAAAAGGTACAAAGGACACACACTCACAAATGCACACAAACACACACACACACAAAAGTGCTGTGGACACACTTTTCGCAAAGGCATTGTGTGAATGTGTGTGTATTTGCAAATGTATCTGAGAATGTGCCTAAAAACAGTTGTGTGCCCATACAGCTGCATGTTTGTGTTTAAATTTTATATGTGTGTGTGTCAGGTGTGTCTGCTTGTGTCTGCAGGGCCTGAGAGGCCTTTCTAATGGAGACAGTTTTATTGTGCATCAAGCAGGCAGGCAGACAAACAGTTTGCCAGTTTTTCTTGAGCTGAGCTGGGCTGCAGCTGGTGATGAAGTGGAGCCAGCATGTAGTCAAGGCTGACATATACCATGCACTGGTGACAGCAGCGTCAGGGATACACACACAGACACACTCGCACACACACCGATTCATACATGCTCAGATACTTACATCTGCATTGACCTACTAAAAACAAACTGAGCTAAAATATATCATGTAGAATAACAGTTTAGATATCCTTATCAATAACTAAAGTTAATAATTAGATATTTAAGTATTCAGATTAGAGCTATGAGTTTCATTTGGTCCCCTTTTAGGTAATTCAAACCATTAAGACCTATTTTTTAAAAATGATAGCTTTTGTAGTCATTATAATAAACATTGTATCCTTCTTTTAACAATAAGTCAAAGATGCTGTAGCTTCTAATTCCTTACACAGCAAACATAAATCTTACTTATAGAAAATATAAAGCTTAAATGTTCAAGCTGATACTCAGATGTCTGATATCTAAAGTGCTGCCTCTGCATGCCGAGTAATTAGTTCTGGGGGCATTTCTGTATTTACGGACTGGATGTGTCACAACTAAAGTGAATTTGAATTTATAAAATTTTCATAAACTTTGTTGTTTTCTTTATTTAAAGTTAATGAAGTTAGTTTATGTATGGGAGCCTGTTCCCTAAAAATATATATTCGTATAAAACTGAATTAAAGTAAGAAATATGTTTTGTGAGAAACAATTCAGACAGGATTAAGACTAGATTTTTATCAACATAGTGAGGATACTAAAAAAAACAATTTAACATATTGTATTTGGCTTCCCCACAGTGTGTTTACTCTGGCTACTGAAGCATGATCAGTGTTTTTATGTGGTTATCAGCTCAAAGCACTTAGTTAAGGTTAGGAAAAGATGTTGATTTTGGTTTCAGAAAGTGGAATAGTTGCAACTGAAAATGTGTTGCATTGTTTTCTCTTTTTTCCAAAATTTCACCCAAACAACCCCTTTTGTATATATTGTAAAATGCACTAACATTTGCTGAATTATCAAGATTTAGATGAGAAAATAGATGCTGCTGTTGTTGGCTGGGTGCTGTCACTTCTTTCACCTTTCTCTTCACTATGAGGTTACCAGGTAATTAGGTGAGGACAAGAAATAGTTAACACGTAGACCCTTTAGTTCTTCTGCATTACACACTAACAAATGAGCTAATTAGGGGCTAGAACATTTTTTTTCTTTTTCTTTTTTTTACCTTTCTACCTTTTTCAGTTTTAAAACATTTTCAGACATTAATCCCAACCTTGGTTAACCAGATGCTAGGATAAAAAGCCCCAGTCTTCAGTGCCAAAGACCTGTCTGAAACACCCCAACCCCTCTGACCCTGGATAGGTCATCAGTTCATTGCAGGAAATGTGTGTGCAGGTGTGAAGGTAATTTATGAACGATTAAAAATAAGGAGCTGTTTGGATAAATCTTATCCCACTTTCACACACTCAGACCTTGACAGTGACCATGCAGTGAAAAAGCTGTTTCTTTTTCAGTAGCTGCAGGAAATTTCAAAGAGAGAATCAAAGAAGACAGAAGAGGTGGATTCAACTGATTCTTCCTGTTAAATATGTGACTGTGTGAATTACACAGCTACTTGGCTCTCTCAAAATAGTCCCAATAGGCTTATTTGAGATGAAAGAGGGGGCTGGGTGGGTATTTTTACTTGGTCTTTCTTTAAGCAATGTATTGGCAAGGCAGAGCTAACAAGTATACTTAAGAATTGTAAGGTCCTAAAAGAGTAACATTTATTGTTTATCTTGGTGTAATAGATTTAACTGCTTCCTTAAAGGGCAAATATTAAATTGAGTTCACTGGATAATTTACTGTATCTGATCATGTCAGAGGATTCCTCTTGACACATAGTTGATGTATGTCACCGAAATGAGCGTTAATAATCTAACAGAGGTTCACAGTCTCTTTTCAACATAGGCTTATTGATGTGATCAACAGTGAGATAGCAGTGGAGGGAAATTCTTCCAGTAAAGAAGAGATGATAAGAGTGATATGGATGCCGTAACTGGGGCCATCTGTTACACGTCTGCATTGTGACCAGATACGTACCACTCAGCTCCTGCAGGGCTGTAACCCACATGTATGCTGTGTAACTGGGACTAAGACTAAAACACATACATTCATACATTCACACATGTATGCACACACATACACACAAATATATGTATGTTTATTTTGTTTTCTCCAAAAGCCTTTTTGCTTAGGTCTCAAAATGTATTTTTTAACATTAAACTTTAATTGTCATAAGATATAAAGCTTAAATAATTGCAAAATACTAGGGCTATTTGTTTACTATCAAAATAAACTGAAATAAAGTAGGGATTTCAAAGTTATTATAACTTCACTATTTGTGTGTGACATTTCAAACCTGCAAATAATTTACTAATTAAAAATTCAACTCATGTAAACAGTGAATCGCAGTTAATTAGTAGTGAAAATCACAGAGATTTATCATCCAACGGCTTTATGGCTTTTTAGCCTCTTAAATCTCACTGTTTTGATTTAACTGGCCAAAAAATGATTATAGGGTTCATTTTCACACTTCTCATCAACCTATGACCTACTTATCTAGCAAACTTAACCTCCAGCAAAAGGTCCAGTTATTTGTGTGAGGAGTTGGCGCAGGGCAAATCGGAACTAAATGTCCTACTTCCTAGTAGACAACAATTGATTAATACAGCAGATGCAATCTGGCAGTGCTGTGACTCGGCCAATGTCACCAAATGGAAATATTTAGTAAGACAGACTAGTAATCAGCCCCACTAAGGGAAATTATCAGCTACAGAGGTATCAGTTGGCTAAATGAAACAATAAGCTTCATGTGGTTGCAAATTAAATGGAGATGTGAACTGTCTGGTTGTCTGTCATCCGCTGCTCCTTGGATGTTCCTGCAGATCAGAGAGAGAGGGAGAGGGAGAGCAAAGCAAAGTCTTGTCCAAGAAGAAGTATTATTGTCCAAGAAGTATTAGTTCTCTTTTTAATTTTAGCAAGACGAGGAAGTCGGAATTCAAATGAAAGAATCGGTTTCCATCCAGCTAATAGTAATCCATAATCCCACCGACGTGTCTAAAGCACAATGTGGTCGCTGTGATTAACGTTAATGCCTCCCCTACTCAATTTATTGAAATGTTGGAATGAACACATTTGGTTTGGAACCAATGCGCTGGCTTGTGTTTAAAAATGTGGATGGGTGGGGGTAAGGGGTTTGAAGGGATGAGACGAAAGTGATGGAAACACTGTGAACGTGAGAGAGGGAAAAAGACAAGAGAGAGGAAGTTAGAAGAAGAAGACAGAGTGAATAAAATCTCAGGAGTGGATACAGAGGAGGTTGGGGTGATTTCTGGTAAAAGGGGAATGAAGATGGTAAAAAGTAGATGTGGTGGTGTACAAGCAGAGGAGAGAGATGAGATGGCTGAAAAGAAACAAAATAGCTTCCTGGGTGAAAATTGGTCCACCCTGGTGTCATTTTAAGGCTAGCCTGATGATTTTAATTTCTGAAAATGACACACTTTGCAGACAGACAAAAAAAAGAGAATGAGAGCAAAAAAGAAAGTGGTATTAGAATAATTAAACGCGGGAAGAGGGTCGCAGTTTCATTTTCAGCAACACTTCAAATGAATTCCTGTAATGATCCTGAAACCTTGAAAAGGCAAAATCCAATCAAACAATATCTACTGGGCTTCATTTTCTTTGCTGGGGGAATGACCCCTCTTTGTCAAAGGGCGAGTCATGGAGAATGTGGGTCGCCATAGACATACAAATGAAGGGCAGACAATTTGGTCTAGTTAAAGCTATTATGTCTACAAGTGCGTGTGTGATAATGTTAAAGAGTGTGTGTGTGTGTGCGCACATGCCTGCTAACACAAATTTGTGTGTGCATGTGTGCCTGCAAGCCTGTGTGGGCAAGAAAAAAAGAATGATTATCTGTGTGTTTAAGTGTGTGTGCATGTGTGCGTGTGTGCATGTGTGCACAAGCAAGTGCGCTACAGCTTTAACACTTTGCGGCTGTGATATGACTCATTGTAAATGATGCCATGGAAGGTCAATTGTGGAGATCAAAATGGCTGTTGATGGAGGGGAAGGGAGAAAATGTGTCATGTTTTCTCCCTCACTGCATGCCGCTGCCGAGGCATTTTGATTTAAAAGAATAAATGGATCTGCTCAGGGTTATTTCTCTCTGACTGGCGCCGTTCAAAATAACACCCCTGGCCCATATTTTTTGGAGGAGCCTCATGCCTTGCACCCATTGTTTTTACTCCCTCCCCTTCCTTTGACCATTGGAGAGGTAATCAGGCATGAGTGCCTTGGATTACAGCACGAGTGGATGAGCAGCTGCAATGCTCCAATGACCTTTTGTCACTCATTACTGGACCTCCTAAAAAGAAGGAAAGAGGAGAGAGAAGAGAGCGAAAGAGAAAAAAGTAAAAGAAAATTCAAAAAAAGAGGCCTCCTCAGAAATCTTTAGGGATATTCAGTTCAGTGACCGTGATGTGTTATTGTCTGCCTCGCCTTACCCAGAGCAGATGTTAAATGGACTGATTGACAGAAAGTCATAATCTGGTCTACAGAAAAAGATGAAGAGGGGAAAAGGAGAGGATGGTGATTGAGGAGTAGGATAAGGCTGTAGAAGAAGGGTACAAAAATTAGAGGAGGTGGTTGCAGAGGTGGAGAGAAGGAGAGGAAGCAATAGAAGTTGATGCAAGGGAATGTTTAGGCTATGTCGGAGGAAGAGACCAGCCCAAATCCTAGCATATGTCTGAACCATGTTTGGTCAGTGTACTAAATTGTGGCCATTTTTTTTTTTTTTTTTTTTTTTACAAATAAGTGGTGTCTGTTATGTAAATTCCTGGACATAAAATGTGGGTTTACAATTTTCTGTTGTTCCCCTAGAAATATTTGAATGTAAATCATAAATATAAATGAAATATGTAAATTGTAGGATGATTAACAATTTGGTAGGTTAATGGCAGAAATAAAACATGTTTCTGTCTGTGTCTTGACCCTGTGTGTCACCAGAGACACACAGGGTCCGTTCCTCCCTCAGTAAGTTCAAATATAGTCTACTGGGAAAACCCCCACACTTTGTCAGTGTGGATGCCTTTTTGATCAGAGCCACTTCTCACATATTAGTGTTCACAGACACATTTCTCTCACAGTGTATGGAAGGTGATCAGCATTTGACTCACTGAATCATCATATTTTGATTCGTACAGACAACCAAACAGCAACAGCTTACATTAATTGCCAAGCAGGCATGCGCCAAGCTTAGCAAAGTCAGGCAGCTATTGCGATGGGCGCACACCCACTTACTCTCAGTCAGAATGGTAAGCACTCCCAGGGAACTGAACCTAGCACATGGAGAGCTGTTTTCTTTCTTGCTTTCTTCTGCTCTATGCTGGATTGTTACAGTGTGTAAAACAGCAGTAGGCTTTGTTTTTTCCTCCCCTGTCTTTATTTCTTAGTGAATAACAGGTGTTGAAATGTTCCTGTACCACCTGTGCTCGCTGATGGATTATGATTGTGTGACACTTTGGCGGGATATGAACTGATTTTTGATTTCTTGTGAAATGGGTGTTTTTGTGGTTACTGAACAGACCTTGTAGGTCACTGGTCATATCCTGCTTAACCTACCAGCGATAGCTTTAGACCAGAGACGTGCTTGCTTCAAATTATGGGCTTGATGTCTGGCAACAAAAGGCTTTGAATTGAACTTTGATTGTGTATACTTATCAAACAGTTTGAATTAAAAATAAAGGCCTGCCTACAGGGCAACCCGCTTTAAGTAAAGCCCTGTGATTGAGATAGTTAAAAGCCCTGGTTACTATTGGAAATACAATATATCTATGGCCTCAAAGCCAATAAGGAATATGAAGTGTTTGCACTGATTCATTGTGATTAACCCATGGGGAAACTCCAACACTGGACTGATCAGTTGTGTAACTGATTCATTCACTGAGTAAGTCAGGAAAAGACTAGCATTCATAGGGCTGGCCCTGCTTTATTTGGTCCAGCCAAAAATAAGTGGAGAGGAAGAAGAAAGAGGAAGAGAGGAAAGAGTGTGGAGAAGGTATTTATGTATGGTAATTGCATCACCAGAGGGGGCAGTCTCATACATTTGACCTCCGGGTCCTGCAGGTGTGTGTCTCCTACCCCCCACCCATCCCCCCACCCAATACACACACACTCACACTCACAAATTACAACTGTCTGCTGCCCTCACCACAAAACAAAGAAACATTGCAAACATTATATGCATTTGGCAAGACTCTCATGCCTGTCAGTTAGTGCAGAAGCAAGGCCAGCCCTGGCACATACAAGCACATAAAAAGACACACACTCACAAACACACTCTGGGACTTATGCCAAACTAACATAAAAAAAAATCACTACTTAAAAATAGGGTGGTGCTCTTCCTCTGATATCATCAATGCAGATGCTCTGAAACCTTCAAGCCCTCAAAGCTAAAAGCAATTCAGATGTGAATATTGAGTGATTGAATGCATGCCAGAGAAGAGGTGGAGGAGGACCCCCACAATGAAATGGTTTCTCCCACAATTAATGCAGTGCACCTGTGATGCTCGATAAAGAGTGCTGCACTGTGCACAGGTGTGGAACATTAGTTCTGGGGGTGTTCCTTGAAAAAGACAAGCTTCTCCCTCTCTCCCCTGTAATAACACACTATGACACACATATTCACCGGTGGGGTGTGCACACATACGCACACACACACACACACACACACACGCATCCAGCATAGGAAAATCTGTGAGGGAAAAAAATAAGTGTGCTGATGCTGTGAGAAAAGTAACAACATGTAAATGAACTTGGTGCCCAAGAATCAATCCTGTCATTCACAGTACTGCACAGATCAAACCTTGGGTAACCAACTTTGAATGTGTACTTGCATGCCTCTATGCAAGCATACATCAGTAGCTGTCTCTTCAGCTGTTTGTTTGTGTTGGTACAAACACCTAAATGTGTAAATGTGGGTGCACATAGAGGCCATATGTCTGTGTTTGCGCCATCAAGCCCCATGTGGGACAGAACTCTTTAAGATCCTCTGTTCTCCATTCTGTTGCATTTAAGGTAGGTACCAGCTATGTTTTTGGCCATCATAAATTGGATATTGTGTAAAGTACAAGAAGAAAAATTTACCTTGAAATCGATTTCTCTGCCTCAGAGGGACAGAGAGAGAGAAAGAGAGCAAGAAAGATAGAGATTCATAACCTTAGAGATGGACCTTTGAGATAAATACAGCAATAGATAATAAAAGACAGATGATGAGCTGCAATTAGAAATGTGCTAACAAGTAATATGCTTCTCTTGCTAATGTGTATCTGGATGCTCTTAGCTTAACCCAGTCTCTAACTAGGTCATTAAGTAGCCTACCAAACCTAGATAATCCTTTAGAATTAAGTGTGTCTGCATGTTCTTATTCAATAAAGAGTAAAGATAGCTTTAATACACTGTACTGATGACTTTTCTGTACGTAATTACAGATGCATGCAGTTTTTATATCAACTTTACCTATTACTGAAAAAGCATTTTTTTAAGTGAAAAGAATCACAATTTTCATGTGGATGTCTTTAAAAAGGGGACTATTAAGAAAAAAGACAAGAAAAAACACATGTCTTGCTTTAAAAAATTAAGCAATGTAGCAATGATGAAAATGCCAAAATATGTCAACATTTGAGGGCTTTACATTTTCTAAAGCTTTGCAAATATTTCATAAATAAAGAAATGCATGCAGCACATACATTTGTTAGGCATTAGGATTCATGCTAATTTTTTTATTTGATAAATGCAAAAAACTGTGGAGGTGCATTCGGAGCAACAGACCTAGAAAAGAAGCAAATTGAATTTTTCGTTATCCTGTTACTGTCATAAGCAACATTGATGGTATTATCTTATTTTGACAAACTTTACACGTTTGTGTGCTGTATACATGCACATATGCACACAATACTTTATTGGTTTGGAATGTATTCTAATTAAAGTATATCATTGCAGTATACAGGCTGTTTGGTGCTTGCAAATGCAAATATGCTGCTGCATCAGGTCTTAATCTTTTTTAGGCCCAAACTGATGAGGTGGGTTAGGCAGGTCCAACCTTTTTTTCTGTGATTGGCTGATATCTCTTAATATTAAATGTCTACAGAGATACAGAGGTATCATCTAAATAATTGCTGAAAAGTATTTCAGCAGCTCTTCAGAACTGTGATAACATATTAAAGAGTAAAACATTTAAGGTTTGTCATCTCTGCATATCAGATTATTAAAATAAACCATTGCCTTGGAAACGACACCATGTGCACTAGATCCGTCTTCAACCGTGACCTTAGTAACAACCCATAATGTTCTGTCCTTTCATACTCACCATCACTTTGAAATGAAGGTCTTTACAGACAGGTCACCCATGTAGAGGAAGGGTGTGGGTGCAGCTGGTTTCTCATCTACCTGGAACTTAATTGATCCATTAATCGCTGGGATTGGTCACAGAGTGAAGACACCTGCTACCCCACCTGGGTGTCCGTCAGATGGGACCATGTTTAGATAGAAATCCACCAATATCATCTCCAAAAGCCTGTGTGTTCAGAGTTTTGATGTCTGAAGGGTTTTATTTCAGAGTGATTACTAATTTGGCAGACAAGTAAAAGAAGAACCCAAACCAACATGAAGAATGTAATATGTTCATGCAAGACAAAACAAGCCGAAAATATAAAACAATATACAAGCCACAAAATATGTGACAACAATGGCTCAAAATCATGTTAAAGCAAACTGTAAATTTCAAAATGCATTTTTTTTCTATTTAAAGGATGTATTTAGGGAAGTGTCATTTCCCTGGAGAAATGACTGCCAGAAATCATTTTTAAAACAGGTGTCATATTTCCAAAAGGAGAAATGTCTCATTTGGGTATGACACACTTTGTTAATGATTTCATAGCTAAAAATCAATTTATTGTCTCAGAGCTACGTCATTTGTTACGTACTTGGCTTGAATCTAGATAAGTACAGACGCTGATCTTGGGCTGTGACAGTCCAATAGTGACCTTTTTTACCCTCTCTGTGAGAACAAGGGCCCACTTGCAGTATTCTCACATCGTCATCTAGAGCCATCATTGTTCTGTCCTGGCTTTTTATTTCATAAGAAGAATGAGTGTATTGTTGCATTTACGTCATATGGAAATAACTTTTGGAACAGTGTGACAGTTAAAAGCAATGGGTTTGCTTTGTTTATCCTCTGAAAGTGGTGCCACTTTGCCAAGTTATTCTGTATAGTTGTCTGTTTTTACAGCATTAATACTTAGATATAGGATGTGTGTAAAAGCATTTAGCTCACTTGAAGCAGCATTCCTGTGCTATTTCCTAATGGGTGATTAGCTGTGGTAGTAAAATGTACCTCTCATTAAGTGACTCAGTTGACCAGAAAATGTAGATTTAAGGACTGTGTAGCACAGAGAGACAGAGCAGGAGGCCTACAAACAAAAAATAACCAGTAATCAGTGAGTTATCACTGGAGATCTCGGCCTATGTGTTAGGTAATTGATGACCTTAAAACCATTTATGGTATGAATCTGAGGAGGAGAACTTTGAGTGAGGAGTAGTGTTAACAGTAACTGCAAAGTTCCACAGAAAACTTGTCTGTTTTTGAGACTACACTGAACACAATATTTGTAATTAAATCCCAAAGAATAATAAAACTGAAAATTAAAATAGTCTATTTGTAATTTAGCAAAACAAATGTTACTACTGTATTCTCTATGAGGCAGGCTAAAGAATATCTGCACATAGAGGGATGAACCAGACACTGGGTGCAGAGAAGACCTCTCATTTTTTTCGAGTGTATTGTGGTTCCTGTAGGCTTTCCTGCACGCTTGAAAGGGGAGGGGAAGCGAAAGGCTTGTACTTGGTTGCACTCTGCAACTTTATCGCTAGATGGCACTAATTCCTCCACACTGTCAGTGATTTTTTTTTTCGTTGACTGAGGCAATACATTGACTGCTAATGACTCATTGTTTTGTGCTTTTCAATCTAAAAGCAATAAGACTCATAACTTGATGACAGAATGTGTAATTTTATGATCAAAAAACATATTGTGATCATGCTGACAAATAACCTATAATCTTCTATCAAATCTCATGCCTCTTACACATTTTCATCCAAAAACTTTTTAAAATGCTGTAGTTTTTCCAACCAAAATTTAAGAAACATCTTTATACAATACAATCTTTACGTATAAGACTAACATTTGAATTTGCACATGTTTAAGCACATGCAAGTCTGTCTTTGATGTTTCCTTCAATCTCCGATGGCACATAAAAAAAAACAAACTTGAACCTGCATCTCAGTTTTCTCAAGCTGTCTGCTACATTTAAAATGCTAATATAAGACTAAACTGATTAATAATTAAACAATTACGGTCATGAATCAATAACTTCTGCACATATTTTTCATTAGTAAATTGCACAGAGTAAACAAAGAAGCAGTATTACCAATTCAAATGTGGATGAAGGGGGGTGGGCGGGGGGGCATTCTAATCGTCCTAACTTTGATGAAAAATAAACATTCGAGACAGTCACTCAAACAGTAAGGCCTCTGGTACAATTTTCCAAAGTAGATCATGTTGTTGCTTTAGATACAGTTAGTTGGTTGATTATTCAAGTAAACATGGTTGGAACATTTTTAATGAAGTAGTCCAATATGAGAAATTCATGATAAATCTGGTGTGTGTAGTCAATGTACAGAACATTTGGACAGATTTGATGTCCATCTGAGCCTCCATAAAGTTGAACTGATTTCCGTGGCAATCTGTCTCTAGTTTTAGGAACTCAGATATTGCAGTACAAAGGAGAGACTTCACAGCGAGCTCAGGCACAACTGTTAACGTGCCTCTGATTAGTGCTTGATTGACTTGAAGTCATGTCTGTCAAAGGCTAAATTCACTGTCTCTGTGAAACATATATTTTTCTTTGCACCACAAAACCACTGTGCTTCTGTCGGTTTTATCCATCAATGTCAAAGTGACACATTCATGGATCATTCTTGTTTGTGGCTCATCATGCATACGCAATTTACCGTCTCCCTTCCCCAAATGCCAGTGTGGTAATAGCTGATGCCATGACAGTAAGTGTAAAGCCTGAGAAACAAGGATAAAAGCATAAACAAATCTGTGATAAGAAATATGACATGGCTATCAGCATGCAGAATAAGCCTGGCCCTGCGAGCACAGGCACCCAGATTAATGATAAATTACGAGGACCTAGGCTTGTTTATAGCACTCATTTTCCCTGCTGCACCTGCTCATATTCTCTTGGCCTAGAGCAGCTCCCTTTCTCTTTTTCTATTTTCTCTCTCCATCTCTCATACTCCTTCATCAACCCCCCCCCTTTCCCCCCATTTTCTTTTTCTCTGAGTAGGTGCTTATTTAAAATGATCCTGTGTTTCTAAAGTACTCTGCCAAAACCGGTGGGACACCCCATGAAAACATAATCTGTGGGTGTGTAACTGATGTCTTAAAGGAGAGGGGAGGGCAAGGAGGGAAAATATTAGATGGTTACGAAAAAGGATAAGTAAAAGAGAAAGGAAGAAAAGGGAGCGAGAGAGGTTTACTGTAAATGAGAGACAAAAAATAAGAGCAGGGAAGAAGCAAGTTAGAGATGGAAAGAGGGTGAGCAGAGAGAAATATTTTGATGCATAACGTAACAGAGAAAAAAAAAGATAAAGCTGGAATGAGATGAGAGCAGTGGGCAAGCACAGCGGCCTTTTGGTAGCAGCTCTTGTAATAATACACCACCCGGCATCAACGCAATGCTTAATTTTAATATTAATTACAAATATCTCTCCACACAACAAGGAAATAATTTGACAATCACTTTGGCCCCGAGTACTGTATTAAATGCAAAGTGGGGCTAAGGGCGAGAGCAGTCAATATGGAGAACTAAAGTCAGAACCCCCACCCTTTCCGTCTGTACAACCCCCCCACCCCCCCACCTCATTACTTGAAGTGTGAATGTTAATTCTAGTGGGTTTATTAGTTAGAATTAAGGAGGGAAAAAAATGAGAAGAGGTTAGCATTTTTATTGTTCATTACAAGTGGCTCTCTGGTGGTACCTGGGATTTTTTGGGGGGAGTAGGGTGGATGGGTTGGGGGGGGGGGGGGGGGGGGGGGTGGTGCCGGTGTGGGGGGGGGTGGGGGTTTGTATGCGGGGTTGTAAAGGGGGCGGGGGGGGGAGGTGG
>JAPZDV010000001.1:2351430-2365593 GCA_029814665.1 Acanthurus lineatus
GGGGGGGGGGGGGGGGGGGGGGGGGCGGGGGGGGGGGGGGGGTGCTGCCTGTGTCGGTGTCTGTGTGTGTGTGAATGCAGGGTGATAAAGGGGCAGTGGGTGGAAGGTCGGAGTAGGCAGCACTACGAGTGGCTATTGTCTGATTCATAATTATATTTTTACTATGACTAAGCTCGGGGGCCCCCTCACACTGTACAAAGCAATTTCTAGTAGAGAGCGCTATGAGGGCAAAGTGTTTACATACCAAATTATAAGAATATACTGACAGCGTTTGGTTGTTAATAAGCCGTAATCACTTCCCCTAATTTAATCCCGTTGCTATGGTAAACAAATGACACTTGAGGCTGATGGCGGTGAAGGAGGAGAGGAAGAGGTGTGCCCGTTCGAAAGAAGGAGAGAAAAATAGCTGATGAAAGAAAACTGACAGGCGCACACACACACGCATGCACACATGCACACACCCACACACACCCTCCTCTGACGAGACACCTGCTGTCCTCTGTGCTTCGTACATGTTAGGAGAGTTGTGTGTGATCTCATAGAAACACGAGAGAGAGATTGTTCTTATATTTGTGAATGTGTGTTGGTCAGAGACAGCTGTTTGTGCAGTCAGCAATGCCGCTCTCCTCAGAAAGCAGAAAATTGAGCGGGAATTGGGCTAATTGTACGGAATGATTGATGCTAGTTGAAACTACAGTACATTAAAATAAAATAGACACACATAATGCACACACACACACACATGAAATCACATACACTCTGCACACACACGCATACAGTTTGCACACACATACAGACACTCACACATTGCCTGTCTGCTTCACACCAGCTATTTTCACAAATCCCATAAAAAACTGTTTTTCCGTCATACAGTTGTTGAGACGGATGTTCTACACCACAGTGCAGATCTTAGTGTTATAATTTTACTGTTTTGTTCCTTGCTTCTTTTATTTCAGGTAGTGTTTTGACTTCATCATAAAAAAGATCTAATTCAGGGTCAAAATGTGTTAACAAGAGAAATTATGATACAGGCGATTTAAAATGTTATGACAGCCATTTGCTGCTGTTCTTTTTTTCACAGAAGTCAAAGGAAAAAAAAAACAGCAGTTATAAAAAACAGAAAAGAATCAGTACTTCACAGGTTTGGTATTTATGATGCATGCAGTATTTATTTCTGGAAACCACTGGCCATACATAAGTTTCTGAAAAAATTGTGTAAATATATAAAATAAACATAAAATATGAATTGTCAATTTACTATTAAATTAAAGATTAAAAGAAATAAGAGGGGTAAAATGATATAGAATAAGTTATAGAGGCAAGAATAATTAATTTATCAATTCTTTATTAAATGTTATCTTTCCCTCCTCTTTTCTGTACTGTAATGTGGTTTGTATGATTAACTGCTAAATTGAACTAATTTGTAAATTGATTTCTGAATTGTCAGAATAATGATTGACAACAATTTTGATAAATGAGTAAACATATAAATGTATTTATCTTAAAAACAAACAAACAAAAAGCAACTAGTTGCCTGTTCAAAATTCTTAAATTAAACTCTGTGTTTTTCATCTTTTGCAAATTAATTACAAAGTTTCAACTGTTAGTCTGGCAAAGCAGACATTTATTGTTAACTTTGGCCACTGGAATAAAACAGTAAAGTAAAATTAATTAAAAAAAAAACCGAGGCAGGCATTTGTTGATTTTCATTATATATGATTCCTCATGTCTAGTTGCTCAGCTGGATAAATAAGGTGTTGTTTAGGAAAGCTTCCCCTTGTGATTTTTTTTCAGGGACAGACATGCTTTACATATGTCAAGGCGAGTGTCAAGACATACTGAAAAGTTAAACTTCACACATGAAAGCAACCAGAGGCAGTTGTTTAGATTTGAACAGGCACTAAGTTTGTTCCCACACCTAATGTGTACTATCTGTTGTCACCTCTTAAACTTGCTAACAGCAGAACACAATAGACTGTCTATTAGATGAGACACATTACTTAGAAATTAATCTCCAAGCAGAATGATTGTCGATTAGGATGCACATTCACTGCTGTCAGATGGCTGTCTGCTCTGGCAATCATATATTAACACTACAAACACATTTCGGCGAAGTCCTGTTGGCCTTGAACCAGCACCTTATTTCTTTTCATGTATATTGAATGTAGAGTAGAATCTAGGTAGTCTGCTTCATTGGCCTTATCTGCTCACAGTGTCTCCTGCTGATTAAATTTGAAAACCTAAAGAAAAATCTCCACTACACTCTAATCCAGCAAATAAGAAGGAGTGAAGAGAAAGAGACAAATGGTTGACAATGGCTTTCAGTTCCAGAGGAGAAAATCCCTACCTGTCATTCTTTCATTCTTTAATTCATGTTGCAAAAGTAAAGATAATTGCAGTGAAACAGTCTCTGTATCATAAATCCAGTCTCCTGCAGGCTACTAACTGAATCAATCTTTAGTCGTTCTCACCAGATACATCTATGTACAAGAAAGCAAGTTTTAAGATAGTTGAATAATAGCTGCCTCAACAGGGAATAAGAAACTTTACACATGGGCTTAACAAAACTGGATCTATTGGAAAGAGACAGAGAGTCAAAGAGAAAGAGAGAGACAGGGAGGACAGTCCTCTTTGTGGCTGTGGTAATGGTTTTCTTATTCCCTCTATCTTCTCTTATAGATGCATATCAATACATATCGTAGTGTCTGCACAGAGCCTGCCACATCCAATATCGCCTGGACATTTTACATAATTATTATTTTCAGGAGTCATTGGGGTCTCATAGAAGGGAATGTAAGTGACAGGCATTTAAAATGGTTTTTAAATCATGCGGGATAACCAGGGCCTTTCAGAAATAATTGTGTCAAACTGCTTTTCACCTTTTTCGCCAATCAATATGCACACTTATTCATGGGCAGACGACTATCCATCAAAAGGCAACGCTGCTCTTTAATATACATGCTTGCATTTTAATGGGCTACTTTAACAACAATACCGGAGACAACAATGTGTTTCTGTGTAATATTCCTGTAAAAATTGATGATACAGCCTCTTTCACGTAAGGCACAGGCTCACTAGCTCTCCTCCCACCTGCCTACGTATGGAACACACACACACGCACGAATAAACGTGTACATGAGGTGTGCACATGAACACACACAGACAGTTTGTTAAGTGGTGGCCTAAGTCGATGTAATCACATTCACTTTGTTACACGTCTCGTAAATGATTTAAAACTAGATTTCATGCATGCTTTCATACAAATTCACTCACTCGTATTTTTCATTTCGGCTGGAAAAACTCTGAGAACAATCAAGAACTACCCCATTCTCCAATTAAGCCTCTAAACAGGACCAAGAGAGGGGGAATCTATTCATTTTCTTTTGATTAAAATTATCGCCACTTGCAAGGAGCTTTGGGGTTTATATATTAAATAATGCATCATTTCATAATTATATAGAATATATAGATTTTTTAAATAGGATACTGGGCAAAATGGTGACTTTAATTAGATCGGTGTGTAAGATATCTCGGGGGTATGATAAAACAATGTTAAATATCTCACAATGACTGTAAAATATGTTCCAACAGATAATGAAACACAAATAGGGTCTGCTTTGCCATGGCTCCTATTTGTCGAAACATCCCCACATGCATTTTCTGAAAATTCATAATTATATTGAAAATATGATCAGGGGATAACACAGCTAGGTGCTAAATATGATACAGCCTGTCCCCCACCTATTCAGAGGCATACATTATCATCCTATTACTATGAGGGTAAATTACAAGAGAGCGTTGACTATATTGTGCATTGAAAGGGGAAGAAGGAAAGCAAATTCATGGTCGAAGACTCCCTTAAGATTCTGTTTTGGTCTCCTGTCACACACATTGTCAGAGCCACACACATTACATGTGAACTAATAAACAGGCCTAGAAGGTCATGGGTGGTGTAATATCCACACAAAGATGAGCTAAGGTCTAAGATTAGCAAAGAACTAAAGAGCACTTGGCAGAGCAGGAGGGGGTAGAGACGCTTTTAAAATTAAAGCAGAATTAAAGATGCACTAAAACAGCAACACTTTACCAAGCAAACAACGCCTGCAGCCTCTTTCAAAATTACAGCGGGCTAATTTAAAATGAAGGACAAACAGCGGCTGTATGTGTGTGTACGTGTGTGTGTGTTTCCAGAACCTTCTCCTATTATGATTGCAGGCGTACAGACCCCTCATTTTGGTCTATATATAAAGTATGTAAATGTCGTCTGGCTGCGACAGTCAGAAGCGTCAATAGAAGTTGACAGCTGAATTATAACCGCAGCCGAATCCATCAGTCTTTTGTTTTAACCGGAGAATGGAGCATTTTTAAAACTCAACAAAGGCCTTTAATCAAATTCTCAAGGTTGTTGGCTTTAGCATTGTATTAGTTTAATAGTTTCTGCTGCACCATTGATGTTAATGACACATTCCTATGTAAATATAATGTGGCTCCCAGAAGCCATCAAAACATTTTAAGGTCCAATGAATACAGTTGCATTTTTTTCCCTTTCTCTCCTCCCTTCCTCCCCATACAGAAATGTCTTTTTATTTAGCAATCTCCGCACAGTGCGTGGTGATACAATAAAAAGGAGGGGAGATTGATTAATGGAGACTTTAAGGTAGTGATGCGCAGCACTGATACAAATAACTGTGGAGAGACAGAGAGGAGAGAAGATTGTGCCTCCCTCCCTTATTCCCTCATCCCCTCACCAGCACACACACACTAATCTACACACACATGTGAGCACATGTATACACAGACTTTTAAAGAATTCACATATGTTACCACATATTGGCCTAGAATCACATCTGTGGCCATGCGCACACACACATGCAAATCTAAATCACATGTACAGTTTACAGGCCTTTGGCATAGATTCATCACCCACGATTGAAAGATAATGAAACTGCATATTTTCTCACCATTCAGAGACTGATGAAAGAATTTGGAGCTACATTGAAGATTACATTAAAGGCAGTACAGTATTTTCAAAAAGCCTCTTAACATTTTACTGTCCAGGGAAAAAAAAGTGGACACATCATGGCCCACATATCTTGAGTACGGGTGATAGGCTGCCTTTTGTACGTATTAATTTCTTAATCAACTCTATCTAAAACTCCAGAATCTTGAGATCTGGCATGACATTCGCAAATACACTTGCATACACAAACTGAGAGAGAGAGAGCGAAAGAGAAAGAGAGAGAGAGAGAGAGAGAGAGATGAAATGGAGATTTTTTTATGCTAGACATGTACATATTAGCACAGAATCAGCAGTCAATCATGACTTCATGTTTTGTTTTCTGAATTTCAGAATTTCAGTCTTTATCCATTGTTTACTTGTTTAACAGACTGAAATTAACATCCGTATGTCACATGTTTAGATCTGCACCACACATTCCTGAAGCCCTGTCTCTAAGAATCTTTCTATTCACAAGATTTGATGTATTTCATTCATTTCTTTTTTCTACAAATCTGATATGAAAAGAAACATTTTCATATTATATAAAACAAGTAAAATTATTTCAAACACTTTTGATTCTGCAAAACACAAATCATATCCAGATCCAGTAGTGTGAAAATTAGTCATTGATTGCTTAAGTAAAAGCAGTGATATCACATTTAAGTGCTGAAGTACAAGTAAAAGGTCTGTATTCAAACTATAACCTAGGTGAGTGAAAAGATTATCTCCAAATTGTGAGTAGAGTATAAGTTTCCATTATGCAGCTCAGTGTATACTTACTGCTTTTACTAATACCAAACATTTTTATCATCAATAATGATCCTCACTGTGTTAGCAGGATTAAACATTATAGATATTTTTTACTAATTCATTTACTGTTACTGATACGTTCTTCTATAGCCATATTTTATAAACTGCTTTGTATGTAAATCTTGAACAGTGCAGTAACTAATTATCAACTATTGTGGACTATTATTTCCTTTAAAATGTACAGTAATATAGAACTTGTCAATTAATTTTTTTCAAGTGTAAAATATCACATTTTACATGAGAAAAGTAATATTTTTACACATAAAAAATGCATTTGCCTGTATTATGGGACTTTTTTCATTGCAAATGTCAAAAAAACCCTCATGCACATATGTGAAGTTATTACATTTGTCAGGATTCCCCCTATGAAATATTAGTTAGGATTTATTTTTATGTTATGGAACAGACAGTGAAAATTAATGTCATTTTTCAACAACACATGTAGTTTACAAAACAAAGTATCTGCAACAAGATACAGACTTGTAAATTCTGTGTAAAAACTGTTTTTATCATTTCACAACCAAAAGGTCTGAAAGCCACAGGAAAGCCACAAGTTATTTTCTTCACAAATATGTATGTATTTTTTTGTAGGAAAAAATTTAAAAATATTTAACAGTCAAATATTGTAATCTGACATGCATTTTAGTATTAGGTCATACTGTTGCTGTGTTCTGTAACATATTAATTCCAATGTTGCCCCACAAATATTACCCAATAGTTTTTAATTGTTCGCAGTGTAATACATTCATATTATGTGCAGATTATCACGATTACAATTTGCTCATAATCCATTTAGAAAGAGCTTATAGTGCCTTATAATAGCATGTGAGCACCACTTGGAGAAAAGTGCTACCAAATAAAAGATCAAGTGCATGTAAGCATTTCCATTATACACACACACACACACACACACACATATTGCACAGATTTCTCATGCATCGTCTTCCTGTGTGCTCTGGGGTGTAACATTTGCTTTCTTAGTCAAGGTGAACAATCTCATTTGCTGGGAAACAAATTAGAAAATAGATGTAGCTGTGACAATACCTCAAATTCCATCTTACTTATTTTCCCCCTTTCTTCTTCTTCTTTTTTTTTTAATTTACACTACAAAGTGTTAATGTAAACGTTCAGGGCCCAATTTAGCGCGGTTTTAGCCGTGGCATCGAGGGATAGATAGATGGGCAAAGAGGAGGGTCCTTTTAGAATACACACACAAACACAGTGTACCATCAGACCCTAAGGCAGCCTCAGTAACACACACTGTACCCTAATCACACTTACACACACACACACACACACACAGACACACAATATCACAGATTCTCATTAGCTGTAAAGGTGTCCCAGTAACAGCAATGTTCACACAAAAACACACACAAAACATCACCACACACCACCGTGGAGAAACTGGGAAACAAGCAAGTCTTACAAGCAAACAAAAGAAGAGTTTGTTTGTTTGACAAGGATCTCCATGCTGAAAAAAGTACATTAAAGAGAAGAAAGCGGGACAAGAATAGGTGAAGGAGTGCCCCTGAGCCATGTGAGTCTCTTAAACCCCGTGCTTGCAGCCAGTGAGTTCAGCTAAAAACCTTTTTTTTCAGTTTGTGTGATCTTCTGGATCTGGATTTACTGCTTCTTCTGCTTTACAGAGGAAAGTGTGTAATTTCATAGTGATAACACCTCCCACTTAGAATGTTCATATGTGTGTTTATCACATAGCTAAACATGTTTGATTAAAGCCACTTTCATGCAGCAGTTCAATGGCAAGAACCTGCATATACCTATTTTGTACAAGGCCACATACGTCTGATGAGGAGTACCTCACAACAGGAGAGACTGCAAGATGAGAAGATCAACCATCCTTGGTAGACGGACAGAGAGAAAGAATGAGGCAAAGACAGAGTGACGTTATAGATAATCTTTTTACTTGCTGTTGAGTAAACATACAGTGTTTGTTAAGTCTGTTGCCATGGCCGAGCCAAGTGGCGAATGATGGATGCAACAGCGTTAGCTGGCTGATTAAAGTCCTATCTTCTTCAAAGTAGGAGGGATTTTCACTCTGACATTTCAAGAACAAACACAATGCTCAGTTGGGTGGCATATTTGCCTTTTGTTCCTTTTTAAGATAAAACTTCTGTCCATGTGGAAGTTTAAATCTTCTCGGGTAGCTGTTGTATCTAACTGTTTTTCTTTATGTCTAGCCGGCTCAGCGCCTCTGTTTGTATGCATGCGTTTCTATACAATTCTTGCGGCTGTACATTTGTGTGTGTGTGTGTGTGCGTGCCCATGTGTGTTCCTGCATATAAACCCTCATTCAGATAGACCTCGGTCCAACTTCGGCGGTGGCCCTCGGCCACATGGAGTGGTCTGATAGAGCACTGGAGTCTACGGGAGTCACACACACTGCTGTCGTATGGCGGGGCCTCTCTTATCGGAGCCGCCAGCACGGTAAGCTAGGATTAGCATCTAGATCTGCGAAGACTGGACGTCAGCACAAGGGACAATGGTGACAGAAGAGAGGAGGTAGCGGGACAAGAAGATGGAGATAGAGGGGTTGGGGGTTGGGGTGTTATAGGAGATAGAGGGATGTCATACTCACCAGTAGAGCAAAGAACAACATTTCTGCCATCCCCCACTCACTGCTGTGCGCAGTTAACTTCTTTCTTTTTCTGCTCTTTTAAGCCATTTTGTCCCCATTTCTTTCCCTTCTTTTGTCCCTGTGGACAAAGTGCATCAGGGCAGCATGTGCATGCCCATGCCTACTTGGACTTTTATGGTGGTCTGATGTGGAGGATGTACTTCAAAACCACAGAAAAATCACACTCATAGAGCAGGCTAAGTGGGCACTGTTTTTGAAGTATTTCTTTGAAATAAGCGAGGCAATCCCTTGGCCCAGGGATCATATTCTATTTACGTTCTCTTTGCCAACGACACAGGCGACGCTGGCCAAATTCACAAAAGAAGATCCACATTGGAAAATCCGGCTAATCCCTGATTGAAAGTTCATGTGTTGGCTTCGATGGATAAGCTCTGGCAGATTTTCCCAGGAAAGTGGAGTAAAGGAAAAAAAGGCAACAAAAATGGGATCCTTTTTGGATAAAAAAGTGGAGTCAGTGTCAGTGGCAGGCAGGCAAAGCTCATGTCCACTTGTCAACAGCTGCCTTTCATGCTCAAGGCCGCAGTGGTTTCTCTCATCCCGACCTGAAGGGAGAGGTTATTCTGTCATCTTCAGAAGTGAGTGGGCTTAGTATTGTTTTAAAGGTCAACCTTGGAAAAGGCAGTCAGAATGGATGCTACCTTATTTTTTGTTAGCTCTATTTTATTTTTTTTTCTTTTTATATTTATTGCATCCTCAATTTTGAAACAATCCTTCATCACTCATGTTCCTAGTCAGTCTCTCCTTCTTTTCCTCCATCCTTCCTCCCTCCCTCCTTCCCTGGCTGCCTCTACCCTGCTGCCTTTCTCCTCACTCTCTTCCAGGGGTGGTGGCTATGGCTAGAGAGCCTGCACAGATGGCAGGCCAGCTTGCCTTCAGGGGAAGGGCTCCACAGCTTAAACTTCCTCCATTTTTCCTCTTTTCTTCTTCGCTTTTCTTCAGCTCAAACTTTTGGCCTGCAACTTTTCACGTCTGGCGAGCCTTTATCTCAGCATGCATGATGTGAGGGGGAAGGCAGGGTCCTCAAAGGGGGTGGGATCTCTCAAACACATGATTTGTCCTCAGATCAATAGGGGCCATCAGAATCAGTGGAAACCCAGCAGAGAGGCCAGCGTGTCAGTGGCGGTACTGTGGGGCCATTGACTAGCCGATAATCTGACACTTGAAATTGTCACATTTTAAACCTAAATCCCATCATTCTACAGAATGTAATGCATCTTTCACTCTGGGTGGAGTTGATAGATTGATAAAAAGGACAGGCACTATCGAAGCTTTCTGCTCAGATTCTCACTTCTTGATGATTTGACATGATATTTGCCTCTTCCCAACACGCCAAAGCTTTCCTTAGTCAGACAATAAAAGCATTAACAGGCACAAGTATTGTTAGAAGCCAGAGTTTCCTACTTCGTGTTAACAAGAATCCTCTAGATCAATGTCTTCCTGAGATGACCCAGTGATAATGGTAATATTACCTCTCACTATCTCTCCACACATCATTTCACACTTGAGTCAATGTGAACAATGTTCCTCTAATGGCTTGCTATACTTAAAGCTGTCACCACCATAAGTGGTCTTGTTAGCTGTGGCCCCTTGCCTCTTCATGAGATCAGCCCAACAACTTGACCTGTGTCAAGTGATCACCTGATAGCTACCCCTCTGTTTTAGGCCTCCTCCTATTTAGCACAGCAGTACTCTTTAGACTCTCAGAATGTCTGACAATATACAGCAATGGATTTATATTTAATCATTTTAATTTAAGATATTGTAATGCTCCACAAAGTGTATGTGAGAAAACATAGCGTAGAGGATTTCTAAATGTGGGACCTAAAGTACAGACCAAGTGTGCTGCAACAAAAAATGTATTTTATCATTTAAGAAAATGTTCCAAAATCAACAGAACTACAGTTTACATATCAAAATGAGAGATATCAGCTTTGTAAGAAATGTGAACATAAAAAAACATAACAATACTACATAGACAGTTTGTATGGACAGAATCAATTAATCCTAATTAATAAAAAATAACTGTGCAAAGCTCTTTATTTTACTTTTTTTTAAGGGAAGAGAGAGGCCCCATAATGCCCCTTCCACTTGGAAGAAGTGTCAAATGTGGCCCTAATGCTTACTAAACTCAAGAGATATCTTGAGACCAAAACACCACTCTATAACAAGCAATTTATTTAGCCAACTTAAAATGAATTGAACATTTTACAGACTGGCAGAGCTCATGGGTGTTAAAGACAGTGTCAATAATCAAAAGAATGTTATTGGATTGAATAGGGACATATATAGATTATTAGGAGAGAAATGTACAAGTTCTTGCAGATAGATTAAATTTGGTAAGATCATATTTTTAATTCCTTATGTTGTTTTTAAAAATTAAAACAAAACTTCAGAAAAAATAAACCACATTTCTCACTTGCCTCATCTAGCCACACAGATGTTTTGGTTTAATTTGTCAAGGGTGTGGAGCTATTTGTCTCAGATTTCTGCCAACACTCTATTACAAAGGATGTGAATTTTGTTTATGCTGCTCACAGATTAGAAAAAAAAAAGTTAAAAACCGATCGGCAGCATGTCTAATGTCACACACCCACATACATAATAATATTTATAAATCATAGTATATGTATAAATGCTCTTAAAAAAATTCTCTTTTTGCTAAACTTGTTCCTTCAACCCTCTGATAGCATATTTCTGCTCTATAGAAGGTATCAATAAGGTTTTCTATTTAATATTTTCCAGAGCTGTTTCGATCAAAACAGTGAAAAAAAAAAGATGTTATGGCTAATAACTCTGGGTCGAATGTGAGAATAAAGCTCTGAAAGGGAAACTAACATATAAGGAGATTTTGTTTCAGCCGTCCTGTTTTTTCAGGGGAACGTCTTAGGCCTAATAATAATAATAGTACTTTTTAGCAGTTTTCATTAATCTAACAGTGGTAGTGTTGTCATTATGCTGCAGATGAGGTTTTGTGTGAGAATTAACACTCACCTTGACCTGTGACTCGCACTCTCAATTACGCATAAAATTCTAATTATATAGAGAGATTATAACGTTTTTAAATATGATTGCAGCATTTAATACACTTTAAAAGTTGTACGTGCCGGTAGACTGGCTGTTTTTTTTTTTATACGGTTCCTAATTAAAGCTTAGAGAGGATTTGTCATCAGTGTGCTTCAAGCATGTCCTAATTCTCATTTTCATAAAACATCTGTGAAATAGTCTATATTTAACGCATGTGATGGTTATTTAATGCACTTTTTATGCTTGTCTCACGGACATCTTCATGTGCTGAATATGTACTATCAGCACAGTTGAGGGACTCAAGCACCCTTTTCAAACATCGATGAGAGCAGAGAGGTAGCGGGCGTGCTGATATATGAGAGAAAGACAGACACAGAGAAAGAGATAAAGAAAGAGACAGACAGTGAAGGGAGAGGAAGGGGATGAAGGAGAGTTGAAAAATGATTCCGGACTTTGTCAGAGAAATCAATTGAGAAACACACAGACACGGGTAGCAAATTGGGTGATAAGGCCCTCGTGTCCTCCCCCTCCTTAACGAGGAGCACTGAAGCATGAGGGTAAATAAAAGAGACATCTCTCTCTCTCTTTCAATCTTTCTTACTTTTTTCTCTCTTACACATACAGTCTTTCTTCTGGCTGCTCTATTGCACCCTCGCTTTGCTTTCTCTGTGTCTGTTTGTTTCTTTAGGCCCTCTCTTATCTCTTTCTCTCTCCATATCAATACATTTATGCATGTTTAATATCAGCTGACAGGATGACAGGACACTGCTTTGACTGCAGTTTCTGCATGTGCACACATTGTGCATGTGTGTGCAAGGATATAATGTAATCTGAGAGGCCTATCCTCTGTTACCAGGTTCGGGCGAGGGCGACCAGAGGTTGTGGTGGCATATGCCTGTACTTTGTGTAGAACAATGCAAGCAGGCAGGCAGTCGGAGCTCGGAGGTATTCTGCAGGTGTCGCAGAGAAGGACCCTTCTGTAGCAGTGTGTCTTGGACCCGATCTCCACAAAGCTGCCTCTCCCGCTGCCAGATGGACCCATGCTTTTCCCCACACTCTTGCTCTCACAGCTAAGACCTAGGCTTTTCTCCCTCCTTTTTTCTCCCCCTTCCTACAAAAGAAAAGCGCTTTGGCTGAAAGAAAACCACAGCTGAATTTTATGGTGCCGCTTCTTTTGCCAAGCTGATTTTACAATTCAAAGGGACAGAGTGCATGGAAATGCTGTTTTTGAGCTGCGTCGTCGATACGCTTTTTTAGATGCAAGTTTGCATTGGCAGATATATTTGCCACACTAATATTTCCCTTCCCAGTGTGAAATCTTGATAATATCCGGAGTTGCAGAGAAACACAGCTCAGTGTGTTTAGAGAGTGCTTGGAGCAGATCTTCTGGGGTGTAATTCCTACAAGGCCTCAATAAGGTGACAGCAATGTCAGCGCTAAACGTGATCACACCGTCTATAGACATCATGAGTTACACATCAGTGTGTATGTGTGTGAGTTTGGTAGTGTGTATATGCATGCCAGCGAATATGAGCCAGCACATACTCAAATACTGGCACGCATTCTTTGGCACATATATCACCAAGCACAAAATTCATTAAGTTTTAACAACGCCCTCCCCTTACCTTAAATAACTGAACGAGATGCAACACAACTTCAATCGCACGACCCCGATACAGCTACACCTCGCACAGAGCAGAGGGAGCACTCACTTACTCCAGGGACAGAATTAACATCCAATTTCCCACTTCTCATTACAATTCAATAAAAGCCAATCTGCTTTTACCTTTAGAGCACTGTTTTGGGTGGATGCTTTCAGGGGGCCCCACTCCACTCTGAGCCCAATTAAGAACATTTAAACATATTAAAATCTCCCAAGCTCTTCACTGTCCTGATTACTGCTTATATATAATCTGCTTTTATATCCTCTCTCTGCCTCTTTGACTCATTTTTCCTCTAAAATTATATCCGTCAGTGATAATTTTTTTTTTTCTAAAGGGGATTCAGGGTCAGGCGAGTAAGTATTTGTACCTTTCATGCAGAGATATTGAATTGCCAAGGTGGTGAGTGAACTCTGCCTGTCTCACACTTATCAAACATACTCTGACTTTTCTTTACAATCAGTCACTTATTGCACAGCACACAGAAAGACAAACATGTTTAACATCATTTAAAATCCATCCCTAGCCTCTGACCTTGTTATTCCTTGCCTTGATGAGGATATATAGTGCGTTTAGAGGAATGCATGCATGAATATTGATGTGTATAAATGTTTCTGCTAAAGAGGCCCTGCTATCGCTCAGTCATTCTGTCACATCCATCATGGAAAATCCACTTTACTCATCACCACCAGTATGCCATCTGATGGGCATCGCTAAATCGGCCACAAGTCACATCTGCATGTGGAATCAAAGTGAGGGTTCACACAGACGCATGACACCGGCACCCGCCAAATGCAGATAAAATTCGGTCGTGGCTGGTATCATAACAACTCTCATAGCTCAATCTCTCTCTCTCTCTCTCTCTCTCTCTCTCTCTCTATATATATATATGTATATCTATATCTATATCTATATCTATCTATATATCTATATCTATCTATATCTATATCTATATCTATCTATATCTATATATATATATAGATATAGATAGATATAAGTCTATATAGATA
>JAPZDV010000001.1:2365693-2391255 GCA_029814665.1 Acanthurus lineatus
TCTTAGGCAACTGGACTTGGTAGAGTTCTTGAAGACGTTTCGCCTCTCATCCAAGAGGCTTCTTCAGTTCTGAAGATATTATCAAAGTACTTGATAAAGGCAGTAGTTTCAAAATAATTAGTTGTCATGTGCAGGTAGGGAAATTTGCATTCTAATGCCAGACCCCTTGTTCAAAAAGGAGGTCAAATATTTTCTGGAGGAGGAGCAACTACTGACACTTGTAATAGTCTCTGGCACTCTTAATTACATTGACAGAAACTCTGGAGTTGTGTGGATTCTTTTAAATACGGTCCATGAAATAAAAAGATCTGTCGTTTTTTTCCTCTGTTAATATTTCCAATAGAATCACTAATAGAAAAATTGCCAGGGTGTACTGTTAGTTTAGAGGCTTTCCACATCAGCTACACTCTGTGACAGATCTGATTTCAAACACATATAATGTCAGTTATACATATCATGGGGTTCTCTATACCTAAATGGTGCATTTGGTCCAGGATATGGGCACAGTCATTATTAAGATTATTTATCTTACTCCAGCCGCTGTCAACTGAGGAATACTGGAGGGCATCTGTAAATATGGTCCAAGTATAAAGGGTTCAGCTTCTCATTGGGCAGATTATTTCTTTAATGTTTTCTATGAAAACATTTTGCATTTTTGACCATACAATCACATCTTTACTTAGTTGTTTACTGTCTATTAAAAAAGATGAAAGGTCACCCATGGAGGTGAGTAAGCAATTGATGTTGTTAAAGCATTTCAAAGATTCTGAGTCTGTTTTAAGTAAAAAGTGCTTTTGGAGGAGAAACTTATTTTGAGAAGAACAAAGGGTTTTTTTTAAAAGTTCTCAAGGTTAAGACAAATTATATTTATGACATAAAGTCAGTAATGGCGGATGTCTGTTTCCTTTTGTCATTTTGTCCTTTGTAACTAAAGGATATCTTTGTGACATTAATGGACGGGATCTCAAGGTACAAGTGGGGAGAAAGGCTGTCCAGTTTGGAGTGTTGGCTTCACTCTTCTGTTACCTTTTGCACACAGTGGCGTGGTTTGCATAAATGGTTGAGATGAGATGAAGCACCTATTGTCTTACGCCATTGTTTAAAAATCGTCAATTGCCTCCTTTGGTGGGGATTTTTCACTCCTTTGGTGGGGAGTTTTTATTTTATCATAAGCAGAGAAGTTAAAGTATCCCAGGGTCTTGTTCACAAGTAAGTACAAATGGAGTCATTTTGCACTAACAGTGCATGAGACCAGCCAGGCAGACAGGAAAATTGTAAAGAGGTACAAGGTGTATTGTCTTCTTTATTGAGATGTTTATTTCAATATATTTACAGAGAAAACTGAAAGAAAATATTTAAACTTTTTTCAGGCACTTAGTTGTGGAAGATTACAAATAAATTTTACAGTTTATATGCACCTTTAAACAAAATACATAACTAATGCAAAATGGGTTTTTTAAGATGTTTGCAGCCCAAACAAATATTAGGTATATGAATAAGTGATGTGTAAGAACGCTATGAAACATGGTTGGGAATTCTGCATATAGCTGCAGATTTATCATAATGATAATGTAAGAATCAAACATAGGTAATAGAATTTCTAAAGCTCAACGCCCTTCAAGCAGCTATGCTGCTAGAATGAAAAATCATTAACTAGGGTGTGTTTAAAATTTTGCAATACCAAAATAGTCATTGAAAAAGTATTTAAGATATGTTACTTATTAAAATACTTTTACAAAACAACAAATAAGGATGGACACTAATTAATTAGTGAAAAATCCAACCTCAGTCTCTGTTGACCATAACTGAACATGTCAGACTTCCTGTCTCCTGGCCAACCTCAGTTATTCCTAATGGATATAGCAAAAGACAAAACTTAGCCCTCAGAAGCACTCAAAGATAGCAATAGCACCATCTGCTTTATAAAATTAATTTCTACCAGAGCATCAGCATGACAGGTGGACTGGTGCAGTATCAGCAGTTATGTAGGCTTTTTATGAGAGTATTGTAGAGAGAGCTTAACTGGAGGACAAAGGTTTCAACATACCAGTTGACCTAAGTTCCGGAGCAGAACTTTGGTCAGTTTTGGGTAGCCACTGTAAGAATGAGATTATGCATGCAAGTGGTTAAAATTATTTCTCTCTGTAAGGTGGCTGGGCTTCAGTGATGGGGGAGGAGCTCATACATCTTAAGAGAGCTTGAAGGGAGCTACTGCTCCTTTATGTCAAAAAGAGCCAGTAGAGGTGTTTTGGGCATCTGATCAGGATTCCTTCTGGACAAGAGACAATGGCAAGAGACCTTGGGGTAGACCCAGACGCGCTAGAGGGATTATGCATCTCATCTGGCTTGGGAAAGCCTCAAGGTCCCCAAAGAGAAGATGGAAAATGTTGATGGGTAAAGGGACATCTGGACTTCCTTGCTTAGCCTGCTGCCACCACAACCTGGGTTTGGGTAACTGGCAGGAAATGGATTGATGGATGGATGGCTCAATGGATACTGGATGAATTCCTCAACTCTTGTTTTGTGAAAGCTAGTGTAACTTGTCCACTCAAATATAATAGATATATGATTAATGTTGTTGTTGTAATGCTGAACACCTGGGTTTCTTCTGCTATGACTAGACAAAATGTCCTCTGTGAAATAAAAAAATAAGGAAAGGGTGTGACAATTTTTTCAGGTGCATGGTTAAGATTTTTTTTTTTAACGCACAAGTTGGGAGAGATCCATAAAATTACATCTAGTTCACAGTGTTTCCTAGAGGATTTTGGTGGTGGTGGACCTTTGGCCCTCGAGGAGGAGTGGGACAGAACAGTGTGGGGTGGGGAGGTTGTTTGTATTGATGATTAAATAAAATATTACAGATAAATTGCACTGGAATTAACTACAGGAGAGATATTTTAAATCAATATTTCAAAGATGATGGTGTTGCGCTGAACATGTCTCTGACTCCAGCTCTGGTCACTGTCTTAGCTGCATGTGTTAGCACAGAAAAGCCATGCCCTTGGTAGGTACATGAGAGAAGAGAAGGCTCAGCCCAGGACAATGAAACCCCTTTAAGATGCTCATGCTTTTTGCCTTTCTTTTTTGGGGGGGCAGGAGGTTGTGCTGGGGGGGTAATGCCCCTGAAATTGAATGGTAGTGAATGGTAATCTTAGTAAGTGAATGGTATGGACATGCTTTAGCTTATAGATAGCCTAATGTTAACGTTACATGATCAGCTAACTTGCTCCCTTGATGCTGAAAAGAGACACTATGTTACCAAACAGCAAGCATCCAATTTGCGTTAATCTAATGATGATAATTTCTTCCATAATGCTAGATAATTACCACTGTAACTCACCGTAAGTTATATAGAAAAAAATAAATAAATGCAGGCTAATAGCCCACCATGTTTGGGTATGAAAAAAAAAATTAAATTTAGCTGTATTCTTTACTCTAAAAAATGTCATGAATGCAAAAAAAGAAAACCAAACAGGCTCACTCAAGATGATTCTTAAATGAGGTTTTCAAAAGGTTGCATTTATATATAGTTGCTGGGAAATGACCCATCATAGTAGCCCCACTGAGACTAAAAAGATCATACTGTGGGTACATCTGCTCCTTTAAAGACAGCCGAACTTCAAATTATTCACAAAGCATAATTTAGAGCTGTGTAAGTCAGCCATGTAAAAAAGGCATCTTAAATTATACCATGCAAACTCCAGTGTCTCATTAATATTACAGGGACTATTCTTTGACTTCATTTCATTTAATTTTTCCGTCTGAGTGGGGACAAACGTTGAAGCATGGAGGAATTATAAGGTGTGCAAATCACATTTTAGGGTTCAGTGTACAAAAGAACTACTGAATTGTTTTAACCTTTTCTTCTCCACTTCTTCTCCAGCTTTCTCTGAGCTTTTTAAATGTGTATATTTCAGTGGCATGCGATGAATTTCACAGATAGGCAAGCAAAGCAGACTCAATATGCAATTCAGCTGTTTACTTAAACAAGCAGACTAAAACAGTATTTCATAATTTTGTACTGCTTGTCTTTCCTGTGCTGAAAGTCACTCTCTGCATCTTGCTTCACTCTGCCTGGACATCTTCTAAAGAGGTATTAAACCATTCTTTAAAACTGCAGTATAATGAAAAAAAAAAATATGTCTGTATGGTAAACTTAAAAAATTTTTACTAACAGACAGTGACAGTGAAGGATAGTCTGTTTCCCTGTGTTCATATACTGTCTCAAAACTTCTCAAACTTACTGCAGGTCTTATACAGAGACCTTACACCTTGAATATCAGAATGGAACAGGAATATTTTAATTATAAAGCCAAATGAAATTAGTAGGCCTGGTTGTTATGTTAATACCACACATGTACATTAAATCAATGTAAACGTAATTAAATTGGCACATCCTGTCAACCAAGCTAATTTATTTATTTATTTATTTATTTATTTTTGTGCTAATCTGAGAATGCACGGTGTAGCCTACGGAAGCTGAACTTGGTGTATTATCAGTATTTATTCAGTTCAGTATGGCTGGAGTTGATCATCCCTTCTTGATTATCTCCATCTTCTCTGTAAAAGCTTTCCTTGCAAAAGAAGTTAAAATCTGTTCCTTATTACACCCTAAATCCTCGTTCTCCAACATGTTGACCAAGGTGACATATTATCTGATAGGAAAATTAGATTGTAATTTGCTCATTTACTTGCTTGTAAGGAGGAAAAGACTGTGAAAGTAATAATTTAATTCTTAGTACAGTATTCGGACACATCTGTGCATGCGTATACTAATGCGTGCATTACTTTAGTGATCTTAGAACGGTGAAGCCAAGTAAAGGGCAGCATGGCAATCACACTTGCTGTGACTTGTCATACCTCGTCACCCGCAGAGCAGCTTCCTATTTTTAACTTAAACGCTGGTCAAGCACTGCTTGCCTGTCCTCACACAATACCACTGGTATACTTATTTCTTTAATTAGGACTGGGCAATAAACCTATTTCAAAACTGGATTGTGATTAAATTAGTTAATGATGATAAACTTTGGATGTATTTATTCTATATCACATGGCAGATATAAGTGCAACAACAGCCATTCAGAGTCTGCAATTTCCAGCTTTGTGAGCGTAGTTTAAGTTGCAACCAGCTGTAGTCAGGGACAGAAAGTGGAGCCAGGGGCAAGGAAAGTCAGGGGGAACGTGAAAACAAACTGATGTTATCTTTCAAAACTGAAGACCCTGTTGATAAAAAAAGGTTACATAATGTCATTTGGTTGGATGTTGTTTTGCATATCACAAGGAGCAGATTTAGCCAGTCAGCGGAATATGTTTGGTGCCACCCTAACATTAGTAGAGGCTAACGACACCCATGAATCCTTCTGCTATTCAATCTAAGCTCAAAGTGAGTATATTCCTGGTCCCATCAAGTAAGTTTTTCACATTATCATTATCATTATCATTAACTTTTCAGCCCTTTTAACAAAAGAAGGGCTGCATCTCTGCCTTTTAATCTTTACTACAATCGTCAAAATAGACTGGAGAAAATTCACTGTGAGGCTATCATGCAGTCCATGGCCCCTATTTGACAGCTACTAATAATTTTAAGATGGAGTGTTTTCTTTCATGTTACTCAGTTATTAAGTTGATGTCATACATCAGTCAAGCCACCTTAAATATCAAAAGGATAACTGACCATTGTGTCGTTTTTCTTGCATGACATACACTTAAGTGATGATCACATCTTGAAGTGGTCAAAAAAGTGTAGTAAAGTGAAGTAAATTTCAACTGGATTACGCAAATTGCAGATACTCTGTTTCCTCACTTTGAGAAGAAAAGTCCTGGAGCACCATCGGATGGGCTCCAGCAGCACTCCACCTATGGCATGAATAGGGGTGCACATAACTGGTATGCATGTACGCATGCACGACAGAAATCAGGAATGAATAACGTTAGTTGTATCACTTTTTGTATCACCTTTGCGTACCTGATAGTTAGGTTGGCAACACCACACATCTCAATTTACAGACACACACTATGGAGTACCCTACTACTGTGTAATATGTCAAAGAAACAAGAGACATTAAGCAGCTTCTTTGGTGTTTCACCACCGACAAAGAAACAGCAACCTAATCTGGGCCCGGAGCCGAAGAAAAGAGTTTTTTCTGAAAAGTGGCTGTGTGATGTGCTGTGGCTTGAAGCTAATAGTGAGCGCGCTGAAATGTGGTGCAAGATTTGCACTTGCACCCACATCTAGCAGACTAAACAAGTGCGTTTTATACAGGCTCAAAGAATTTCAATCATCCTTTATTTGACAGACTTGAAAAGAGCAAGGTAAGACCATACTACATATGAGGTGAGTACTACACACCATCTCCTGGTACCCACCTGAGTAATTCACTGAAAAAGTTATGTGCACCCCTGGGTATAAAGCACAGTTCTTAGGAGTAGCAGCTGTTAGCAACACACGTACTTTTGGCTACTGCCGTCCTGCACACCAGTTCGTCAGGAGTGGGAGTGAGATAAAAAAGAAAATGAGTACAGAAAAACGTTAACCAATATCTTAGTATCCAGTATCTTCACATCTTACTAATTGACTAATATAAAAATTAAAAAACTATAAAAGGTAAATAATGTGAAAAATTTTTTTTTCCATGTATCCCAGCCATATTTTTAATTACCATCCCTTTTTATGTGCAATTATTTGGTAATATTTTTCTTTGGCGGGAGTTAATGTTTTTGACCAAACATCAGTGGCCAAAATGTATACATTTTATACATACATACATATCTATCTATTTATCCATCCATCTATCTGTCTATCACACACACACACACACACACACACACACACAAAGACACAGACACATATGCCTACTGCATAACCATAAAAAAATACATAACTGCCACCTAATTAAAACTATTATTTCATCACATCATTCAAACAACAACAACAAAAAAAAACAAAACTTGCTTCACAACCTTTACAACCTCAGCCACTAAAATTGCAACTGAGACACTTTTTATTTTGCAAACTCCCCAACTCCTCTCCAGATTTCAGTTTGCTTAAAACTAGTGGTAGGCCAGTCAAAAGTGTCAAGACAACCTTTTACCTCTTTTTTTATATGAACTATGTGTGATCAGTCCTACGATGTTTTACTTTTTCATTGTTTTGACAGTTTAACATGTCACCCTGAAGACAATCAGATGCTTAACTCATTGGAAACCTGGGCCTTTCTTCTTTTCAATTATACCAAAAGCAAAACAATTTTGTTTTGAATTTTAACATTGGTTTTATAAAATTAGTCCTTTTCAGTGAACGATTAGTTTGAATTCTAAATAAATCCACATTTTTTAATAAATATTTAACATGAACAAGATCATTGAATACAAAGCGATAAAAATGACCACAAACGCCAATAAACTAAATAACGACTCCGAGGGGGGCAGCTCGTGTCTAAACATTTTACTCATCATTATAAAAGGCTTTTATTTCCTTGTGGCTTTTACTCTATATATCAAGACTGAGGTCATTGGCTCTCACATTAAAGATTCATAAAACCAGTGCTAGGGATATGGAGAATTTATGAAACACTCACTCTGCCTCCTTATTACTGTAAAATTGCTGATATGCCAGTGGGTGACAGTATAAGAAAACGATGATACATTTTTCTGCATACCGAAGCTAGTGGAGATGCAAAAGAGTTGTGTGGAGCACTTGGTAATGGAGGGCATCAGAGTAAGCGGATAAGTATTTCGATGCTAATATCGCCAACCTGACGATCTCTCACATACAATACCAGTTTTACACTCCCCCACCGCCACCACGGTCTACGGAGGATCATTATGCATGGAAATGACTGGTGTCTGAGAGAGCTTGTTTAAACTGAGAGAAAACAGAGGCGAGGCTGTGCTGAGGAGAAATGGAAGGAAGGAATACATCAAAAGACTTAACTGTTTACTGTCAATGAGGTGCGATGAATCCAGTGTGAATTTAAAGGAGATAGAGAGATGGGTAGATGTAGGTAGGGAGGATGGGGGCAGATAAGTTAAATGACCTATATATATGTGTAGTCTTACTGTTTATGAAATGGAACTAATGGTGTCAGAGGTGGAATATTCTGTCTTCTTCTTGATACGTGAAATCTCTTTTTCTGTTCATATGAAGATGGACTGAAAGTGTATGTGCGTACATTTCTATGTGCTCTTACACTTGTGTGTCAGTGGATACTGTAGGTGTGTGTCCATCTTTGTTTCTAAGCGTATTTGTGCCCATTGTGTGCAAGAGTGTGTGTGTGTGTAAAAATTAATCAAAGTGGGGGCGATGATGAACAGTTTCTGTAGAATTCTGTCAAAGGTTAAGAGCTAGTTATTTTTAAGAATGACATGAATCTCGGGGAGACAGTGATTGCCTAAATGACCACTGTAATTACCAATTACTTCTTGAAGCAGAGAATATATTCACGGCATGTAGCCAGCTAAATACAGACAGGCATTAGCCCATTTACGTACTAATGCACATAATTTAGATCCTGAAAAGGGCAGATGGGAACACAATGGAAGATATAATAGATACAGTCTAATACCATTCCAAAAAGAATATTCGATTCATAGGAGATGAATATTACTTTGTGTCAGATTGTTTTTCCATAAAACATTCAAAATATATTCCATCTTTTTGCTCTTGTTCTTGCTTTTCTCCCTCCCTCTCATTCCCTTTTGTATGCCTCCACCACCATGCTGTGATCGTTAACGAAGGGTACTGCAAAGGAGACTTGTGTGGAGACACTTGCCTGTTTGGTAGGCTGTTATCCCTCTTCTGCATTAAATGACAATGAGGGCTTGACACATTTCACACAACTAGCCTTGCATCACGCACTAGTTACCTGGCCTTGTGTTTGGCACACAGTTCAGAAGTTAAACTTTCACAGTGACACCCACAAACAACGATGGGGTGCAAATCAGAGAGAATATATGCCATTTCCATCCAGGCTTGATTTCTCTCTGTCACCCAGCGACCAGAGAGGGGGGAGACAAAGGATGTTGAGGAGGAGATGGGGACGGGGAGAACATAGGGAAGAGAGGAAAACAATGGCTGACAGGCCTGACTGGCGAAAGGATATTTACTAAATTAGACATAAACTGCAACGCTCTGCATCTCCGTCAAGGAACTTGTAAAGTCTCATAAATAAGTAAAGCAAAATGACAGAGATGGAGCACGCAAACAAAAGTGGTGTACAAAATCTGACTGCAAGTATGAGCGCACACTGTGTGTGTGCTTGGGATGTTTTTGGGTTTGGGATAATGAGTTGTCGTTTTGCTGCTTTTCTCCACTCAACAACAACCTTTTCCCCTCTCTCTTACACTACATATTGCTCTCTTCCTCTCCATCCTCATTTCTAACTCTCACTCTGTCACCTATGCTATTGTCAGTCTCACGAGTTCCTCTTTGGCAGGATAATAGGGACACATATTTGCTCTCGACGTAATCTTGTCTGTGTTCTATCTGATAAATACTTGGAGAAGAAGCTGATTATTATAGTTGGCGGTGGGGATCAAAGGGAGACGCGCAGAGAGAGGGGCGAGTGTTTTGAATCCAAACTTTGAGCATATGACTTCACCCTCCTCCTCCTCCTGCTCTCCTCACCATATTGCTCACTCGTTGCAAAGTCATGTCCGCGCCGGCCGCGACCCGTTTGAAAGGGATTAGCTTATTCCATGTGGGGTTTTTTTCTTTAGCAGTGCTGGCACTACATAGAAAGCAAATCCATAGGGGCCCTGGGATTCACATTGTAATGGTAGTAATAGCTATGGGGAAAAAACACACTCTCGCTTCTGAGCCATTCTAAAAGCTAGCCCTCTCTTCGCCAATATATTATCTCACACCCTTCATCCATACACAGCCCCATCACAGAATGTGTCAGGATTTAAAACGGGACAGGATATTTTTAAGTAGCAGAAACAAAGTGTGTTGACTGTTTATTTCTTTCACTTGCTTCCTGTCATCTCTTGCCAAAGCTGTTTAGCAGCAGCATTGTCATTCCTCTCTTCGCCACCGGCTCCTACTCTCACTTCTTCTTCCTCTTTTTTTCTTTATCTTTAAACAATACCTGCGTTTTACAGTAGCAGCACTTTTTTTTTAGCTGTGTCTTTATTTTTTCCCTCTCTTTTTTTTGGCATCATCACTTTTGTTGGCAGTTGTCTTCAATAGTTAATGCCTCAATGAAAAGAGGTGACAAACAACCAACCGTTGCAAAAGAGAGGTTTATTTGTTACATTTTGGAAGTGAATTTGTCTTTCCACACCATGTGTATTAACTCAATATTAGGTGCTCTTTGGCATTAAAAAAAAAAGGATTACAGGGTATCTAAAGTGAAGTCGAAAAAGAAAAGAAAAAAAAGTGCCTTGTAAGGCCTTAATCTTGCATGTTCATGCAGTGGCCTGAGCCTTTCTGAGTACTTTTAGTTAATAAAATAGCACATTCCTACTCATACTAATGAAAATTCAGTTTATGAGCAGTGAAGTACACATTTTCTCAGTTTAATATATTAAGGGACTTTACTGCTAAAATCTTGTCTAGTATGACTAGTAGCTTATTGTGGCCAAGAAAAACTTTGGCCACATTTTGCCCCCTAATAATTTACGTTACTGAGGTACTTGAGCTAATATTACACTACATATTCAATTGTTTGCTATTTGTGATGAACACTGCTTATCTACTACAGTGGCAGCAAAAATAAAAATTGGAAATTATCTAGAGAGATCTCTTTGACCAAATGACAGAACTGACAGCGCTGTACTTTCTGTGTGAGGGTGATGCAATTCTTTTATTTCAGAACTAATTCCTTACTTTGTAATTTAATAGCAAGCCAGACTTACCTACTCTTTGTTTATTTTATCTTCAGATTAGCTTGATAATACAAGAAAGTGAGACAGCTTACTGATTTATTGTAGGACTTCGAATGATCCGAGTCTTCTTGCACCCTTGAACCTTTTGCTTTGTGTTGTTAACAGCTTATTTATGCATTTAAAACAGCAGACAGCTTGTCCCATCTGATCGCAGCCTAAAGCCTTGTTTGGAAAGAACTTGTTTTACAAGGGAAGGTGGACTAAAATAATAATTACCAGAGTGTGTCACTTCAGTCCTCTGTGCAGAAAAAGTCTATCACTGATGTTCATGGGACATCATTTCCCAGTGATTATTTTTCTTAAAGATGATGAAAAGAATTCTGTGATTATTTTGATACTTGCATGCCTCAAAAAAAAGGGAAGAAAAGGAAAAAGGAAAAAAAAGACTTTCAAACATGTGCCTTAAAAAAACACAAATAGTATATTTTGTGTCATTTGAAAATTTATTAGTAACCATTTTTATAATATTTTAATCATTTTTGAAATATAAATTCACTGGTCCTTTCTAATGAAATGTAAATATTCTGCTTTTTCTGTGTCTTTTGTAAATGTCCTTGATTTTTGTATTGTTGGTTAAACATTACAAAACATGTGCACTATCACAAAACATTTGAGTCATCATTTTGGAAACTTTGGTGTTTTTCTCAAATGTTAAAGACCAAGCAATTAATATACAAATATAATCTGCAGATTAATCAGTGATGGAAATAATAATTATTGCTGTTGTTCTTTATCTAATCAAATTATGTATGACACACAATACATTAGGATGTGATGACTATCTTCATTTAGTGGACAGAGAGACCTCTTTAGCCCTTAATGTGACATATGAAATCAGAAAATCTAAAAAAAATCTGAAAATCAGGCAAAGGAGATTCTATTTACTCGATCTACTAGTCATAAGCGAATAAATCCAGCCTTAACAGGGCATTAGATTATCAATAAGATAAATATTAACACAAATCCTTTCTGCCCCCTTTCTGAAACATAAATTATTTAAAAATTTTTTAATAATAATCCAGTAACCATGCTTTGTGATTACATTATTATTGTGACCTTTACATTCTTAACTATCAGTTATCTGCAACATCGGTGGTCTAGGATTTTAAGCTCAATCTTTTAATCTGTAATACAAAATAATATTGTTTAATATCATCTTAACAAAAAGATCATTTTGGTGCGATTCATCTAGAAATCAGTAAAAGTGAGAGAACACTGTTACCACTGCAGATAAGCGTGAGTGCAAAATACTAACCCTGATATCCATGAGCACAGAAGTAAGTGGTGGCTGTGAAGCCATGGCATTTGAATGACACATTGATGGCCACGGCTCGTACGTGGCATGCCAAGAGTCCAGAAGATAGAACCAGTCTGGATCGGAGCGGGCCAAGAGCTTAGTGGGGAGTCCACAAACTGCTCAAAGCTGACATTTGTGCCTCCAGGAGGTACGCAAACAGGGATAGACAGACAGTCAGATCCAACTACCCTCCAACACCCCCCACCCCTCCCTTCCCCTCCCCTCCAACCCACCCAGTTGTCTTCATCTCTCCATCAATCTCATTTAATTGTTTTTCCATTGGAGATGTTGTACATAAATAACTCACTGTACATTATTCCTACTCCTCTGTTCTCTCCAGCAGAAGTGCCATTTTGAGAGCAGGCCCTGTCTTTCGCTGTCTGGGGGACGGTGGGGAAACTGCTGATGCTCTGTGGATCGTTTTTCTTCCAATAGCGCTGGAGTTCCTTTAATGGGCTCAGGTTCTTGTTTAATCACGCAGACTGATTGCTTTTATGTACTACTGCACTGACTTTTCTATTTCGCTACAAAATAAGTGTTTAAATATGGAAGACAGTACGGGGTGGGGGATGGGGAGGATGTGCCTGAATGTTAGAACACAGACGATCATAGCATCTAATTTTTTAGAGAAGAGCAAAAGGAATTATATGTATATTTCATGATAGAAACATTCTTAAACCTTTATACCAAGATCTTTTATGAGTGCAGGACACAGTGAGTAATGAATTGGATTATATATGTCACTGTTCCTTTAAACTTACTTTATAGAACATGTATTCCAAAACAATGTGGCTTGTCTGCTACCAAGTACTAAGTACAGATGACAATGAGAAGACAGTACTTGCATGTTAAGCCTTAGCATGTTAAGCTGTAGCATTCTAACAGCCATCTGCTACTAAGAAATAAGTAAATCCCTCCTGTTGGAGCATCAAATTATTGCTGATAGTATACTTTTTACTGATGCTGTAAGCTCTCAAAATAAAAGTATTTGAAACAGCTCCCACTAATGTTGCATATTTATCACTCCCACTAATTTCTAGGAAAGACAAATGGAGGCTCTTTTTAAAAGAGAGCAACTCTAAGATAAATGTAATCTACCTGGTGGGCTATATCTTTACCTACTCAAACCTTTTGAGATTTGATGGATAAAGGGGAATTCATAGTGACATTCTAACCACACTTTGAAAGCTGGAATTACCTGTTTTGCTTCCGCACTGTTCAGACGCAATGCAAGTAAAGTTTAAGCGGCATGATTGCTCGCAAAGTCAACATAAAGATGTAAACAAAACCAGTAGGAAAAAATCTACCTGAAGTTCGAAATGTTTCAAATTGTAACAGTCAGGAACACTGGTATACACACAATTGGTGAGTACATTGCTAGCTAGCCTCAATTAAAGCTAACATCTGTACAATCAGGGCAGATAAGACAAACTGAACAAATGACTCAGTAGTAAATATGTAGAAATAATGCAAGAGAAACACTTGCTTGACTGAACACCTCCAAACCTGTCAAGTTAAGTCACTCACTAAGAATGTGAGACCAACAGTCAGGCAATACCAACAACTGGGAAAATAATTCATCATCAACAATTATGATCAAATTTGCAAATTCGTCTCCATTGCAATAAGCAAGATGCCACAAGATGTGCTGTCTTCAAGACATCACAAGAAAATTGTCAGGTGTAGATATGAATTTAATCTAATGTAGATTGAATTAAATTGCCTTGAGTGAGTAAAGTTGTATTTTGTTGATGACCCTAAATGTAAAATGAGGTCCACGTCATGTCACTGTTAGTGAGAGAAATACAAAACAGCAACAGAGCTGAAATAATTTCCTTATTACCTACACTCCTAATTCCTCCTAAGTCCTGCTAATACAGTCTAACTATGGACTCACAAAGGTTTCAACAGAGTGGAATCTGTGTGTTCAAGAAAACTGTTCTGCATGGTGCTAACCAGCACTGATGACTTTCATAAGAATGCTTTCCAACAAAATTATGCAGTGCGCCATGAAAGTAGTATGCATCCATTTAATCAAGGACTCTTTGTTTTAAGCTGTTGCTCGCCGTGTGTCATTGACTTTAATGCCTTATAAATACCATTGATATATTAAATTGGTATTACACTGCCATTTTTTTTATCATCTCTGAGCTTGTTTCTGGCACTTTTATATCAAGAGGAAACGAGGGAAAAGAGGAGAGATGCAAAAGGCTCTGCCAGTTTTTTTTCTTCTTTTTTGAGACGGCTGATGGTGAGCTCTGTTCATTTCACTCAGGGCACTTTGTGTTGATAGCTTACTGTGCACATAAGAAGCATGCAGTGCTAGAAATAATTGTTCTTTTCATGGTAAGAAAGGCCATATCAATTAAGGGTAAATAGTCTCCTTAGTTATTACAGTACAGCTCAGTGGTATGCCGTCAATTGTACTCTGTTCCCCTGCTTTTTTCCACAAACTGTATTTAAGCCTTGTGATGTTGTGAGCAGCATTTAACATTAAAATACTCACAATATGTGCTTATTTGTGAGTCATGGTGTAATGGCCGTGCAAAGAAAAGGAGGAGATGACAAAAAGTGTTCAAAGAAACTATTCATTTTCTACTTTTAAGAATTCTTTGTGGATGGCGTGCTTCAACCAATTACAGAACACTAACAGTTGGTCCGTCTATTGAAGGTTTAGTCTGACTCTTTGTTTATTCATTTTGCTCTGAAGCTTAGGGGTACATACTGTAGGCCTATTATTTCTCATTGCCTGGGGAATTGATCTTGAAAGGAAACAGTCATATTGTATACAATATAAGCAGCTAGAAATCATCTGGGAATACAGGGGTATGATTGAACACAAGTAGGTTCCTTCGTTTACTTAATGTGATTGTATTACATTCACAAACAGTTGCTGCAAAAATAAACATGTCTATTGTTACCTAGCAGATCATTTTCTAATCTCTATATTTCCCTTTATTTTAATATTAGGATACTGTACATTCTCCTCTTAAGCACTGTATTCTCTTATGTATACATTTGTATTTCATGAAGCATATGCATCACCACCGTTCCTCGGGCCCATTGTTTGATATCTGACAACATGTTTAATGCTTTTGCATCAGCTTTTGTCAGCTAACACCCCATCATAACTCGGACATCAGCAACCTGATCTAAACTCAATCCACTTTATAATTGAGTCTCAATAGACATTACATTAAACAAGTGGAAAAGATACAACACACAGGGCAAATAAGATCTCACCTAATTGTCAGAATTTGGTCATACATCAGTCAGAGCTGTGATCTCAGGAGCAAGGAGCTGATGATTATTACCTGTTTTAATGAATGAAGAGGAGTGATAGTGTTGCATGATGGTAATGGCCTTTGACCCCACTTTTACGTTCCTGTATGAAGCTGGATCAAGATGGGTGGTTTGACGGGCAAGAGTGGGAGGAGGAAAATCATGAAAGATAGTCAGTGGACAGATAACCAGAGAGATTCCAAAATGCTACTACATATGAAATGTAATTATAGTCTTATTTCTGCATCAGTACATTTCAACAAAAATGTCATTTTCTGATTTGTTTTTACTTTATTGCTGTACAAGAAAGATTCTAACGCTTTACTTGAAATGACTATGTAAGTTTAGAAAGAAAAAAATAACACATTCTCTCTTATAAATTAAAAGTTGAATTTATAGGCAATGTAATGCACCTTTATTTATTCCAATATGCTCAGGAGTTTTGCAGCTAAAACCTGGTATGATAAAGAGCTCCTGGTGACCAACGTTAGCTAATTGACAAACTTAAGATAAACATTAATGTGTTATTGATGTTACTCAGTCAGTTCATGGACTTAATAAATCTTTTCTAGTCATCCAGGCTTTTGATATAATGCATTATTATAGGTTAAAGATCTAAACCCTAGCAAAGCATTCTCCTATTTCCCCGACCTCCATGAGACTGACCTTAGGGACATCACAGGCCCCCTGCTGGACCCCCTGCAGTTTACTTACTGGACAAAAAGGCCATTATATGATGTAGCCAACATGGACTGCACTACATCCTGGAACACTTCAACTCACAGAGGACACACAATACATTAGGATATTCTTTCTGGACTTGAGCTTGTTAAAATTCAAATGTTTATGATTACCTTGTCAAGCTTTGTTGTCCTTGTTTTCAGCTGCATGTCTATTTGTGTGCAGGTTTGGATGTTTGGACATTTTCCACACAAAAATGAAGAAAACGCTGCTAGCATGAAATAAAGGTGTGCCAATAAAAAAAGGGCTTTGCTTGTTAATGCCAGGGTGTGTTAACTTAGTATAATTATTTAAGTGGTCAAAGAAAGGATGAAGACTGTGGCAGAGAGGCAGAAACATGACGAGGAATGAGCAGGTGCTTTTTCATGTTTACATGCTATGAAAGCTGAGTATGAATTGGCAAAATGAACTATTTTAAAAACAGAATGTTTTGTCAGTCTTGTGGTTTTAATGCCTTTTCCCTTGCAAGATTGGCTGTTGCCAAGGGTTGATGTTACCTAGTTAAATAACATTAACAAGTTTAAGCTACGGTTCTCAAAGGCTGGTCAAGGAAATGTTTGTCAATTTTGACTACATGTGAGTAAATAAAAATGTGTATTTTTCCTCTATACTAGTCATTTTTATGTTGCTTGTAATATTTGATAGCCAGCCCAGCAACCCAGCAATAGAAACATTGTTAAATACTTACTCCACAGGTGAGCATAGCTCTGAACAGGAAGGATCAGGGGAGGAGGGAGGAGGAACCAGCACAGATCCCATTAGAGGTGCACCATTGAATTTTATTGTGTGATGGTGAAGTGAAGCATGAAGTAAATTAGAGCCAAATACATTATTTAGATCAGGTTGGACTATTACATTCAAGTTATTTAGCGTTGCATTACAAGAAATTGAATGAATGGCGAGTGTGTTGGATAAAAATGTGGTACAAGAAAACCTAGAAATAACTTAGTAATGTCAAACTTTTCCTTGCCCTGAAGTTAGCAGGTTTCACTGAGCACAAGTTAACATATTTATATATTCTAAACTATTGTCTTTTCCTTGACCTAACCAAGGAGTTTTGATACCTAAATCTAACCCTGTAGTTTTGTTGGTGAAACCTGACCAAAATGTGACATTTGTCACAATTAAGGTCACCTGACCATAGATGATGATGGATCTGTTCTCCACAGAAGTCAATAATAGGTCATGGTAAGCACTTGCAAGCAAAATTGTGCTTTAGAATTTGTGTTACACACAGTTTGAAAGTGTGAAGTTATTTTAAATGTGTACGGACTAAAGAGACTGGGTAGGACTGAGACATCCATCAATTTCTACTTTTATGATCTTATAGTTTTTTTTTGTTTGTTTTACAAAAATCAAGGTTGATAATGACAGTCTCACTATGTGATTGCAGAAAAAATAGCTTAAATTGTACTGATAAATTATCAGTGACCATCAGTGTACATCAGTGTATATCAGAGGGTGTAAAATCAGATGGAAGCTAGATGGACCTCTGCTGTGAAAACAGAGAAGGTTTTAGGTCCCAACAGGCAGAGTACCAACCAAGCAGGGTACAGGTGTGAACACATGATTCTGTGTCTCTAATGGAACCAGTGTGCACATACATGAGATGTTTGCACATGAGTAATCAATGTTTAATATTTCTCTAACTTTTGCATCAGGTTTAGATAAAGTTATACTTTGAACATTATACCAGCAATGCTATTTGACTGAGTGCTGAAAAATGCAGTCGCAGTCTGCAGCAATATGAGAGTGTGTCTTCACAGTCGTACTAGTGAAAACTGCACATTTGCAGAACAAGTGCTGTGCAAATGCAACAAAGGTGGGGTACTCCAGACTGAAACACTTAAAGTGTACAAAACAACCAGGGTTTTGAATGAGTTTTGTGCTTTTATATCAAATACAGTATCTCAGTCCCCATCACATATTTAATTGGTCAAACAAAAATTACTATAGACCTATGTACCTTTCATTAAAGTTCTGTTAACAAATGAGTCTCTTGAACATTTCCGCTCAAATTAGCCAACATAAGATGTATAAAGTACATGATAAGATGCGGGCAAGTAAGTGTTTTATACACTGTGTGACTGAAGTTCCAAGTGCCCAGGGAGAAAGAAGGTCAGGGATTAGCAGTGAACAAGACCTTGGTCTCATCACTACATTTCTGTCCAACTCTTCAGCCTGTAAGCATATGATTGACCGGTGCCAAGTCTTGCCTTATGCTTTTTGTCGTCCTGCCAGCTGCAACATCCCCTGGTAGGCCCCAAATGATGCATCTTCTTTGATACATTCTTAAGTACACATCAGACACAGTCAAATTTTAATCTGCCATGCTCGCCGGCCAAACAACATCTGTCTCAAAACATAAACGAACATTTCCAGCTTTTCTTTTTGGCTTGCAAGAATATAACCCTCCAACTTCAGAACATCAATTTGCACAGCTATGCTTACGTTTGTGCATTTATTTACCGATTCATAAAAATTCAAATACTCAGAATAAAATATAGCAAACACAAGAGCAACCATAAGCATGAAAACACATCAGATTTATTCTGCCTGCCTTGTTTACCGGTTCACGGAACACTGCATGCAAACAGAATGCAAATGCATTTGATTGAATCAGGTGATGCTGAGGTAATTGTATTTGGAGAAATGTCCAAGATTTTTTTTCATCATTATCAGTGGGGGGTTTTCTTTATGAAATCCATCTTAAACAAAAGCTATCATCACTCCCAAGCCTTGTGATCTTCCTTTGTCACATGCGGATGTGGATGCGTCTTTAATTTCCTTTCAATTAAAAGTAAATATACGCCTTTATTTTTTTCCCCCACTGTGAAATCCAAACAAGAGGAGTCAACATGAGCAGACAGGTGAGGAATATTCATTTATATCTGCCTGCCGTTTTTTCCTTTTTTTCATTGTTGATGCTGACGATGTGATTCAACAGGCAACACTGTGCCTGCATGCCTTCTATCAAACACACCCACGAGTTTGTAACCAAAAAAAAAAAAAAAACCTCTTTCTGCCGGCTTGTCTTGTTCAGAGCTGGATGGGAAAGACAAACAAACACCAAACAAGTGCAACACAACGCAAACTTTACTTCATCATTAAATGGCTGTTAATCCATGTCTCCTGTAGCTACAGCTGCTTTGATCAGAGCAAAATTGTCACAAAGAAGCAGCTTTTCCTTTCTTATTGTCTAGTTGCTCGTCAGTGCAGATATAATGCAGTGACAGCAGTATTGCTTATTGACAGCCACTGCTGTGAATTAGTTTAAAATCCATGTTACTTTCCATCAGTCTCTTGAATGATTCCTCTGATAATAGGTAAGGAGGGTTTTTTTAGTTTTGTTGTGAACAAACTTACATTGTATGTTTTTTGTACAACAAGAACAAACCATTACTTTAATTATGTCAAAAGTACGTAGTAAGTAGTAGTACATCTACTACTACTGCTAGAAGTGTTGTGAACCTACTGTATGATGTGTTATAGTAATATAATTACTGTTTTTAGAAACGGAACAACTTCAGTTTATTAAGCACTTAAAGGCACACTATGTAATTTCTGCTATTTCTGATAGATCTCTTTGTCAGAACCAGGGAAACAAAAATTGACTAAACAAAAAATGACGCCATATAGCAGTGTGGAATCATGGGGTTTGTTATTTCATTGTCAATCAACAGCTGCAGATGAAAATCTGTCTTAGACTCAGGCAGAAATGTTCAGGGACAAGGTGATGTATTGAAATTTTTCACTATTATATTTAGCAATTTTCCCAACTTAATCAAATTGGTTAACCTAAGAAGTAAGCCAAAAGGGACAAAATAAAACCTACTAAACAAAATCATAGACATCACATAGACATGATTGTTTTACAAAGTTTTCAGGTGAAATTGTAACATATTTAAAGTTTAAGTCACAGTATTTAATTGCAGTAATATTCTTGGTGTTTTTGGATATTGACACAGTCACTATCCAATTGAGATTGAAGGTTAACATTAATTTGGTTTCTGTATGTGAGCCAAGACATGTCTGGGTTATTTAAGTGTGGACATGAGGGTTGGACATCAAAAATACCCAGAATAAGACCTCTAGTTAAAATTGCACCATCCAAGTCAAAGAGGTAACAAAAATTCGTGAACAGATGGAGGAATGAATATGACTGGGTGTGTCACAATAAAGTGGAAGGAGTAAACTTTCTGCACCATCTGCCAACTTTACCCAGAAATAAGTGATGTTTACCACTTAAAAAAGCAGTTGTGTAATGCACTCTGTAATGATAAGCTAATTAATTATGAGTGATTGTTAGCTAATAATCAGTCAAAGTATGAGCCACTCTTACTAAAAAAGCTGCATTTTTCAGATACAAGGGAGAGTTAGCTTGCTAGCCAAGTTTGAAATTAACTAAACACATCTGTCATTTTATTGGTGTTGAAAATGCTCTGACAATCTGAAAGTAGCCTATACCATTAGTTCTCAGATTGTGTGCCATGGAAAAATGCTGGGGCCAGATGCATATAAACCTATGTATATTCAAAACTTTGTGTATGCAAAAGACAGAATTATGTGTATGCATTATCTCTGTCATAAATCTCAGTCATTGTGGAATTACCCATCAACGGATTTAGAAATGCTCTTGCGTACAACAATTATGCATGGCAGTGGCTATTTATAGTGTCAGTACTACTAATTCATCAAATATATCTGTTAAACATTGCCAAAGTGATGCATCAATTACCATTATTAATTGTCAAATGAATGATCAATTATTAATCTTTACAACTTATATAAAAAGACCTTTCAAAGTGTCACAATTCACAATCAAATAAAACATTAACAGGAAAGTAATGGTTCCAGGTTCATTAAAGGTATGATGATATTCATCATTCATAATTTGTCAAATATTAGAAATCACCACTTTCAGTGAATTGCCATAGATGCTTTCAGCCAAACATCAAATTCTGCATTTGCAAACAAACTGATTAAAGTAAGATTTTACCCAGACAATGTTATTATAGCTCCGCTCAATGTGTAAATGAGTACATTAACTGTACATTAAGTTATTTTTTTACATTAATCTAATTTATGGTGATGTAGGTGTTGTACTGCTGTGCTAAGTGTTCCAAGTTATACTTATTGTAGCTTCAAATGTGTGCATCATTTTTGGAGTTTTATGAAGACATCTTTGATGGATTTGGATGAGTAATAAGAATCAAGGTTTATTTGTATAAAACAGGATTGCACAATAAAACACAAGTTGTAGCCCTCTCATGCCACACGCATTTTAACATATATACAACTAATTAAATAGAGATTGAATAAAACGATTAAATTCAGAATAAATGGCGGTAGCAGTGGCAGCAGATACTTTTGTATCTCTTGCCTATTTCAGAGGCAGATCCAATGTCAACTTAACCCCTCTGTTTTAACTTAAAAAACCCTGTTTAAGTGTCAGGGGCAACTGGCTTTTGCTGGGGTGGGTATTGACTTTTAGATTCTGGGCTCTGCTCAAGCAGCTCACATCAGCTCAGTCAATGGGTATCATAGATGATTTGGGCAGTTTAATCACCCTCTGCAAAATAGAGTTAAAACTACTACCATTTCTTTGGTAAAATCCTTTTCCACATGGCTTCTGTCACACCACCTGCATTCATAGTTTAAACAGTAAGTAGAAAACAACAACACTGCATTCAATTTGTGCATTTCACATCAGGAAGGACACTGGTTTACCTTAAGTAATACTGAGTCAAGGACTTGATTGAATTTCACTGATGTCATTACGAGGTCACATTTCAGTGTGTAATATGATATAAATTTAGTTATCCCACCCCTCCTCTCTCCGTCTCTCCCTGCCCTGTGTGGGGGACTCTTGTTTGTGCTTTTAAGCTTGCCTGGTTCCTTGTGCCCTACACAACATGATGGATGGTCCCATCCTTTACAAATGTTTTATTGCTTCTGTCATTAGCCAAAGGTGGCGCAGGCATACTGTAAGAATATGCATGTGTGAAGCCACCACACTGCATGAAATCAGTCATATATGCACACAAGCAATTCAATCTTTTTACTCTTTCTCTCTCCAATACTTGTACAGGTAAGCCTTAAATCTGTGCAGGGCATGCAACTGCTGAGAGCTGCAGGGCCTCTACGCTGTATAAGTACATTATTTAAGGTGCAGTATAATTATTTGAATGTACACAGATGTGTGCGCCCTCTTTTCCGGATGAGTCACTGCAGTGGATTGTTATAGCTGTTCTTTAACAGGGAAAGTCCATTGATTTAACTTGAAGTTCAAATCACTTGTAATGGGATGTGTTGCTTATTCTGCGAAAAAAAAACTGACAAACAAACAAAAATAATGTCATATGTGGGTTTGTTCTGAGAAAATAATCAGCATAGGCTTAAAAACTACAAATCTGTAACAGAAAGACTGCATCTAAGACTGAAGGTGGAGAGTTTGAAACACCTGAGGAGGAAAAGGTTTATTGAAAAAATGGTGTTAAGTTGCTTTAAAGTGAAATATTGCATAGGGTTAGTTATGATATTGCATTGATTTTGAGCATTCTCAATTCTTTTAAGGACCACCCATTTCTATGGAACTTACTAAAAATACTCTGGCTGTCTCAAAGACGTCACACAGTCATAGGTAGCAATGTTTATCATCACCACTTTTTCATTGGAAGATGGTCACTTCTGGTTTCAAAAAACAAGATGGCTGAGTCCATAATGCCAAACTTCAGTCTTTAAAATGGCAGTCCATAAACCAAAGAGTGGCATCATGGCTCTATCTACTATTTAATTTACTGTCTTTGGGTGTGGTACCAGTCATTAAAAAATTATGGGTTACACAGAACAGTGGTGCTGTTGTTGTGTTATGTCTGAAAGAGCCGGAGCAGATCCATGGCCTGGATTCAGTGGGGTCAATGATCAGAGATGAGAGTGTTTCCACTTTGGGTTATGCAATTTAAAAGGGAAGAATACAACTTTGCAGGTGTAAGCTTGACTTTTCTGTAAAAAATCTATTTAAAATTCCTCCTGAGGTCACAGCATTGGCCTTGTGACAGAAAAGTAGATATGTAGAAGAAGAGACAAAAGGTTTAGGATACAAATTTGTTCAATAAAGTTGAGATGGGGTTTTCCATCCCCTGCCAGACTTTTCTCTCTACCCCTATTTTCCTCACGGTCTTTAGGACTGCTGCAGTAGCCCAAGGTGAGCTAGAGTTACATGGGACGCAGCTTCTGCCTTGCCACTGTTTTGTTGTTTTGACCCTGCACCGTCGGAAGAATTTTTGAATAACATCTCGCCGTCCTGGATGTTTTTCAGGAAGGCCTCATGCAAAATGAATAGGGGTGGCGCATTTTATTGAAGTTTGATTTAAAGGGGGGTAAAAATGGAGGACAAAGAGAGGAAGAAAAGGCAGGAGAGAAAGAGAAGGATCTTGTCATAAATTATTTTATTCATATCCAGCTCTGCCGATGTATGTTGGATTGGTAAATAATGCATCACCCCAGTGCATAATTAGGACAACAACACTATTCTTTTCCCTCACTCATGCTTTCAGATAACTATGTAGCCATTGTTTGATTCCTCCTCCTCTTTAATGGACTTAGAGGCCTCGTGATTGATCTGTGAAAATAGCTCACTAAATGGCCTTTAAGTGCTTCTGTTGCTCCTGCACAGTATGTGCGAATATGTGCATGCATGCATTGCTTTGTTTTTTTTTTAATTCATGTTCAGACCTAAATGATATAGGCTATCATGTGAATGCTCATTATCATTTAGACACCAAATAAGCGAAGGTAATGTGTCCTAGAATACAGGAGATGGCCTTGTACTGTTTGTCGCCAGAGATATACATGTGCATTGGCTTTGCAGGTTCATTACAGCCTGAACGCCACTGCCGTTGAGCCTAACGCAATGTGACAAAATGCAAAGCGCTGTTAAAAGAAAAGCGGGAAAAAAAGACAAGAGGAGGAGGTTATTATTTAATATATGTGTCTTGGTTCATGTGCGTGTGTGTGTGTGTGTGTTCGTCCTCCTCTCCCGTCTTTCTTCAGCAGGAGATAACACCTTTTGGAGGAACTGCCTTGAAGCATTATCCCCTAGACAGGATACATGGCTAATCTTCGGCTTTGAGCCATTACGCTACATTTATCTGTGACCCCCTCTCTCTTTATATCATTACAGTTAAAGTCCATAAAAGTGTGTTTAGACAAAGATGAAGGCATTACCTGCTCAGAAACCCCAAGTGCTATTAGAAGCTTAGGCCCCTGCCGATGTGCAGTGGATATTAAATATCCTTTATCTTAAACTCTCTTCTCTCTCACAGCTCTCTGGGTAAGCTGATATCTCACCCTGCCCTGCCTTATATTGCCAAAGGCGTAATAAATACACAGATATCAATGGACCAAGTTTGTCCCGGTCTCAAACGATTACATGAGGCATGCCTCCCCTTTATGTATTGGGAGGAAAAGGGAAAGCTTTTGTTTATTTCTGTGAGAGGTCGGGGACAGACATAGTCACAAAGTCAGACAGAGTGGAGGAGCAGAACAGGTTATTTGATGTATCAAGAGAGCAGTACGAGCCACCCAGACCTTGTGTCATGTCATGTGAACATGCATGCCACAATAGCCCATATTTAACAAACACTTGCACTATCTCTCTCTGAGTATCTTAGGGAGGGGCATGGCATGGTATCTCAATAGAGGACAAAGAGCTGACTTCATTGTCCAAGGGAAAATTGCAATATACACCTGTTTGTGGAAACTAACTCATCTCAAAACAACAAAACAGGTCTGAAGTTTTTGTCCCTTGACAAGACCATTGTTCTGTCAATACATGGTCTTACACAACAATTAAGACTAAAACAGACTAATGGGATGAAGCACATACAAAACAGCCCCCTATCAAATGCAAAAAGTGCTCTTAAAACACTCTACTGAGACACTGAGACCATAAATTGAACTGCAAGGTTTAGCAAACTAAAAATACATTAAAATTTAAGAGAAAGTTAAAAACTTTTTTCTTAATTTTGAAAGATTTCCAGGGGGAAGGTCTCATTAATACATTTTTTCAATCAGTTTCTTTCTAGAGGCTACACAAACACAATTAAAAAAAAACCAACATATTTGGTTATTTCATGTCAGATATTTCTCTATTTGTGTTTTTTTGTTTGTTTAATGTGTATAGACTTTTTCATGGGTCTTAGGCGGATGGCAGCTAAAAAAGGTAATGTCACATACCTCAGTGCACCAGGATTCAGTCTTAAAGATTTATTACAAAGTTCTATTGTAAATTGTACAAGATTTTGAGTCTGAAACTCCTGATGAATAAAACCTTCATTTTTTTCTAATTGTC
>JAPZDV010000001.1:2392638-2413869 GCA_029814665.1 Acanthurus lineatus
ATAGAAGAATACTTATGTATTTAAAGCCAAGTTTTCCAGGGCTCTATTTTATTTACTACTAAAATAAAAATTACAGTATGCAAGTACATAGAGTGTATTATCTAACTACATGTAATGGCCACACTCACAGGCCATGCAAAAGCCCAGCTTTCACAGCTTCTGGGCGGCAGTTAGATCCCTCCCTGATGTTTGTGTCTTTTCAGTCTTTGTCATCTCAACAAGATAAATTGTACAAATGTAGATTACAGCACGCACTTACAGTACATTCTTCAGGACAGGCTGTCCTCAAAGACATTATTCACAGCAAAGGAAGTAATTGTGTGAAGGATGAAAGAGAGCTTTAGACCTTGTACCAATAAATGAATATTTTGGAAAATTAATATTTTCCGCTGTAATGTAAACAGAGGTCGAGGTCACTAAAACTGAGATTTTGAAAACCCCCTCTCAGGTGCAGATTTTTCAAAAATTTGGTAATATCTGTGAAAACTTTCAGGAGACAGTGACATCAACTACATCAACTTGTACAAGCCCATTGTTTTGAGATATAGATATATAGAGATATTTTGTAAAACACAGGTTTTTTCGACAGATTTTTTTTTATATAGGGAAAATTTCAGTTTTTTAAAACTATTTGCATCCGCTGATAAAAAAGAGTAAAATTTAAACTCTGCTTACTCTCACATCTCTGCACTCCTGACCAATGGCTGCAGTTCACATGATCATAGAATTACCCTCTGATCCCACCGCTCGAAAGGAGGCTGCAGACAAAGCATACTGAGGCCTTCAATATATAACCCCGAAACATTAAGTTGGATTCTGACACTGTGCCCACAAGGAATATTTGTTGGATGGAGCAGCTTCAGTAAGAACTGTAACTGCAGTCACATATCTTATTCAAGATCATTATGTAAATTCTGTTTTAGGGTGGATGTTCATTAAGCAATAACACTAAAACCACTGTCATTCCTCCACTCTAATAAGGCTAACAAAGTAGACCCACTTTCTTCAGGTTTCCCATTCTTTTCTCTTTCTCTCTTGTACTCATGTGTGCTTTCACTTCCTGCCGTGCATCGAGTCACTTTCACAACTTTCATTACCTCTCTGAGGGCTGTGCTGAGCTAGCTGGCATTGGAGATGGGTGAATATCTCCTAGCTATAACCCATCATCCCCAGAGTGTGGAGGTCAATGAGATTAACCTATAGCTCCTTTTTTCCTTCATTACACACTCCAAATTACACCCACTTACAGACGAAAGAAAGAAAGAGGGAATCATATATGGGCTGATATCTATTTAAAATCTAATCCCTTTGGGTGAATTGCTCAGCCTTTCCATTTCTCTTATGTTTCTGCCTATTGCCTCTGGGCTCCACTGTGCCATGGTGCGCTGCGGCGCCGTTCAGAAAGGTACTATAACCTCGCCCCTGTTCGTATTAACTTAAGATTCATCTGTGCTAATATAGAAGACACTTAAGATTATAACTCCCTCTTTTCTGTTGTTATTGCTCAGTTAAACATTACAGACTCACGGCCTAGTGCTCTGTTGCCACGAAGCTAACCATTCAACTTACTCTGATTATTTACTGCAAATTTCTTTGGTTGTACCTTGAGGCACATCATGTCTTCCTAAAAGAAACTTTAGTGGCTATGCTCTCTTTTTTTCACTCAATTACCATGTTGTGTTTAGTGTTTTGTAAATTACTAAAATAAAATGTATAGATAGCTCTGATTGAAAATGACATGGATGGAGGCATTTGTTTTTCTCTCCATAGCTGAAGTTTAAACAGTATTTTTTCTTTAATAAGGAACAACACTAAGGCATTTTATTGTTGACCTATTCTCTGTATACATGTGCTACAGCATGCATCTGAACCTCATGGCCTTTCAACACACTATTTGTTCTCCTGTTTGACTTCAACATGTTGCTTTAAAGGTCTTATACAAATCACTTTTCATGATTTTGATTTTGAAAGGCTCCGGATAAGAATAATGTTCTTCATGATGTATTGAAATTACATGTACACTGTTCGGACAATAAGGTAAACACCTGCAATAAACAATGTCTGGCAAACAGGGCTTTGATATTTGAGTTTCAAAGCAACATGTGACAACTGAAAGAGCTCTGACCGAATCATCTGTGCCCAAAATGCAAGTGCAGCGGTCAACACAACTACTAATTTCATATGTCATGAGCTGCAGTCTGGAAAATGACAGCGTATACAAAACACAGGAAAACTGCTTAGATAAAGAGGAAGTTGAAACTAACCATCAGAGATCTGACAGATTTACGGTATACAGCATATACAATAGAAAGGGGAATGACAACTAATGCTAGTTGGTGTGTAACCACCTTTGTTTTACAGCTCTTGCAATGATGATTCACTTACTTCAAAGTCTTTTTTCAAGTGTTTACACTAATTTGTCTACCTCCTGTAGTTTATTTAAAAGGATGTTTATGGAATGCATTTGAGCGTACTCACAGGCAGAACAGCCACAATACTGTTCTCTGATTGGCTGATGTCACTGGCTCGTCTAATTCAAAGGAAACAAACCTGCTGACTGCAGGCTTTCAAGATCATATGAGCCAAACTACCTTGATTCAGTCTGGAAGGGTTTTTCAGTGGCTAATCAGGAGTGAGTCCAACTGAGATGTTTTCTGTGTGAAAATACTGAGGCAGTTTTAGAAAAAAGCTTTAATTTTAATGCTAAAGCTGCACTAATCGACGTGTTTGTATTTCTTTTGTACTAGTGTTTGGATCAAATGCCTAGGTGTTATATTAAAGTGACCAGCCCCCTGAGAATGATCACCTGACTGCCATTCCCCCAAGTTTTACAGAGCATTTTAGTGTTTTTCAGATCATTGTTTTGGTTTTCTGGCCTACAGACCTGCTCGCTCTCACCTCCAGCAAGCTCTACTATACCTACCCAGTAGCAATCAGCAATCAGAAAATGTTTGCACCTAGCTGGTGACATACCAGCTTCAACACAAGATATTTCCCCCAGGAATTGTTCAAGACCAAACCAGGGCTAAAAGGAGACTGGATATTAGACTTCATTATTCACTGTGTGGACTGAACACAGTGCATGAATGCTAATGTTTCTCAGTCTGCTGGATGTTTAAGAAGGCAGTTGTTACATGCTTGACATATTAACCCTGTGATATAATACACATAATTATATGTATTTCAGTTTATATAAGTGGTTTTTATTATATGATATATTGCAGTTTCATCTCTTTACTTACAAAAATAGATTTAAATACAAGGCAGGTAAGCATGCTAGTTTTTAAAAAAAGAAGACCACCAAAGAAATTATTCAGTACTTCTTCACATGTTAAGAATCATTCAATGTGCATTTAAAAGGCATTCAAGTACTTGATAAAAATGAGTAGACAAAGCCAGCACAAGAGCAAGTAAGGAAATAAATTGCCTTTTTTGCTGTTGTTGTTGTACTGTAGTTACAGACACACCAATTGCCCCAGTTTTGTTTAATGTCTTGTCTCCATGAGTAACCTCAATTACTACTGGATCAACCACAACTGAAATCTTAAGCATGATAATCATCAATGAACACTAACCATAGATGTGTGTGAAGACACAGACAGTATTGATTATTGGAACTACTAAGAATTAAAAAAGGGTTCTATCAAGCACTAAAGTACACTCCATACCTCGGCCTAAGCTGATCATGTACCTTTAATAATGTGAGGCCCTAATATATTGTTCCTGTAAGCTGACTGTCAGTGACTTATTGTAAATTTTTCACATTGACCAAATATCTTTATCAGCCATTATTTCATTAAAAGAATCTTTTCATAGCTTTTATAAAACTAAAACCCTTGGGTTCTGTGATCCTTGAGGCCACTTGTTTTTAACTTGCATCTATTTGTAACACACACTAGACATAGACTTTCACCAGGATATAATGTAATTATCATTACAGTACAATCCATATAGAATATAATATATCTATAATAATATGGTAATTAATAATATATAAAGATAGACCCAAATTAGAAGCTACCATGAAACAGTAGGAAGCAATGTTTAGTGTCATCTTGACAAATTTGTTTGTTAGTGAGCAAATTTAAGGTTTATCAGCTGCAGGATGGTGCGACGAATAGAGCGTCATTGTGGTGGATATGACGGAGCAGGCAGCAACGCGGCTCATGTAACTTCCTGGTTATGAATAGCCGCTGTGGAAAGGTCAGTGCCATGACAACCCCGTGATGGATGTCACTGACGTCCAATTAAATTCTTCTAAAAAAGGCGCCTTGGAGGCTCTTGTGTGTCCTTATTAAATATAAAACAGCTAAATCAAAAGTCTGAGGGCCTGCTTCTCTGTGCTTAATGCCGACTAGGACAACCAAGAGCCTTTTTTATTCCTCAATTATTCATGTTTTTGATGAGGGGGTCAATAAGGGGAAGAGCACTCATTATGAATGTTTGGAGCTAAGCGCAAAGGTCACAACACACAAACACAAACAAATACACATTTTTCAGATGTTTCTAACTTTTTTTCCCCTCACTCTTTCTCTCTGGATAAATAGAGGAGAGCAAAGAACAGTACTCCTGTGCTTTGAGGAATGCAAATATTTGTCGCCAGGTTGTTGGAGCTTTCTTTCTCTGATCTATCTTTCTTTCTCATTTGATCCCCCTCTCTTACACACACACTCACACAAACACACACACACACACATGCTGCTTTGAGGAAACTGGGACAGAGAGTCAAACCATGAATAAGAGGATGCACATTTTTATTTGTGTATTATTTGGCCCTTTGAAACTTCCAGCACATCCACATGTGCACATGCATACGTGTGTAGTCACACACATGCCCACACACTCGAATTAGCCATTCACAGTTTCCTTTCTTGAGTCCAACAGTAAAAGTCCTCTCACTTTTAGGCCTACCTTTGGTTGAACTTATACTTCTCTTTTTTCCCATGTCTTGTGTATCCACTCTGAAATTATAGATGGGGATAATAATAATAATGTCATTTTGTACCGGAATCTTAGTCATTACCTGCCGTAAAGTGCTTCTAATTGATACCACCAGAGAGATAATGATTACAATGCCCTCCAGGAACATATTATTGCAATATTAACCTTTGTATATACTTTTATGCAGAAGACTCTGGCACATTAAGGGATCTCTAAATCTTACTTGTGCGGTGTAATGCCATTACAAAAGAATGGATACTCGGAGGTGTGCCCTTTTCCTGATTAAGTGTGTCCAGGGGTTTGCAGCCATCTGCAGGAGATGGATGACATGAAAGTGCAATTTCCAATGTCTCTCTCTTCTTTTACTGGCCAAAGCTTTCTTTCATATGCATCTCTTTACAGTTGTGCACTAGAAAGAACCTTTTTCTAATTCCTCTGCGAGTGTACATTTATATCCAAATGTGCAGATACTTTTCTTATGTCCATATGTGGGTATAAGAAAGTGTTTGCTTGGCTATGATTCTTTTATTGCATGTGTTTGACTATCATGTTGGCCCATGCAAGAGTGCCCCAACAAAGCTGATGTACCCCCCCCCAAAAAACCTGTTGTTATAACCCTTTCTATTTACCACAGTACAATTTTTTCCTCCATATTATTGCACAGAGTACCACTAAACATACCTGAAATGTTGTGCCAAAGAGGAAAAATGTGTGTGTACTGTGTGATTATTCAGTTAAAGCTGTTTGACTATCTTAAAAAAAGGAAGAAAGGCAGCAACGGATTTGTAACATAAAATCCTAAGAGACGATAGAGGGACCTTTGGTTAAGAGATCTTTTTTTTTGCACGGCAAAGACCAGAGTACTGCTGACAGAGGGCAAATGAAAACAAATTAATTCAGTGAGGACTGTGGTTATATGTCTGTCTCTGTGTGGGTATGTGTGTGTGAGTGTGCGTGCATTGGTGCGTGTGTCTATCTCATGACACAGTCCAAAACGGCTTCTTAAGACCTGATGACACAGGACAGGAAATTGGGATATCTGAATACTCTGGAGATGTCTTGGCTTGGCCTCATACAGTCTCCCGCCCCCACACTCCACCCACCTGCAGTAGCAAGCTTCAGCCTCTGGTGGGCATTGTATTGAGCACAGGTCTGACCCTGAAAGAACCACTCTGATGTAGTCTCATATTTATGTTGAGAACTTGTAGGCTTTACCCCTGATGCATATTGTGGCACTTGACCTATTTAACTGTCATATGAAACAAATGTGAATTTATCTTGAAAAAAACACAAAGTGCCTATCAAAGGATTTAACGTAAAAGGACAAGTTTTGGCAATGGAAGACTTAAGTCATAAAGAGAAAGTAAACACTCATAACAGCTACCAGAGGACTGCCCTCTGTCCCCTATCCAACTGAATCGGTCAGCTCATCAAGTGCCTCAAAGTGACAAGAGTTTATGCTAAACTGACAGAGCCTTTTAGCAGCTCTCTAGCAGCATTTACATATGAGTAAAGTCTGGCAATCACAGCAACAAATGGTAGTTAGATATATTTGCAAAATGCAGCATTTGAACATCTTTCAGCTTATGGTTTTAGATTTTAGACCTGCAGTTTTATTGTTTAAATGTACCACTTTTATTAGCATTGCTTCCATACACAATAGGCTATTAACTTAGTGAAAAAGCAGCCCAAAATAAAACATGACTTTGGTCCTGCAAATATAACAAAATATTAAGGTTAGTGGTAGTCCAGCATCACTTTTTGTATGATTTTTGACTTTTCTTTTTTGAGTGAGGCAACCTAAAAATATATATAAGCCTGAAGTGAACTTGTCATTGACTGCGGCTAACTTTAAGAAAACTCAAGTGTCCATCACAACTGTCCCCTGAACTACAGACCAGTAAGTTTTTTGCCATGTTTCGGTCAGGAGGTAAAAGATCTCTGTTATTAGTGTTTATTTTACACTTCTGATCCTTGTAAGGTTTAGTCAAAGAATGTCTTATATCCAGAAAACTGCAGCTGTTTTGGCGAGACGCAACCTTGAAAAAAGGTATGGATCTCTGACCTGCTCTGGGTCCAATTGTGTCTGCAGAGTTTTTGCTCGAAGACCTTGACTGACCAGCTTTCACAACAGACTGACTGAACACCACCACTCTTTTTTCAGCATTACCATACTGTGCTACTGTGCCAAGCCAGTGACATGGTCAAGGGTACAACAGCTGTATTTATTGTGCCGGTGGTAGTGCCAGTAGCATTTGTCCAGCAGTGTTTACTCTCTCTTATACGTCCTCACTCAGTTTCACTCATCTTCAGTTTAGTTGAGCAAATGTACCTGTTTCTTATTTTCAAGGCTAGGAGATGGCCTGGAAAGATAGATAGTTGGCAAGGAATTTTTTTGTGTTTAGTATTCATCTCATAGTTGTAACACAAGGCCCACTTGTCCTTGAATGCTTGTTACAAATAACCCACATAATTCCCACAGGCTCTGAGATAATTCACTGATAATTTAAGGCACTAGTACTGTGTAGCATTTTCCCCTAACACACAAAAAAATCAGCACATTCCTTTGTTGTTCTCTCATTGTTTCCCTGCTGCTCCTGAGCTGACACTAACCTAGTAAAGCATCTCTTTTGTTCTGGGTAACGGGAGACTGTTTCTGAAGTGTACACAGAGGTTAGTGTGACTGAGCCCTTTTGTGGTGTGGCAGCACCTTGCACTTTATCTGCCATTTAGCTTCTCTTTTCACTGCAGAGCTGCATTATCTGCTGATTTAAGGAAGTGCTGCTGAATCAGGTCAAGGAGGTGTTGGTAATTGTCAGCAAGGTAAAAAGGGCCTTAAGCAGCATCGTTCATAAGCTTTTAAGAAATGATTAAATTTACACTGACACTGAATTCGTTTTTATACTAATAATCACACTATGCATGAATGTAGCATTGAATATTCTCTCTTAATGCAATTTCCCAATTTCTTAATGCAATTTCCCAACAGTATGGTGGAGTATTTTTGTAGTGGGACATCATAAAGAGATTAATTTTAGTGGTAGTCTTCCCACTGGGGAGTCAGTGTAATCCTATGTAGCATTAGAGAAAAGGAGACAAGAAGGAGGAGGAATGGACAAGAAAAAAGTAGACAGATGAAGACAGAAAAGAGAAAAGGAAAGAAGAGGAAAAGAAAGGAGGAGAGTGCAGGAGAGTATGGGAGAACACGGGGGAGAGGAGTAATCACGTGTGTCCGGCGGAGGTCACCACTGGTCTGCAGGTTCTAATTATGTGCTAATAGCCACTGAGGAGGTCATTTGGAGCCATTAGCCAGCGCCTGTAGGTAGTTAACGGCCCACAGCATAACCCAGCCTCCTTAATGTTCCCTGCGAGGCCGTTAGCGCTCTGTCACCAGCCAGCTCACTGCCTCGTTACTGCGATTAGAAACCAATTGATAGGTAATAGTAAAATATGATCGCACTCTATCCAAGAAATATGGACTCTGGTGGAAAGGTGAGAGGACAGGAGACAGCGAGTGATAGTGCATGAGAGCGCTAACCCATTCCTGAGGGGAGAAGCAGACATCACTCTGAAGCTAAGGGCAACAACTGTCTGTTAAGCTGATTGAGAAGTTGAGTCACACCTGTAAGTAAGCTTATATACCCCCAAAGATAAAAATGTTCAAATGTTGTCACTCTGGGTGAGTTCAATAGTAGGTGATGTCTTTTGAAGATGACATATGATATTTCAATGTTGAAAGGTTAGTTTTAGGGCTTTGTGTGCTGTTTTAATGGTTGACTCATTGCTCTAACTTTGGAGGGAATCCATCACCAATAAACTTCCTTTTCCATATCATGCAGCACTTTTAAAGAGTACAAAGAAGCAACACACATTTGCACACATGTATGTGAATAAAGATTTGCCCCATTTACACAGTCGGGTCAGTTGAGTTGAGTCAGCTGAGTCAATTTCAAGTCCTCAAAACATCAGTGCAGTCTAACATTGACAAAAACAAGACTTGACTTGAGACAGGTTTTAAAAACTTAGGAGTTTTTTTTGATATTGAAAAGTTTTGTTTTGTTTTTGAACTGTGATCTGATAACTTCTAGTGTAATGTGTTCAAACCTGGCATCCAGCTAGCGCACATCAAACCAACAGAGGTCAGTGCAGAAGGCATCTTTGGGGAGGGGCTAATTTTTTTTTTTAAAAATCACATTTTAAGTCAAGGGTTTTTTCACTGATTTGAATTGTTTAAACACCTTTTTAATGGATGTAATTTGACTTGTTTGCCTGCGTTGTTAATATCACTTTGCGGCCTCCTTTGTCCCAGCTTTGCATGAAACTTGTTTACTTTAAACTTAATATTAGTGTATTCTTATTTTGCATCGTAGTCACGACCATGTTAGAAGCAACTGAGTGAGGCTCAGATTGCTCGTGAGCACACTCAGGATCCTCTCCCTCCTGTGTGCAACTCTTGTGACCCCATTTTCTCTTCGTTCATTTTTGTAGGTGTTTTATTGATTGTAACAAAATGTCAAATATTAATTACATTTAAAAGGTGCAGAGAAGCTGCAACAGGGTTTGTCAATGTTGCAAATAAAATTCAACTTAACCATTTTTTTTAACTGACTTGCCTGACTTGAAATAGGAACTCTACTTGATTTGAAACCACAGTGCTTTGGGACTTCCTTGTAACTTGATGGCAAAGAGTTAAGACTCACTTGTTACTTTCACGTGTCTGACTTACTCCCAGTGAATGATTTAAACAAAGTAGATCAGGAGAATTAAGTGTCAACAGGCTTGGTGTAAACAGTGTTAAGTTGATTTCTGGGCTTAGCAGAAGGTGTTAATATTTTCAGGTCAAAACACTGAAGTCCAAGTGAAGTCACAGGTCAGTGGTGTTTTAGTCCAAGTGGAGTTGCAAGTCTTACCTGATTTTTTTTAATAAGTGGAGTCTAAAGTAATCAAGTTTGCGTTCGAACTGGAGTCACATGACTTTGACTCGACTCAAACTCGAGTTACAAATATTTTCAATCCATTTCTCAACCTGCAACAGTCGAGGTAACCATAAATGGCATGTGCTTAGATTTTTTGCCAAATAAAAGCAAAACATTGCAGCATCACTGAAAATATGAAATAGAGGTAAGCAACAAAAAAGTGTGACATACATAATAAAATGATTCATTTTGACTAATAACGTGTAATTTCCAGCTATCATTCTTATTTTGATTCAGAAACATACACAGTTATTACTTAAATAACAGAACAGATTTTTTTTTCTTGTGCAATAGAGAGAGTACTTTTTCATCCAGATGGTTAGAAGAGTCTTTTAGGATTCTGGAAAAACCGTCAGAACAATGATGTGTTGTTAAACAACCTCCTGGGTTTTTCAAAGAAAACAGGATAATTATACTTTGGAAAATCGGATGCTTAGCCCTGTGACTCAAATGTAATGGTAACACAAGAGAGGCAAAAACTACGAAAAAATATACGAACATATCCATGAACACACACAGCAGTTCCTTTTCCCTTAGTCATGGATGACAGAGAAATCAAATCAGTATCAAAACAAGGATATTCTAGACCTACTATGCTGAACTTTGTTCTTAATCAATTAGAGTCAGATGTTTTCATTTAGATATATTTCATTTCTGCTCTGGGCAGATGTTGATTCATATGATTTAAATTAAAATCACACTGGTTATAGGTCAAAGGCAGTATACTTCCTGCTGGTCCACATTTATCAAGCCTGGACAAGTTTGATCTTGAGTTTACGCTCTGTCCTGGCAAATAAAGAAATACAGCGCTTCCTGAAGAATCACAGATTTGTCCATGATGAAATCTCCAGGCTGTGTTGTAAATATTTGCCTCTGCTGTATTTGTGTGAGCGTTTCATTAACGATCAGAGCTGACAAACATGCACACTCATTGACCCTAGTCATTGGGGGAGAGCCCGAGACAGTAGTGTGTATTTAGTGTGTATTTGTTGAAAACGTAAATGCCTCACATGAGGGATTGATGTCACCAATAGAAGAGACGACTGCAGTGGAAATGAATCTGGTATGGTAAATGTTTTCCATGGCCAGCGCTCCTGGCTTTATTTAAGGCCCTGTCAGAACTTGAAAGTGTAATTGATACAAATTCTAAAGTTTAATTTTTAAAGTTTATAGTCAGAGAGGGTTCAGGGCCTCAGATTGTTTAAAATTGCTCTCACTCCCTTTTCATTAAAGCAGGATAGTCTGAAAACATTTGTTCATCAAAGGGTTGCTACAAATTAGACTTTGAGAAACTCAATTTGAAGTAAAGAAAAGCATTTTTTTTCCCCTGGGGAAGCCAAAGTCTCGGCTGTGTTTGCATTTAAATATAAACAGGGGACAATCTGGCTTTAAAGATGCATGCAGTCATCATACAGACACAAACTACACTCGCCATATGCATATACTCAACCCCAACTAGTATATAATTTGGTAGTTTCCTCTAAACTGGTACAGACAACAGCATGAAAACCTTGCTATCATGTTGCACCCATGCTTTTAGATTGTTGTGTCTACTCGCTAATAGTTGAAATTAGCAGTAAGGCCTCTGGAGACATTGAGGAACAGGCTGGCATGTTGTAAATTTGGGTCTGGTAAGGGGGGAAGGGACACAGAGAGTCAGATAGAGATGGCCAGAGCAGTGGAATAACATCTTAATCTATCTGAGAAGTGAACAGTGGCCGGTCTGTTTTTGGAGCACGCTGTCTTGGATGACTCCCAAGCAGAGGGGCAAGGAGCAGAGCCATCTTCAGCTGCTAGTCACTAACATGGCAGTAATAAGGCAGTGATGACCCTCCCAGGACTGCCGGCCAACACTCCCTCAGCCTCCTATCCCTTCAGCACAAAAACACACACAAACACAGGCCCTGCACTTGAACAGATATGCAGTACAGCACTGAATTTCTCTCTCTGTGTGATACATTGACTTCCGTGCCTGCTCACCAATTTCAGTTCATTTTTGATTGAAACTTAACAGCATGTTGAAAAGCACAGCAAGGCAAACAGTTGGTTAAAATGTGGGCCACTACAACAACAAAATTTGACAACATCAATATGTGTGAATTTATGCACTTCAGTATAATCAAATAGAGTAACACCAAAGCATTTGACCAGTCATTATGGTTTGTAAGCCTTAATGTGGGTGAAGTAAAACAATACTCAGGGCTAACAGGAATTAATGTTGTGCTTTTGCTCCCTCTGAAGCAGCACTGTCTGGCCTCTTCTTGTCGTCTTGACAGTGTCCATCACTTACATACTGTAGTCAGTAAAATGAAAAATTCATTAATGTGCTTTCTTGCAGTTAGGTTTCATATAGCATCCTTAAGGACTTTAGGGTTTAGACTCAGATTATGTTTTACTTAGAAGACAAATAAAGCACACTTGCCTGTGAGCACTAATAAAAATAATTCATTTATAAAAATGACAGTGGTGAGATAAAGGTGGGTTAGTCTATTGTCATGGATCATTAGAAAGCAATAGGAACCACAAATATAATAAAATCAATTACATGATCATAAAATGCATTTATATTAGTCTTTTATCACCTTAAAAGCTTTTGTCCTTATTTTACCTAAATGTGTTTTATCTACTTACTCTGCGTACAAGTAATCCATGTGAGTCTGTACAACACGGCCGGCAAACAGTTTTGCGTGGCTACTTACACATATATGGTGGTGTGCATGTGAGAGTACAGCCCTCAGTGCTATGTATTGTTAGAAATTTGCATGCTTAAGTCCATATGGCAACTTCCTTTTGACCTGCTTTCCCATCCCAGATGCATTGTCAGGGCTGTCAGCCGATAAAGAATCACTTGACTTGCTATAACAAGTTCAAAAGGAGCTGATGACGCGCTGTTGATCCATGGAGAATTGGCAAAAGGAACACCCCTACTGCTTGCTGCTATCACTCCCATAGAGATAGCCATATTATTGATGGGGAATGGTTATGCTAATTTCTTTAGGGGAGGAAAACTTTTTTTTTTTATTTTGGAAAATGCTCAAAAAAGAGGGAAAGAAAAAAAGAATTTCATACGCATCAAACTGAATTCCATATAACCATTTAAAGGAGCAGCATGAGAATCAGATTTTCATAGTGCATAATGAATGTGGAGTATCTTTTAAAGAGCAAGATGTGTTTTGTCTGGGAAAAGAAAGAAAGCAGACATTTAGGCTATCTATTAATGTTTTACAGAACACACACACAAGAAAAAAAAAACTGATTCACCATTGTGAGAATATTTTTAAAAACAGAATTGTTTTTAATATAACAATCAAAAAAAGAGACAGATCATTTTAAGCCACGCAATATTTTATTATGCCTGATATAACGTGTGCATAAAGGCAAAAAAGGGGAGTAAATATTTTCTTTAAAAGGCAGTTTTTGATGAAAAAAAGTTTTCCAAACAGACTGCAGTGCATTCCTAAATGTGACTGAAATCGTAATAATTGTAATATGCAGTAAGGTGCGGATTATTTTCACCCACAGATGGAGTGTCATGTGCTCTCTGTCACAGTGACCATTTACATGTGTGTTCTGCCTCTCTCTGACACATACAGCATGGCACAAGCGGCGGAGGGGGGAGAGGATGAGAAGAGCGTGTGTGTGCTGTGTTGTGTGTGTGTGTGCGTGCGCGCGCGCGCGTGTGTATCTGTGTGGGTGTGTGCGTTTTGGGGGGCTGGGGGGGTTACGCACAGGGCTGCTATGAATATGACCCCGAGATATTTCATTGTGGGCCCATGTCCGGTTCTGAGGACATTTGATAGCATCTCAGTCAGTGGCATTAATGTGTCTCTTGGTTCGACATTTTGAATAATCGGGGCTGTCTGCCGTCATCCTGCCACTAGCTGTCAGCAGCACCGTCTGTCTGTCTGTCTGTCTTATCACACTCCTCTACTCGTGCACTTACATTACAGAAAACAAGCTGTCCGTGCGAGAGAGCACTTGATACTTTTTTATTATTACCAAACCGTTCCCATAATTACCCCATAATCATTATATAATCCTATAACAAAGCCTCTATTGAAGCCCTGTCTTTTGTAAACGCTGGGACACTGAATCTATAATTGCATTATTCAGTCTCTTCCACCCCCCTATAGAAGCATAATATATCAAAACCATCCCGCAAGAAAGGTTTTAGTTGCAAGAAACGGTTCGGCCTATGCGGGACGTGTTTTGTGCTGTGTTTTTTTATACGCGTCGCAAAAAGTTGTGCCAACTTCAAGTTTAGAGCTACTGTTGGAAATATAAGGGAAAAAAAAGAATACCCCCAAAAGTATTTGCTTCTTTTGCAGACAGAGTTTGCGCTTTAAAAAAAATCTTGCTAGAGGTGTGTAGAAATATATTCATTCACAAAGTGGACTAGTCGCATTATTGACATATCATATTTTCAAATAATTATGTTCATTCTCTATTGCGCTCCCAGGCAGTAAGAATAAATCGTCAATACATTGAGAAAAAAAAGGCAGAAGCGAGTCCCTGAGGAGCGGTTTTGCGTTTGTATGCATGGGGATTGGCAACACAACGGGGCTTATTTACATTAAATACGCCACAAGGTTACAGTGCAGATAGATGAGCGTCATTTTTATCACTCATTACTTCTCTTAAGCGGTGACTGACGCTCAGGACGCACAAGAGGCAACACTCATTTATCCTGGAGTTTTTTAAGGCGAAGAGAAGAGGAAAAAGACTCGAAACAGTTCACTTGAAAGGTAAGGAATTCTACTTTTTGGACTAATTTTGTGACCTGGCTGTCTTTTTCACAAAGTCAATTTTAAACGCACGGTGCCCAAGCGGCGAGACTGTCTGTGTGTGAATGGTTATATACAGGGGGCAGATTTTTAAATAAAAGAGTGTTTGTGGGCAGTTCAAGGTCAGAAACAAACTAAGGTGGTTGGGAATCGGCTTTTTTCTCTTGCCACAGTACCATGGGAAACGTAACGATGAGGGGATTATTTCTTTAAGCGAGGTTCTGTACACCGCTGGGCTCACCAGCTGATTTTTATCCCCGTCAACGACGAATACCGCTAGACCCGGGCTGTATCCAGCCAGTCGGCTCTGCTTTCTACAATGGAGTGCCTTTTTAACGGTACAATGCATTTCACCTACCAGATAGGGGGAGTCTAAGCTGAAAGATGAAGGGAATATGCTGATGCCTGGCGATCGGTATCAATGCAAACGTTTACCTTTAGCAGACAGCGACAGCAAAGCAAGAAGAGAGACAAGTAATAAAGCCGTATTTTTATTTCAAACTCAGGATGCGCGGCAGGGAGCAGCTGTAGGGACAGGATCGAGAAGTGGACAATCTTTAACAGGTCCGAAGCGCACTTTTCAACACCCCCGTCACCCGACAAGAATATGATCCGGTCAAATCATATGGACATGCCTCATTATTCAATGAACACTATCTCTCACAACGCATCGCTTACGCGCAGGAGTTAGCCGGCGCTTCGCCAAATTTAAAAGGTAAGAAGTGTGGAGCTTATAGTACACGAGTGGGGTTTTACTGGGGGCTTGAAGTGCAGGCTATTACTCTCTGGGAAGTCAGTTTTGGGGAAGATTGGGGTTGTTTGTGCGGGTGCATCGCAGCGGGCGCCCCTGATGTCTCCCCAATCATGATTAGAAAATAACAGTGCAATTATCCGTAGCGAGTGACGATCGTAAAAAACGGCGACAAAATAGCAGCTGGGACCAAGACACGGGCTGCGGTGCTCGACACCTTGCTACTCAGCACGAAAAAAATATTTTTTTATAAGCGGAAAATAAATGGTAATAAGTTTTGTTTACCCTTGCAAATTTTACTCTTCACTGCGTATGCGTAAAATGCGTTTGGGCGCACGGCTTTGCAATTCTGCGCATAGAGATCAGCGATACAGTATGGGACTTTTGGAAAAGTCCAGCCGTGTTCTCGTTAAAAGTATGCACGAAAAACTTTCTACCCAAACAGCACTTGTGCTGCAAGAGTGTGGGAAGGCGATTTAAGTCTACCGGTGCGTTTGCCCCCATGTGTCAAAACTTGTGAGATGGAAGAAGAGCCGGTGAGACCTGCCATTTTGTGCAGTGATCGACCTCTCTTATGAATTAGCAGCCCCTGCACTATGCTTTGAGGATACATTCAGACGAAGGGGGTAAATGTCATGTGTGGAAAACAACGCATATAATAGCAGCAGGCAAATTGTCATTTTTGGGAACCGATGTCATCTTTGATGAAGGGAGAAAGTGAGTTTTTTTTCTTTAAAGAGAAGGGGGAGAAAGTTAGGGCGAGTCGGTAAAAGGCTACAGAAGGCTGATAGACATCCGTTACAGTGAAAATATAAAATGACGGAGCCCATAAGCCAATAATATTTTTTCCAGGGGATGAACGAGGTCGGGTGTATGACATGTCACTGCACTTGTGCTTTCAAGAGTTTCTGTTTTATCTTCTCTTAATTGACCAAAGACTGCTTATTTTAAGAATATCGGAAAGATCCGGCAGGTTGAGCGTATTTACTGCCCTAAAAAATCTCTTACCGACTGCCGAATTCCCACACCGAGGGGAGCGATGTCCGAGTTTGTGCTTATATGATGGGACGGTATTGAATTATCAGTAGTATGTGGCAGGGATGAGGCATGTAATCCCATTTAAAGCCTCTGTCTCACCGTGCGTCTTGGGTGGGGGGGGACCTTTTCTTGGAAGTCGAGTTGACCCCTGAGTGATCTGACCTGGGTTATCCAGCCACTTCCAACTGCTACCAGCACTGCACAATGGCTGTGAAGACACATGTCATCCTTCTGAAAATACTCAACAATGTCTATCACGTTGTTTCCCGCTGTTTCTCTAACCTTGCCGAAAGTTGTCTTGAGCCAAAAAAAAAAAAAAAAAAAAAATGTTGTCTATTCCGCAGATTCATTGTGTGCAAGGAAAGGGGATAAATAGATGTACTGCGCGAGTTGAGATGCTGTCATTGTTTAATGGTATGCACAGGGCGGATATTATGTCTGAAATAGTGTCTGGGCGTAAACCCTTTCTGTCAGCTCTTTACATTCCCTTATTGGAGATGAAATAGCAAATGGATAAGTGTCCCCGCTCCTCTGACAGTTCAGTCTGCCTCACAGACCTACTTGCCCTTTATTGCACCTCTCTGCTGCTGCTACAAGTTGAAATGTTGTTATTCTTTTCGGGTGAAAATATTTGGGAAGAGACACTGTGTTTAAGAAAAGGCCTTGCTTTGCTGAGTGGCCTGTTCGAGGAACTTGTGTCGTGAATTTGGTGTCAAGGCCTCAGTGGTTTGTGTTAACAATTTATTTAACATTCATTTGGCCTGCTTTGGAATTTTTTGTGTTCATCTACTCGTCAGGTTACTTTTAATATCACATACTATTTAAGAATGAATTATCCAATTAATTATCAGTATTGTTGTCATTGAAATAATTATTCTTATAAAATATGCAAGCATTATTTATCTTCATTTCACTTCATGGCAAGTCAAATAGATAAATTCACATTGTTTATGGATGGGATGTTTTAATTTGGAGTCACTGTGAGATTTATTACAGCCAATAAACACACATACAGCACAAGTATTTTGACATTTTCTTGTGCTGCAGATTTCTGACCGACAGAACTCAAAATCTATTCCTGGGAGTCAGTGTGTAGCAGTTGCCGTTGATCTTCCATTAGTTGCTTTCCCACCTGTGCCCGTGTCAGCGATGCTGAGGGGGGCCCCGGGCCGTGACTGACTGCAGTGATACACATCGCTCAGCTGAAAACGAGGGAGAAGGGAGTGATGAGAGACGAGGGGGGGGAGAAAAAAAGAGAGAGAGAGAGAGAGAGAGAGCATGGCATGCAAAGGATGGCATCAAATCAGTCCTCTTTTCACCAGGCTGTCAGTCAGTCAGTCAGCCACTCGGTTCACCGTGGAGTAGACCCACTCGACTGAAGCCGCCGCGTTGTCAGACCGACACACTGTGAATTATTTGCACGTTGACATGTAAACAATCAGACTTCTTAAAAAAGAAAAGAAAAAAAAAACAATATGAAAAATCACACACTTGTTTAACTAATGCGCATAAAGACGGCAGCACATAAGCAGACGTCTCAGTGCCATCGCAAAAACACACAAACCCAGAGTGAAGCGGTTGCACAAATTACATAATCGAGCAGTACAGAGAAATGTGTGTGTATAATCAATGGGACAACACATAATTCAAGTTATCCTGCACCATAGTCTGTGATATATGCATCTGCAACATAGTGCAGACCACCGTCAGATAGGCAGCCTCACTGTGGCTAGTTGATCCCCCTCTCATGTAATTATAGGGGAGAGGGCTCCAGCTGTACAGACTGCGAGGCCAGGGCTCCCAGTCCGCTGGGATCAGGGCGGTGGTGGGCAGGCCAGATCAGGCCAGCTCTGCTCATCAGCCAGCCATTAATTGATATGTGCAGTCATTGTGAAAGCAACCCCCCCCCCCCCTTACCTACTGGGTAAAGTCTGTGGATACAGGCTGTGTCATTTCTTCATTTCCATTCTGGTTCTAATCTGCTCTGTCTTCCTCACACGGGCAACAGGGCAAGGCGGCACCGTACATGTATTCCACTGTGTCTGTGTGTGTGTGTGTGTGTGTCCCGCGGGGGCCGAGGAGGGTGTTGAAGGGGCTGTAACACACAGGCGTTAGTCTGGGTTGAGCCTTGTAGCTCCATGACCTTGATCTCCAGAGTTCAAGCCAGAGAGGAGAAGATGTTGGCGAGCTGGGCAAGCAGTGTGAGGCTAATATAACAAGCACACACATGCACACACGCATACACACACTAAAACGGTACAGTCACACACAACTGAAAATGTTGAATCAAATGTGGGATGTGAACTCCAAAAGAGATCGCCCTGACGAAAAAGCATCACATGCTAAATAACATCCGTTAGACAGAAATCTGAAATGATAAGATTTTTATCACATTTGTTTAAATTTCTGTCACTGAAAATGTTAGATTAGATTTATTTAGCAGTCAGCACTATCCCACTGTAACGCCAAACTTATATAAGGTAAAGCAATTCTGATTTGTTCCACTGTGGTGATAAATTGAAGAGAGCATGAATGACCTCAGAGTTTTATGAAGTTAAAGCTACTGACCTTTACTCATTATTAGACCTTGTCCGGAATCTAATTTTGTGAAATGAATTTGTAAACTGATGACTTTTATATCTTCACCCTTTACATGATGTGTAAATATTCACAAGCCGTTCATTTTTATTCAGCTTTTAATTTAATGTTTCTTTTGTTAAAAATTAAGACCAAAGTTAAAACTGAGTGTAAAAGAATGTAGAGAAAGTGCTTTACCTCTGTTTCAGTCACTGAATAATATAAAAAGCAACGGAAAATATGAAAGATGCCGTCAGCCAGAAATAAATATGCAATCAATTAAATTCTAGCTATATGAATGATCATCTTTACTGAATTATTGTTTAAATGAGAGTTTATGTTCAGTTTTCCTGTGGTGCATTGAGCTTTGTGAATGCCTCATCCTTTACTTATGAGTTAGAGTTCATTTTTTTTCCTGGCGTGTTTTCTGCCCTGAGAGCTTGATAACGATTAGGGGGTTGAGGAGGTGGAGGAACAGTGGGGTAGACAGGTTGGGGCGGAGGTGGTGGGTAATCACGGACATCATTTTGATCTAAGAATAAAGAGTGTATGGCCGATGAGGTGCTGACAGATAGGTTTGACTCCGGCTCTCGAGCCCTTTCATGCCGGGGTGCCATCACAAGGAGCGTCTGCCTGTCTGGGCAGCCGGGAGAGTTGGAGTGGGGGGGTGGGGGCGGCTGAGATCTGGATGGTTGGAGAGAATAGGAAGAAATCAGAGTGGTCTTACATGGAGAGATGGGAATGAAAGTGGGCACAAGGAGGATGGATTTTTGTATTTGAATCGTTTTGTCCGTCACTATCGTCTCGCTGCTAACAGTATCAGAGTTTGTTAAATAAGCCTGAAAATGTGCATGCATGCAGTTGAGTGCGCATGAGAGCATTCACGACTATTTCCCAACAGTGTGTGTGTGTGTGTGTGTGTGCAAATAAACTAACATAATATAGATTTTTATATATGTCCAGGGCTAGTTCAACTTCTCAGCACTGAGAAAGTCCAGCATCCAGGCGGTTCTCTGCCTCACCCCTTCTCTCTCTGTCTGTGGAATCAGTTGGTGCTCACATAACACCGACAAGGAATGTGTCCTGAAAAAATCTAAAACACCTTATCCACACAACCCGTGATATTCCTCCTTTGTTTGCCCCGACCTCCCCGCTGAGCCCCCTTGGCATTAAGGCATTATTGAGTTTGGCTTTAGTTTGGTATTTTTCCTCGAAGTTCATTAGCATTTTGGATTTAAGGATGCGTCATGCAATGTCAGGACGGTTTTCTCTTTTGATGTGTCGAACGGCGCTGCGTTTTCAGCTGTGTCATTTCCGTAGACAACAGCTTAACACAAACGGGCAAGCACACATCAATCAGAGGTCCTGAAGCAGAGAATTGTTACTGCTTAACATTCAGTCACGCTCAGCTAAGACTGTGGTAAATACCTCCAGTGTTGATGAGATGGAAGGTTATATGTGTGTGAGGCAGGTTATGTCTATTATCCACTTCACATACCATCACTGACGGCATCGCATGTCATGTCTGCTCTTTAGCTGGTCTGCCTCTCGGATGTGACCTCTGTAAACTTCCCAGACCTCTGCTAATGAGCACGCCAAAGTAGCACAAGATGGAGGAAGAGGAAAAGAGGAAGAAAGAGGAGGGTGTGAGGATGCTGGAGAGAACTCCTGCACCTTTAATTATGATCAAGAGGTTTTCACCAAAGGATGGAGGCGTTGCAGTTCTGTTGCGCTCGTAAATCTGGCTCTGGATGCCGTATATTGTGTCGAACGATTACTGTACACCATTATAGTGCATATTCAACTGCCTCTCCAGCACCTGATTTGCATAATTGGATCTTTAATGAAACTTGCCTTGTGGAACAAAAAATACAAAAAGTGAGATGAAAAAAGTGGTTTGGTGTGAGGGCCGGGAGGGGGGAGGGGGGGGTTGGGTCTATAAAAAAACACGATGTAGATGAATGCCCCCTCAAATATTTATTGGACTTGGGAGAGGTGGTGTTTACTGAAAGTATAAGGAAGACAGAGAAATAAAAGAAAAAAAAAAGAGGAGTGGGGGGGGGGGGGGCGTTTTACCTGCGCACCCCCAGGCCCACGCACAACAGCGGCCGTGCGAAAAAAAGGATGGGAAATGACAGTGAAAACAGTAAAATACCCCCCAGGT